>OY755238.1:77238873-77662821 GCA_963576725.1 Azorinus chamasolen | reverse complement strand
CAAAATGGCAACTAATCAAGATTTAACCCATTCCCTCATAGTGACGCCTTTTGACGCCTCTGTAAAAGTACCTTTGAAACCATTGTGATAAATAAAGCATTTGCTCATTGGTTTCAGAACAACATAATTCTAAACAAATATATCTTTCTATCAAATGCTCACTAGGATCCAATCTGTTACCCCCTTTCCCTGTTCTATGTTTATTTCAAATTTCAATACCTACTAAATAGTCATGGACAAAATAGTTATAACTAAATATGAAGGTAAACAAACAGCTCTTTCAAATTCCATTGTCAAACAGAGCAGACTACTCTGGTCAGACGGTTCCTATAGGAGCCGTCTGATCTGGGTATTCTGTTTGCAAATGCGTGAAACGCGTTTATATGAAGAAAGTAGTTCACACTTTGTCGGTAGCTTTTCGAAACCTTAACCATGTACCTACTGAATATTCATGTAAGAGATAATGGCACCATTAATATTATATTATTTTTAGAATGGCATGTAAACATAGGAGAGTTTGGCTCCGGCACATATTTGATATAGAACCAGGCTACATTATACTATAAGAAAACTGTGTACACAGACTCAAGTCAGTCAGCTCCTATGATAGCCGTCCGATCTGGATCTACTCTGCAAATGCATGAACAGTCGTTTATATGAGGGATATAGTTGACATATCGAATTGAAAAAATGCTCCAAATTAGAAGCTTTTGATTGGTTAAATTTGAGTTCTCAAGCTTTTGATTGGTCAGATTTGAGCCAAAGGCTCAAATCTGACCAATCAAAAACTTGAGAACGAACTCAGACTCAACTAAAAGTTTTATAAGCATGGACCCTGATTAATATCAATAGTAATGGGAAATTGATAAATCATTGTCATATTGTTCTTTAACCCTTTCCTGTTCTATGTTTATTCCAAATTCTAATATCTACTTAATATTGATGGCCTTATTATTAATATTTATAATGAAATATGGAAGATGGAACAGTGTAGCCATTTCAGAAAGTAAAGAAAAAGATATATCAAAATCCATTGGCAAACAGAGCAGACCCTGATCAGACGGCTCCAATAGGAGCCGTCTGATCTGGGTCTACTCCGTTTGCAAATGCGTGAAAACACGTCAGATGAAGGAAAGGGTTAAATATGAGGGAATGGGTTAATATGATGTTAACATATTGCTCTTTTGTCCCTTCACTTTTGGGCGAATGCAAAATGTTATACGAACTGTTGGGACGCATATGAGATTATGACTCGGCGTTCAAACCCTTTCAGATCCTGATTCTTATTTTTGAAAGAAAAGGTTTTTTCTGGAACCCTTTATCTCATAGTTACGACTTTTAACGTCATTGCAAACAGTGTAGACCCATATCAGACGGCTTCTATAGAAGGCGTCCGGTCAGAGCCTGTTCTGTTTGCTTATGAAATAATATAATTATGTAGATCTGATTCTGCGTTTGTTCCATGGCTAAAAAATATCAAATGCATATGTCATTGCGAAAATTTAACTAAAAAATGTTCATGAAATTATTCCCTACATGAATATTCATCAGGTAAAGGGTTAAAATGTTAAAGGGGCAAATTACGTGACAATGAAAATAGAAATTAGAAACAAGATACGATAATAACAGTTGTAAGTTTTAGGGATAAGATGTCTACGAATTCTACGTTTGCGCTTCAGATACGCTAAAAGGTTTATTACGTTAAATACACAAACATACGTCACTTCCCGCTGCTTGGAGCTTCCCCATCGGGCCTGTTAGCAAGCTGACAGGATCCACTGTGATATGTATCAGTCACGATCTAGCGTGATAAACCACTGACTGGCTGACGTTTTCCTCTACTTCAGCGGTGTCTTCAGCTGTAAATTTGGCACACACTATTAAAGACTTGGCTCAAATTAAGCAAACCATTTAACTTCATAAATATGCCTTACAACGCCTTTACAAACAGAGTAGACCCGGATCAGACGGCTCATGTAGGAGCCGTCTGATCAGGGTCTATTCTTTTTGCTTATGAAATAATATAGATACGATTCTACAGTTTCTACAATGGCCAAAACTTGCAGTGTTCATGTGACATTATATAAATTAGCCCAATAAATATTCATGGTGTGATTAGTTCTTGCATGAATAATCAATGATCGTGAAGTAATGAGTTAATTTATGTAAGAAATGGATTTACAGGACGTCTTGCTATTATGTTATTATTTTAACCCTTCACTCGTTTTACAAAAATAAAGTTTGCCAAAAATTTGGCCTGGTACAATTGTTTTGACTACTTCGGTTTCGATTAAGCATTTGAGAAACTATTTATCGAGTGTCAAACAGCTTGGATCCTGATGAGACGCCGAGTTACTCGGCGTCTCATCTGGATCCAAGCTGTTTTCAAATGCGTGATCGGTCGCGCTTAGAAGGAAAGGGATTAACGGAGAGTAAAAGGGAAGTGTTTTACATACTGGCATTTCTAGATCATATCTCACAAAGCTAACAACCCTGTTGCATACCGAGCATTGGTTGAATGACCAGCAAATATTTACATAACCCTTAAACTGATAAAGAGAGGCGCCTTTAACGCCTTTGAAAACATGACAGTCTGATCAGAGTCTGCTCTGTTTGCTGATTGAATCATATAGATCTAATTATTAGGTTTCTTGCATGGCAAAACATTCCTGTGTCCGTATGCCATTATAGATATTCAGTTAATTAATATTCATGATGTCATTACTTCTTACATGATTATCCATGAGGTAAATGGACGACTGTGTTAGAACTTCAGCCATCCTCGGAAACTATTCATTTACCCTTATCCGTAAATCCGGTATCCCAGTCACTCATAAGATAATTTAGGACCAAACTTATTTTAATAAACCTAATGAAAAGGGGCGTTTACTAGAGAAAAGGATGTTTTAGAATTTTGTAGTTTTGAAACCATTGTGAAAAATACAGCATTTACTCCAAAGGAACATATGCTCTATTTATCACAATGGTTTCAAAAAGTGACCTTTTTACTGAGGGATCAAATGGCGTCATTATGTGTGAATGGGTTTTATAACGAACGAAAATTATATTATCATTTACTATAATGAAGGAGAACTGGACTAGTCACAAATATAACTCGAAATGATTTGCATAACAAAAACAAACGTATAATAACACAACATATTATTTGTTTCGGTTTAGGCATAACAGCTCATCACCATACACGCATACATGTATTCAGCATGCATCGAAAATAAATGAACGTAAGAGTGTAAATCATTTTCATTTTTACAAAATTGTGATTAAAAAGCGTTCAAAAACGTACCCCTGTATTTAAACCCCTCATTACAATGTATTGCTAATTTAGTAAGAATTGTCTTATTACCGTTTAACAGCTCATTGTAACTTAAATGTGCTTATACTGTTTTACTAAAATATTCTTGGTTCCTTTCCATAATTCTATACCTACCCGTTTCAGTTAGAAGTTGTGTAGACTAGTGCTTGTATATAATATGAGAATTAAACTAACTTGCATAAGAAAAAACGCCCAAGCCTGGCTGGTCTTTATACGACACAGTTTGGTTATGAGAGATATGTAGACATGTTACCTGGGAAATATTGATTTTACTTTTGTAGATTAAGGCTTTCTGTTATGCGAACTAGCCGTTATAGAAAAAATAGCGTGCCACGTGACGAAAGATTTTTTCAGTGTTGTATTTGTTTTAACTTAGAAGACGAATACCACTTTATATGTATATGTCCTTGTTTTGACGATACACGTATATGCTGTACATTTTACTATGCTAAACCATCTATGTATAAGTATTTAGAACTTGTATGCACAATAAAGCCAGTCTGAGAAAAGGATCACTTTTTCTGAAAGAAGCAACGAAATGTTATTTTAAATTCCCGTTGAATTACTAGAAATAATATGTTCATCCTCGTTATGTAGGTCGCATCTGTAAACTCCATATCCGTCGTAAACCAAAACTGAAACTTCTATTTTGAATACTTTTGTTGACTGGTGCATATTCACATGTTACTAATATGATGTACTATGTAAACTAGACGATATACATTATGTGTAAGTCTTGAATACAATATATGTTCTGTTCTGTTCTTATTTTCAATCCCTAGCTGCAGGAAATTACGACGAAGTTTAGACTACACATAACATAACTGTTCTTATGATAGAAACTGTTACACCTTACGTGTGATTCGGGCAGACAGCAACCACACTATATTTATTAACGTATTCTTACTCGTCCATATCGTATATTCATTCTAGGAGAATTCCTTGTGACATTCGGTAAATAATTAGTTAAGTAAACTTCATAGATCCTGATCAGAGAGACAGAGACTAGGTACAAAGGGTTAATGACAATGGAACGTTCCATTGGAACTATTCATGCATATACAGTAAAACCCCGCTAATGCGACCACCAAAAAGGGGCATAATTCTGGGTGGCAGAGGCAGGTGGTTGCTTAATGCAGTACAAAAGTTATGAAGAAAGCTCCTGTAGGAGCTTTCTGCATAACTTTTGTGCTGCATTAATCAACCACCTGCTTTAAACGACACCAGTGGCTGTTTATTAAGTGGTCGCATTAGCGGGGTTTCACTGTACAATAAAAGTTTCTAAGGTATTATTATACTACTATTCTCGGAAATCTGCTGAAACGCACATTTTTCAAACAATCTCTATAAAACTGACCGATTGGTTTTACTCATTAGCAAGGCAAACTACGTTTCCCCGAGAATATAGGAACGGTTTAAAAAGTGCCGATAAATTAATAAAACCAAAATTAGACATACTCATTTTAAAATGATTCTAATAATATAACGCATATTTACACTTAAGGTTGAATCAATTATTGTAAATAAAATATCTATCTGAACCTAAGATATTGAGTTACATTTTAGTTCGTTGGAATTAACCATTTACTCCGTGGGTATTCATGTAAGAAGTAATGCCATCATTAATATTAATTGGCTGATTTTTTTTATAATGGTGTATGAATACAGACGGGTTTGGCAATGTAGAATCAACTCTATATTATTTCACACGGAATTCGTTTCAAAAATGTTGTTTTCGTTTTTGTTGTATTGTCGTAGTTGTTTTTATTTGCAAACATAACTTTTTTTTCAATTTCAAGGCATAACACATTCACCTGTAGCACACTATACTTTAGTATCAATAAATTGAACCCAGAACACCGTGATTCAAACTGCTTTACAATATTTGATCAGGGTTTTGAAATTAAATTCTGATTCTGTATTTTCTATACAGTAGCACTTGGCTAAGAGGCCATTTATTTATCGAACATTGGAAATTTAAAAACCACGTGGTTGCCTAATGTAGGGCATAAGTAATGCAGAAATCTCCTATCAGAGATTTCTACATTTCTTTTAACTGCATCAAGCTACCACCTGTCTTATAAACCCATAAATAGATCGCTTTGTGCTGGTTTTCACTCTTCGTTCCAATCATACCATTCTGTTTCGTTTCATCTTCATTTCTCTGTTCTTTCCCGATTCAACATATGCACTTGTATTTCAGCATTTCATTATATCTTGAAAAGTTTGTATTTTTTATGAACAACTGCTTTTGTTAAGCATTGTATGCATAGGAGAGGAATTTAATAAACTCTTAGCTTTCATTCCAATCCTTCATAGAATCTATCGAAATTGATGCATGTTGTATATTCCAGTAATAAAATATGTTTAACCCTTTACCCAATAGCCTGTTTCTAGTTTTGAAGACATATGACCACTTAAAGCAGGTTGAAAGTAAAGCTGAATGCGCCTTAAGGCGCATTCTGCTTTACTTTCAGCCTGCTTTAAGCTACCACCTACTAGGATATAGAAAATATTTATTATGCAATATGTTCATGACTGTATGAATTTGAACTATTTTCTTCAGCGGAGGAATAAATCAAACACGCTAAAAGCCGCTTCTATCAGGTAAAGGGTTAAACCAAAAACAGGTTCTGCCGTATACGCTTATATTTACAGCATACTAAAGATCTATACCAACGTTTGGATTACGATATAAAGGTCTCTCTTCTTTTATAATGCGCTGGGATTGTTGGTTGATGTATAGAAAAGAGACGGCAATAGTAGAGGAGGAAGGTGGATTATCTTGTAAATGAATAACTTATATACGATTGCTGTGGAATGCGGCAACATAAACGTTATACAAACAATGGCTGTGGTTCGTATTATGAGCCTACAATTAACCCTTTCCCTGTACTGTATGGAGGCCAAATTTCAATACCTACTGAATATTAATTAATAATATAATTATAAAGAAATATTGAAGGTGGAACATTGTACACATTTTAGAAAGCAAAGAAACAAATCTATCAAATTCTATTAGCAAACAGAGCAGACCCTGATCAGACGGCTCCTCTAGGAGCCGTCTGATCTGGGTCTACTCTGTTTGCAAATGCGTGAAAACACGCTTATATGAGGGAAAGGGTTAATTGCTTCAATAAATTCGGCCGGTGAGCCTGATTCCAATCAAATATCGGCATAGAGGGTACGGTGGTTGACCAGATTAGCCCAATACATTCCCGGCTCGCCTCGAACATAAACAGTTTATACTAGTTGTAATTACAGAGATCCTCAACCCGTGCGCACGTTCCTGTGGTCGACATTCTATAAACCTCGATATACCATAACTGTTCTGCGAGGAATTCATATCAAGTCATATATATGGATATCCTTGGGCCTATCTTATTAACCCGTTATTCAATGAATATTTAAGTAAGAAATTATGACATCATGAATATTAATTAGATTATTCGATATAATGGTATATGAATACAAGACATTTTGGCCGGGACAGAAACTGTAGAATTGGATATACAAATGTATATCATTTTCTGATCTTGGTCTACTCTGTTTGCAAATGCATATAAAGTCGTATTTATAGAGTAAAAAAGATCGTATGAAAGAAAGTATCGTATATGTTCTAACATACGTCGATAGTTGGTGTCATATATAACGATATAACGATAAGTTCTGTCGTACGAAGTAGGCTTTTTTCTTTCATACTAGAATGTGAAACAATTTCGAGTATCAGAATAGTTGCCAAGAGCATAGCTGGATTCAAATGTGATGCATGCACCGTGGCTATAGGAGTCCGGGGGCATGCCCCCAACCCGGGACAATTTAGAATTGCGTAGTTTTGAAACCATTGCGATAAACAAAGCATGTGCTCTTATAGGAGCAAATGTTCTATTTATATATCACAATGACTTCAAAAGTAACTTTTACAGAAGCGTCAAAATGCGTCAATATTAGGGAATCGCTTAAAGCTTACATGACAAGACAGAACTTTTATCAAAGTATACCCCCTTAGCCTTCGATTTTTGTTCCATTTTGGCCATAATAATGTTTCCACCTTTCAGACTGCTGTTACCCCGTGCGTAAGTGCGTATCGCTAGCTACGCCCCTGGTAATCATTGTCGTAAATTACGACTTACGATAGTTTTGTCGTACGATCGTTTAGTAAGACGGACATCAGAAACACAACTGAATATTTATTCAAATATTAGAAAAGCCATTACAATCTTAAATGACATACAGTAGAACCTGTCTTAACCCATTACCTCATAGGCTATTTTTAGATACAGCCTCTTTGATTAATCTACCGAAAAGGAGCATTAACTAGAGAAAAGGAAAATTTTAAAATTTTGTAGTTTGAAACCATTGTGATAAATAGAGCATTTGCTCCTATAGGAGCAAATGCTCTATTTATCACAATGGCTTCACAAAGTGACTTTTACAGAGTCGTCAAAAGTCATCAATATGAGGGAATGGGTTAAGCGACCATCAACAATATGTCTAAATATGGGTCTGTAAGACAGGTGTATCTAAATGCAGGTCAAAAGTAATGCAGAAGCTTTCGTTACTTTTGCCCTGCATTCAGTAGCCACCTGCTTTTAACACACATGTGTTCAAGGAGAGGTTCTACTGTGCACACTAAAAGCTACTATTTTGGACAAGCTTGCAGTATTTGTTGCTGGGTAACACCGTGGAGTAACTCCGAGGACTATTATGTTTTTGAAAAGAGGGGGAAGAATAGTCCACTTTGAAACCAGAAGACAATCTTAAAAGACGAACTTGCTTTGGCGACAAAAGAATTGAATGCAAGTGTTGATCTGAATCAGATGTTGGCTTACGGCAACAACCTTTCGACACTAAAACTGAAAACAGTATTAAATAGTGTTTCCTTTAACCCTTTCTCTATTCTATATTCATGTAAGAAATAATAAAACCATGAATATTTATTGGCTGAATTTCTATAATTTAATATTTTCAAGGTAATTGTTTGCTTTGACAAAATATATATCGTGTCATTAGCAAACAGAACAGACCCTGCTCAGCCGGCCGCTAGAATGTTTAAATAAATGGGCCAATAAATAGCCATACAATGTTAACTTTAACAATATTATCTAATGAATATTCATGTAAGAAATAATAGCTTAATTAATATAAAATGGCTGAATCTTTATAATGGCATTATGAATAAGGGATTTTAATCTACCACAAACTGCATATTCAGATATATATCATTTCATAAGCAAGCAGAGCCGACCGTGAGTCTACACTGCGAGGGTGTCAACATGCGTGTCTAGTAGGTACAAGGTTTACCATTTACTTGATAGAAACACATTTACACACCGTTTGAAGCAATAGTTGATCCCGATCAGACGGTCCATATAGGCGTCGTCTGATCAGGTTTAGCTTTATTTGCTTGTGAATTAAAATAGGTATTGTTCTACATTTTCCGTCATGGCCAAATATGGTAAATATAAAAATGCAGTTGATTAATAATGATGTCACGAATTATTGTATAAATCATAAGGCGAAGGAGCAGAGCAAAAATAAGGATTGTCTTTCTTCATGAAATTTTAGCCATATCATTGAGTGTTGATTTTCCATGCTAGATTTCTTTTTTAAACAAAAAAATAGTTACATACAAAACACGCACCTCTTTCTTTGCATTCATGTATGGAAGTAGCATATTCTATACAAAAGGAGAAAGAGAAAGTGATATAAATAATATTGCTTATACGTAGATAACCAATTTATTTTCATCTCTTCCGAAACGAAACGAGGCGGTAAAAAGAGGGTCCCAAGAGGTTGCACCACATACTAAAGAGATGGCAAACAGGAAAATAATTACTCTAGCACTATATATGTAGTAGTCGCAATTTTCGGGTATCTTAAATTCCTATACACATATTTCGCGACTAATACCTCCCATGCAACGGGTGATTTCCAGACATATTGTACTTTACAAACATTGTCGTGGCAGAAACAGATATACAGTTGGGTGTTTACCTTTTTGTTCGCATCTGATTTTTATGCTGTGTTCTGGGAATTACCATTGTGATTGCTTGACATTATGTAGACGCTTTTATGCACTTTCAAACAGAATAACTCTAGATCAAACTGTTAGTATATTGGATGTCCTGTCTGATCAGGGTCTGCTATGTTTGCTTATGGTATACATGTACTATATACAGTAAACCCCCTCTAATGAGACCACCAAAAATGAGCATAATTCACAATGGCAAAGGCAGGTGGTAGCTTAATGAAGGACGAAAGTTATGCAGAAAGCTCCTATAGGAGCTTTCTGCATAACTTTCGTCCTGCATTAAGCAACCACCTGCTTATGAAGACAGCCATGTTTGCTCATTAAGTGGTTGCATAAGAGGGGTTTAACTGTGCATTATAGATAAAAAAATGAATGTTAACCATTTACCTTTAATATTCATGTTAGAAATAATGATAGCATTGGTGTCAAGGATATCCCATAAGCAAACAGAGCAGACCATGGTCAAACTGTATCTATGTCTGATCTGGATCTAAGTTTGTTTGCAAAGCCGACAAAAGGGGGCTTTATTGGACAAATGGTAAAATTGATTATGCTTAGTTTAAAGTCACATTACCAAGATGTAAACATACATGTACATGTAGTAGATATTGAAAGTTTAAACGATAAACAATGACTGAGGGGTTATTGATACAGTAAACTTCCATAACCTTTTACTCCATGGATATTCATGAAAGAAATAATGACGTCATGGATATTACTTAGAACCATTTTTAAAATAACATATTAACTTATGGTTTTTTTGCCAAAAAAGAAACTTTAGAACAATATCTATATTATTCCATAAGCAAACAGAGCAGACCCTGATCAGATGGCTCCTATAGGAGCCGTCTGATCTGGGTCGATTCTGTTTGCATTATTTACGGAGTTTACATGCGACCACCGAACATGGGTCTAATACTGGGCTGTAGAGGCATGTGGTAGCTTAATGCAGGATGCAAGTTATGCAGAAAGCTCCTACAGGAGCTTTCTTCATAACGTTCGTCCTGCATTAAGGAACATTCTGTTTTAAAAGACGCCAATGTCTATTGATAATGTGGTTCTACAGTGTATGGTTTATTGATTGATTGATTTAATTTCTTTTATCAGGTTAACCCTTTACTCCATAATACGCGTTTCTACTCATTTGCAAACATACCGGTAGTAGACCCAGTAGGAGACGACTAGTCAGGGTCTGCTTTGTTTGTTAATGGAATAACAATAAAGCTGACACTATAGTTTCTGTTTTTACAAAAAAAAAAAAATCATGTGTTAACCCTTTCGCTGCCAAAGTCTGTCGTCTGCTAACTTTGTCGTCTGCTACAAATTTTCATTCTTTTGATTTTCTTCATTTTTGTTTCAAAAACCTAGTAACAGTCATAAACAGTTTGGATCCTGACGAGACGCCGAGTTACTCGGCGTCTCATCTGGATCCAAACTGTTTGCATAGGTAATCACAGATCCGGCATTGGCAGCGAAAGGGTTAATATACTATTTCAAAAATTAATGCAATTAACATTGATGATATCATCATTTCTTACATGAAGCAAAGGGTTAAAACCCATTCAATACAAGCGAAATGTTAATCAGAGCTGTAGATAAGGGAAGAACCGATGAACATAGATCTCTTATATTTCAGCAACCCCGTGGTGTTGGCACTTACTGGAATGGCATCGGGGATGCACTTCTAACGAATACAGTAAAACCTCTCTATAACGGCCACTAAATTGTGATAATTAGTTGGTATTTAGAACAGGTGGCTGCTTAAAGCAAGGTGAGAGTAAAACAGAACGCTCCTAAAGGTACTTTCACCTTGCTTTAAGCAGCCACCTGTCTTTAACATAAAATACTTGATTTAATTTAATGGCCGTTAAGAGAGGTGTTACTGTACCAACAAGATAACATTTTGGCCCCTTTTGATGCGCTGACAAACAGAACAGATCTAGATCACTGCTTTTATAGGAGTCACCTGACATGGATCTGGCTGATTATGGAATTATAATGGTCTGGTTCTACAGTTTCTGCTATTGCCAAACAAATTATGTGTATATATAATACATGTATTATATCAAATGCAGCTGATTAATATTCATGACGCTATTATATACTCCTCATATATTTTGCACATCTTTCATTGACCGGATAGACAATCATGTGGTTCCTTCCGGCTAGTGATTTCATATATAGTGTATATCTATTGTATATCTTTCATTGTCTGGATAGATAATCATGCGGTTCGTTCCGGTTATTGATTTCATCCACGTGAAGCGCTTTTGAACGCACAAGTCCTGTGTGAAAAGAGCGCTATATAAATGTGGTATAATAATAATACTATCTACAGTAAATCCCCTCTAATGCGACCTATAGGAGCTTTCTGTTTAACTTTCGTCCTGCATTAAGCAACCACCTTCTTATGAAGACAGCCATGTTTGTTCATTAAGTGGTCGCATTAAAGGGGTTTAACTCTATAGCTCTGTATATTTGTTATACAAAACTGGAGTAAATTAACCCTCTCAACACTAACTTGTCAGATAGACTATTCCAAAATATAAAACAGGTCAAACTTACAATGAATATTCAGGGTGTTTAAAAACAAACAAATACAACATGACACACAGTACAGACACTGGTGAAAGAGCTTTTCCGGGAGCTTTCTACACGGATTACAAATCATATTAGGGTCTCGTTTCCCAAACTGAAAGGTTCAAACGAGGAGTAAACTGACCATTGATTTAATAATTTTATGTTAGTTTTTATATTATTATGACGGACCTTTGCCTCATAGATACGTCTTTTAACACCTTTGCAAACATAGACCTATTAGAATATTTTATACCTGATTCTATAGTTTGTCATTGCAATATATTCACTTTTAACCCATTACCTCATAGGCTATTTTAGATAAAATATTTTTGAATAAATCTACCGAAAAGGAGCATTAACTAGAGAAAAGGAATTTTTTAGAATTTTGTAGTTTGAAACATTGTGATAAATAGAGCATTTACACCTATAGGAGCTATTGCTCTATTTATCACAATAGTTTCACAAAGTGACTTTTACAGAGTCGTCAAAAGTCGTCAATATGAGAGAATGGGTTAAAGTACATGTAATAAAATAAGAAAATTAATTGATTAATATTCACAATGGATGGATTCTGCCATGAATATTAATTAGGTAAGGGGGTAATTGATTAATACATACTAGTATAATGATACTCCTGTACATTTAGGTGTTTGAAATTGCATTTCAAAAGTTCCATTTTGACGTACATGAAGTGGTAGACCAAACTGTTACTGACTGATGGTGTAGTTTCAACAATTCATTAGTCATACGCAATAATCGGTAGTTGTTGAATACAGTAAAACCTCTCTTAACCGGCCATTAAATTTAGTATGAATATCGGTCTTGGAGACAGGTGGCAGCTTAATGCAGGGTGAAAGTCATGCAGAAAGCTCCTAGAGGAGCTTTCTGCATGACTTTCACCCTGCATTAAGCAGCCACCTGCCTAAAAGTGTCTAAATTCTTATCTACTAGAATTCCGGTTAAGAGAGGTTTTACTGTACATGTAGTCACGTAAAATATATAGAAAAGTTGAACCTATATAGGGTTTTATAAATGAATTTACTACTACAATAAAACTTATCTGGAGCGATCATTAAAAAGGGTGTATTTTTTTTGAATGTGAGGTTTAATGCTGGGTATACGTCGTCTGGGTATGTTTAATAAGTAAGTTTCACTTAAAACAGGGTAGAAAATATAAATAAATAGTTATTATGATAATTTATATAAACTGAAAGAGATGTGATTAATATCAAATGACCGTAATTATTACATGAAGGCTTTAATGGGTTATTCTGTCTGTATTTGTTTGTTTTATTTGTTTGTTATCACTGGTCTTTTTCAGTTGCAATATCTTCTTAAGTAACTAATTCACTCTGGTAATGACTGCAAATATGAGTACTAAATATTTGGTATTAAAACATTGGTGCTTATGCCTATTGTGTAATAATTTCAATAATAATTAAATCGAACAAGTGCCGGGCAACTTTTTTCAATTAGTATGGTCAATTACCGATTACACTTTCCTGTTCAAACAACCAATTTTCCAGTCGTTCATCATTCTATGATCTCGTTGACCCCGGATGTCAGTCTGTCAGCGACCCATCGTCACGCGTCTGGGTGGCATCCAACTGAAGCCTGGGGTTCAGTTGCTGGCGACCTCTGACCCAAATCTTCCGCGGAAGGCGTCAACGAGGAAATATGAAATTTCGCATGTGTTTCAGAATATTTGGTATATTTTTACTTCCAATTTCGTCCTCTAGTTGTTTTACTTTAAGAAAATCCTTGTCTATCTGTACAACTTGCTATTTCTTTGGGCCACGTATTTTGATTACCCTAAATATTCTGACACCGAATCCTCCCTGAGTTTGTTAAGCTGAAGAAAGTTGATTTGGCATCATTTTGATAACTTAACATTGACATAGTAACAAATAGTGTAGACACTGATCAAACAGAAGCCGTATGCACTATTTGCCTAATGTGTCTGTCCGAGTTTTATGTTAATTTAACCCTTTCCCTGGTCTGCATATTGGCCAAATTTCAATACCTACTGAATATTCATTAGCAAAATAGTTATAATGAAATATGGAAGATGGAAGATTTTAGACATTTTAGAAAGCAAAGAAACAGATCTATGAAATTCTATTAGCAAACAGAGTAGACCCTGATCAGACGGCTCCTCTAGGAGCCGTCTGATCTGGGTCTACTCTATTTGCAAATGCGTGAAAACACGTTTATATGAGGGAAAGGGTTAATAAGGGTATTGAATCTATTGACTAAGATATTATATTGTGCAAGCTTATCGTTTATGATATCGGTATAATCTAGCAAAGTGATACATATGAGTCCTTTGAATGATGAATATCCATAGAGATATTCATATTCATAGAGATATTCATATCATAGATATATTCATATTCATAGAGATATTCATATTTATACAGATATTCATATCATAGATATATTCATATTCATAGAGATATTCATATTTATACAGATATTCATATCATAGATATATTCATATTCATAGAGATATTCATATTCGTAGAGATATTCATATTCATAGAGATATTCATATTCGAGATATTCGTATTCATAGAGATATTCATATTCATAGAGATATTCATATCCATAGAGAAATGATCGATCACATTTGACTATATAGTCTATTCAGTATGAAAGGATTAGCTTTGCTAGAATACTTAGAATGACAAGCAGTGCAGACAAAGATATCTGACCTAGGTATGCACGGTTCGTAGATATCAGAACACTAGTTTCCCTCACCCAGAAAGGCTACATCGCAGTTTCAAAGCGCACTGACCCAAATTAGAAACCGATCTAAGTGTCTTTTGCAGGCTTTTTTGCCAATGTGATCTATGAAACGTGATTTGTGACCCAAACAGTGCAAAGTTTAGCCCATGTTGGTACAGTTGGTCAACGTCCCTTTTAGGACATCGAGTATAGGTTAGTTAACCATTTTCCTGTTCTTTGTTTATTTCGAATTCCAATACCTACTGAATATTCAGACAAAATAGTTATAATGAAATATACATTGCAGCCATTTTATAAGCTAAAGAAACATCTTTCAACCCCCACTAGCAAACAGAGCAGACCCTGATCAGACGGCTCCTATAAAATGCGTGAAAACACGTTTATATAAAGGAAAAGGTAAAACATCCATGTCTCTTTCATAGAAAGCGAATCAGTTTAGACATGGCTCTGATCGAGTTTCGAGGAAGATTTCTAAGATATTGCGGTTATACACAGAACAGAAGTATACAACTTAGCAGGCTCGAGAAAACTGCTCTCTTGATTGACAGGTAAATGCTTGCTAAATGCTAGGTATGCCCAATCAGCACTCCCACGTTTCGTATTACACGAGATTTGATGAGATCTCTGTTTATCTATTGCGAAACGAGGCTGGCTGTTACCCGTGCCACAACACAGAGGGTGGTACTCGGCCTGCTAATGGCCAGGTTTAATCCCGCCCCTCTGTTCATAATCTAAATAGCATAAGACGTGTGAACATTTTGGAACGGTTTTCTGATATAGATTGACTTTTGTTTGTAAATTATTTTCGGGATAATTTAGATAAGAACATGTGAGATATTGGAAGAAAATCGCCACTTTGTATATTTTTGTGAGTTTTTGTGTATTTGTGTGCGTCTCTTTCTTTACGGAGCTGTGTTTCATATTTACATTCGCGGTGCGTTAAATTCAACCATTTATTTGCCATAATTAAACAATACGGTAAATGGATAAGGAAAATGTTTGTAAAGGAATTAATTAAAAGAGTTGAATTTCTAAGCAGACAAAAGTGCAAAGTTTACTGAAAGTGATCCGCCACAGACTCTTGACTGTAAACACTGTGTATTTATACAAAACACAAGACTTATTTATCAACAAAAACAGCGAGAAACCGTCGCAAAAATGGATGGACCGCATCTACAACCAGAAATAAAGCCTTTAACAGAATTGGATAATTTAGATGACATCGATGACGCGTCACTTCAGAACTTTCACGCGGGTGTGGATGAAGAAAATGAGGAGGCATCGTCGACGACAACCAATACTTCAGAGTCACCCGATAGTCACAAAAATCAAAAGAAGCCGACGGTTGGTGTCAGGCGACAGGAGAAGCCACCATACTCATACATAGCCTTAATAGTAATGGCTATACAAGCGTCACCAAACAAGAGATGTACACTCAGTGAGATCTACCAATTCCTGCAGCAACGATTCCCATTCTTTAGGGGCTCGTATCAAGGTTGGAAAAACTCCGTCCGCCATAATTTATCGCTAAACGAGTGCTTTATAAAACTTCCCAAGGGACTTGGACGCCCCGGCAAAGGCCATTATTGGACAATCGACCCCTCAGCAGAGTTCATGTTTGAAGAGGGGTCCTTCCGGCGACGACCAAGAGGGTTTCGAAGAAAGTGCCAAGGACTGAAGCCGTTTGGAATGTTCAACATGAACGGGATGGGTTCTTCTTCTTCTATGTTAACACCACCATATGATTTATTTCACCAAAATAATATGACAGCTATGAATATGCCTTATGGCGTCAACCCCGCTCCAAGTTACGACAATAGTGCTCTCATGGCGTCAAATTCGGGCTTCCAACAATCGGGCTACAATAGCATGCAACAGCATGCGGGAAATTTAGCGAGCTGTAGTTTTAATGTTAATGTGAATGTCAATGGACGCTTTGGACCAAACTGCGCCATGTCAAACGGAATGTCAATGAACTCTCATGAGTACTCTCATATGTCAAACGTGGTTCCCCCGGTATCCAACACACTCTCAATGTACGACAGAGAGGCCATGGCGTCATCTCTTACATCATCAAATCTTGCGCCAAACCTGACGTCACAGTGGGCGGGGCAAAGATACGTTAAGCAGCAGCCGATGAGTCCCACTGGAAGTACAGGTTCGGTTCCGAGCTTGTCCCCTGACAGCGCCGAACACTCGCCATACCAGGTGAACTCGAGTACAACTACAACCGAACCCGTGGACTTGGCACTAGCAGGTAATTTAAATCTACATGAACTCGAATATATTATGTCCGTCTCGTTACAATTGTCATGATTTCGATTCTTTATTCCTTTACTCCATAAATATCAATGTAACAGAGGTCCAGATAAGACGCGTCAATTTGTACATTTTAAAGAATAACTCCTTTATTTCTCCACTAAAACCCTATACACCGACCACTCTTTAGAATCGTCTCTCTTCGAGACGATTCTAAAGAATGGTCACTGTATAGTGTTTGGTGGAAAAATGACTATTTGGTATTTGGGTACGCACCTTTATCACTGTGTAAATAATAATGTACCTATAAATATTCATTAGATTATTTTTACAATGACATATAAACAATGGCATCTTTTGCCTATTGCAGAAACTGTAGAATCAGATCTTGCCAAAGGCGCCACAATACAGTATAGACACGTTGATTAAAATCACCTCTTTCGAAGCAAAAATAAACTTAATTCAGCTAAGGATTTCATTCTACTTTCCCTGTTGAATATTAATGTAGAAAATAAAGACATCATGAATATTTATTATCTTATATGTTTTATAAGCAAACAAAACATACCCTAATCAATTGGCTCCTACATGTGTATTCTGGACCGGGTCTACTCTGTTTGTAAAGACGTTTGCATGAAGGAAAGAGTTAAAAGAAACGTCATACATTTTGCAATGCATTAACTTTAATAATAATTTCGATATGACTGACGCCATACATAACGTTTATTACAGTTTAATTCCAAATTGTTCTTTTTTCCATTTTATTTTACTTTTAGGCACAGCAAAACACAGTGAACTTATAATATATATCTGAAATGATTTATTACGTGGGTTTAGGGGTTGCTGAAGACATCAATCGCGCGTTTAATCAAGTCTTCCAATTCATTCACACATTTGCAAACTGAGTACAGTATAACTCCTCTAATGCGACCACTTAATGAATAAACATGGGTGTTTTAATAAGCAGGTGGTTGCTTAATGCAGGACAAAAGTAATGCAGAAAGCTCCCGAGCTTTCTGCATTACTTTTGTCCTGCATTAAGCTACCACCTGCATCTAGAACCCAGAATTACACCTCTTTTAGGTGGTCGAATTAGCGGGGTTTTATTGTAGCCCCATACCGTCTGATCAGTGTCTGCTCTATTTGCTAGTGGAATTTGATAGATCTTATTATTTACTTTCTAAAGTAGCTACACTGTTGCACCTTCCATATTTTATTATAATTATTTTTCAATGAATATTCAATAGGCATTGCATTTGAAAGAAACATAGAACATGGATAGGGTTAACTCAATGGTACCAATGCGTGGTTAACAAAACATATCATAATTGTGACTTTCATCCCAGTAGAAGACTGAATTGATTGTGTCACTTTTATTTGCAAATGGTTTCGATTCATACAGAACGCCGTGAAACACACATTTGGATTAAAAATATTTGACTCAAATACTCAGAATGAAATAAATAATATGCTGTTGTGTTATCACATTGTGCAGCTTGAATATTTCTAAGCATATCTTCAGCCTCAGTCGCTGTAAGGTTATCGGGGAACTATTGCAAAACTGCACATTTTACGGCAGCGTTGTACCGCAAGCCCCATCATTGCTCATGATAATACAAGACGACCCCTCCCCCACGCCCGCTGATGACATCAGTGTGAAATTTCCAGATAACAAGCGTAAGATGAAAACAAATCAGAAAATAAATCATGACTTTAATATCCGAGCCAATCAAAGTCACATTTGTAGTAAAAACTGTATTGTGTTATTTAATTAACGCAGTGAAAGTTGTTGTTTTGTTTAAATAGGACGACAACGTATTTATCGAATTAAGCAGTTTTTCTTCGCAAACATATTTTAAGCATTATCAATTATATTATTGCTAATGCATAACAAGGCGTCTTTATGAGGTAAAGGGTCAAAGAATGAAAAACAATGTTAAAATTGTAGGCAACAATTCTAACGGAATGGCGTAAAGTTAATGTACAGCCGATAGTCTGGTAATCTTGTAAATGTGATAAAAAAAATACACGAAAGCACTAAACTAGTTCCATGTTAACCCTTTAATTCATGCATACGCTTTTCTTTTACGTCTTTGCAAACAGCGTAAAACCAGATCAGACATTTCATTTAGGAGCTGTCTGATCAGGAACTCTTCTGTTTGCTTATGGCGTGATAGAGATATTGATTCTACGCGTTCTGTCTTAGATAAATAGTCATATGTTCATATTCCATTTCTATAAAAATACAGCTTATGAATATTATTACTATTAATTGTTACAGGAATATTCATTGAGTAAAGCGTTAAGGGTTAGTTTGTAATAACTTTTCAAAACAAACTTGGTTCCAAATAAATCGTTTGATGCTCAGATCACATTGTTTACCAATAAAATTTGAAGAAAGCAGTATACATGTATTTATTTTTAAAAAAATGTAACGCCTTTTCACGCATCTGAAAACAGAGTAGACCCAGATCAGACTGCTCTTATAGGAGCCATCTGACCAGGGTCTGCTCTGTTTGCTGATGGAACTTGATAGATCTGTTTCTTTAATTTCTAAATGGCTACAATGTTCCACCTTCCATATTTCATTATATTATTTTGTCCATGAATATTCAGTAGGTATTGAAATTTGAACTAAACACGGAACAGGGAAATGGTTAAATCAGACTAGCACTTTTGCAGAGGAACGTTACACAGTGTTCAAAATGGTTAAATCTTTATTCCTCTTGACATTTCAACAGATAAATCTGCCCCCTGACAACGAACAACAAGCGGTGAATATGTCTTCATCTTACACCCCCACGCCACACGGTGTAATATACGGCCCAAATCTGACATAGCCCCGATATAACTGGCTCTTAATGAGTATTTGATCTGCAGATTTTATGAATAAGCCAGTGTCTCCATCTTATCGCAAACTGAATTTTTTCCTCCTAAAATGAAATTTAACTCCCTAATTACTTACAAGATCTGTGTGTAGTTGCAAAAAGGAACTCAATGTCACAGCAGTAAGCCCTGTACATTTTTATCATTTGTAGAATTTTTTTTGAGTAATTGAAAACCATGACAACGTTAGGGAACCCGACATAAGTCATCGAGCCATTCAGTGGTTCTCGTCAGATCTCGTTCGATCCTGAGTTCGTCCGATTACGCCCGCAATTATAGTCACGTGGAGCAGTTTGCATAATAATTTAGAATGTGCTTCGTAATCAGCGTAAAACAATTTTATTTTTTTCAAATAAATTAATTTTGTATATCTGTACGACTAGCTCAAAGATATATTTAGATCCAGCCTTACTTTTATTGCGAGGAAAGTTTCAGTAATGAATTACCATGAAGAGGTAACGTGTGAACAGAAAATGTTGAAATAAATAGTGTTCACCCTGATCAAAATACTCCTTCATGTGTCCTCAAAATAGGTGTACATTGTGTTATATTACACTGTGTTATCAACACTAATGACAGTAAAACTTCTCTGAACCTGAATTCTGGTAGAAAATAATTTAGATACTTTCATGCATGTGACTGCATAATGCAGGGCTAAAATCGTGCAGAAAGCTCCTCGGGGAGCTTTCTGCATGATTTTCACCCTGCATTAAGCTGCCACATGTCTCCAATACCGATATTTATACAGTTAAACCTCTCTATAACGGCCACTAAAAGTGTGTTAATTAGTTTGTATTTAGGACAGGTGGCTGCTTATAGCAAGGTTAAAGTAAAACAGAACGTTCCTACAGGAGCGTTCTGTTTCACGTTCACCTTGCTTTAAGCAACCACCTGTCTTTAACACACAATACTCGGTGTAATTAAGTGGCCGTTATAGAGAGGTTTTACTGTACTAAATTGAACGTTCGCTTTAGGGAGGTTTTACTGTACATGTCATTGGAAGACAACCATCTTTTCACTATCCGTAACCTGACAGAGACACATTTTAACACATTTCCAAACAGAGTAGACCTGGATCAGATGGCTACAGTGGGAATCGTCAATCGGTGTATTCTGTATTAGCTTGCCCCTTTACTCCATATTAAATACGCCTTTCTACGCTTTTGCAAACAGAGTAAACCCAGATCATGTAGGAGCCGTCTGATCAGGGTCTTCTCTGTTTGCTTATGAAGTAATATATATATATGACGTAACAGTTTCTGACATGACAAAAACGTGCTCATATGCCGTGTTTAAAAATTAATCTAATTAATATTCATGATGTAATTACTTCCTACATGAATATTCATGGTTAAAAGGGTTAAATGATACCTTAGATTCTGTTTGCCATAGCAACATGTTCTATTATTTATATAGTATAAGAAAATCTGTAAACTTATGTCCAGCATGGAGTATGCCATGACTATTCATAAGGTAAAGAGTTAACCCATTACCTCATAGGCTATTTTTATATCCAACCTCTTTGAATAAATCTACCGACAAGGAGCATTAACTAGAGAAATGGAAACTTTCAGAATTTTGTAGATTGAAAGCATTGTGGTAAATATAGCATTTGCTCCTATTGGAGCAAATGCTCTATTTATCACAATGCTTTCAACAGGTGACTTTTGCAGAGGCTTCTAAAGGCGTCAATATGAGGGAAAGAATTAAGGAATAATTGTAAACAGAAATGTTGGGATAACGGATGTATACCTTCACATGCATAGTCATTGCAATTTAATTTAGAGTTTGCCAGTCTATTCATCTTGGTGTTTTTTTGTGGTTTTTAGATATTCAACAGTTAAGATTTCGTTTCCAAAAGGGGACATATTTAGATTCAGCAAGTAGGTAACCATGATATTACTATCCGGTGCAGCCTGTATGTTTAAGTGGACGAGTCCAAATGATTACTTTAAACAAATTTAATTTTCATTAGCAGGGTAGATATTCTAAAAAATATTTATTTCGTCTAAGATCTGAAGCTTTATCAGATGGCTGGTGTGGTCCTATTAGGTATTCTTCTGCACATATCACTATTAACGGACAACGTACAAATGTGTTAAAAACTTTAATTTAAGATGTACACAGAACGGAACATGTCAAGTTTTTTTTATTTATTTTTTATTTATTTTTATTTTGAATAACGATGTATAGATAACCCCTATATACAAGTATCAGTAATTCAAACTTTTTCATTCACGGTGAAACCGTTTAAACATTAATCTAACATTGTTCAAAATATTTTGTTTATTTTGAATATTAATCCACAAAATAGTTATAATGAAATATAGATAATGGAACCGTGTAGCCATTTCAGAAACTAAAGAAACATATATATCAAATTCAATTAGCAAACAGAGCAGACCCTGATCAGACAGCTCCTATAGGAGCCGTCTGATCTGGGTCTTCTCTGTTTGTAGATGCGTAAAAAGGTTCTGGTATGAAGGAACTTAAGGCTCAACTTTTAACCTGATATGGACGCATGTTCATGTCTTTTCAAAACGAGATGTCTGATCAGGGTCTGCACTGTTTGCTTATGAATGATAAAGATCTGATTCTGCTGCACAGAGGTCTAGATAAGATGCGTAAATTTAAACCATTTTCAAGAATAACTTATTTTCTCCACCAAACCCTATATTGTGACCACTCTTTAGAATCGTCTCGGTTGTGGAGGAATGACGATTTTAGTATTTGAGATTGCACCTTATCTATTGCTCTGCTGCAGTTTATGTCGTTGCCAAAGATTTTCTTATTTATACGCCACTATCAAACATTGGCTAATAAATATTCATGTAGGCATTAATTCTTACATGAATATTCCTGAGGTGAATTCTTTAACCCTTCACTTGCTGAATTTTAAAACACATTTCTCCTTCTTTACCCATGCCCTGTTGTATAATTACATATATCTTCACTGTGTACAAGTATTTCGCTGTGCAATCACTGCTGTGGAGTGCACTGGTGGCACAATCAACTTGTAAATAGTGCAGACCCTGATGAGACAGCTCCTGCAGGAGCTGTCTCATCTGGATCTTCACTATTTACAGGTAGGTATATTGACTTGAATAGCAAGCGAAGGTGTTTTTTTTCTATTATGAACCTATGAAGAAATAGCATCTCTATATTCTTATCGTCTGAAATTAAGTGAATACAGCCTGTAAATTCGACGTAAAATTCAATATTAACAAAACTGAATTGTCACGAACGTTTGATGAAATTAGCACACTGTTTGTATGTACTGTGTACTAACCCTTTCTTTCATACAAACGTGTTTTCACACACTTGCAAACAGAGTAGACCGAGATCAGACGGCTGCTATATATGAATTTTAAAGATCTGTTTCTTTACTTTCTAAAATGACTACAATGTTCCACCTTCGATATTTCATTATAAATAGTTTGTCCATGAATATTCAGTAGGTATTGAAATTTTGAATAAACATAGAACAGGGAAAGGGTTAATCCTTTCTCTGTTTAATATTTATAAAGAAATAATGATATTATGAACAGTTATTAGATCAACTTGTATAATAGCAAATGTACACATGATGTTTTGTAATTTGGTAGAAACTATAGTCAGATCTATGATAATTTCATAAATAGATAAAGCAAATCCTATAGGATGACTTTGGTCTACTCTGTATGCAAAGGCTTGAGAAAGCGTTTATATAAGGGAGATTGTCCCTTTATGCCTGATAGAATCGCATTTTGACGAATTGCAAACAGAGTAGACCCAGATCAGGCGGCTCCTGTCTGATTAGGGTCTGTTTTGTTTGTTTATGGTATAACAAATATAAGTTCAAGGCAAAAAAAAAAAACCTATGTGTCCATATATCATTAACAAATTCAGTTGATAAATATTCATGATGTCGTTATATTTTTCATGAATATTCATATTCATGATGTGAATTGATAACCATTTATAATATGAATATTCATGTAAGAATGAATGTATGTACATGTATTAATATTAATTAGCTTTATATTTGTAATGGCATGGATAAGAAACGTTTGGACCTGATGAAAATTGTAGAATACGATTTAAATAATACCATCAGCAGAGAGAGTAGATCCTAATCTGATGGCTCCATCTAGGACCCGTCTGATCTGCGTCCGCTCTGTTTAACCCTTTCCCTCATATTGACTTTGTGAAACCATTGTGATAAATAAAGCATTTGCTCCTATAGGAGCAAATGCTCTATTTATCACAATGGTTTCAAACTACAAAATTCTGAAAAAAAACATTTTCTCTAATTAATGCTCCTTTTCGGTAGGTTAATTCAAAGAGGTTGTATCTAAAAATAGTCTATGAGGTAATGGGTTAAAATGTGTATCTATTAAGTAAAGGGCTAACAGCTCTTATTTGATTCACAAATAAAATGACCAAAAAGTTTCCCTTACTCTGGAATAAAGTATATAATGGAAATTTTCTGAAATTTAAAGGTCCGAAGAGAGGTTCTATAAACACAGGGTAAAATATACATGTTTATGTATATGAACTGCGTATGTTTTTGGCCACAAAACCCCCTGTGACATCTAAAAGCTCTTTACTTTCAAGGTGGTCCACTGGCTTCAAAGATACCATTTTACAGATCATTACAAAATGGTTTGCCCATGAAAGATAGAAAAAACTCCACGACACTACAGTTGTGACCCCTAAAATTCCCACAAACCTCGTGTAGTTAATAAGTTGCGGGTTCCTTTTGCACGCTCGGTATCTCTTCTCTCGATAAATTGCAAAAGCCCTGACGTTAATGGTCTCGGTGAAAGAGAACTTAAATCTTGTTCACAAGACACCGTAAGCATTGATAGAGCTCACGAAGACTGTCAGAAATGATAAAACTCAAATGCCGTCCCTAGTTTCTCACAATCTCAAAAAACATCATATTAAAAAGGTGACCCCAAATTCCTACCACCGACCATCCCACGGTCGAATATGCTTTATGTAATTGTACTTTACTCATAGGTTTTGCGAGTTTCTTTCGCTTTTTTTTTTAATTTTTTGACATTTCGATGACGTAGTTTACCCTTTACATAGCGGATATTCAGGTAGGGAATAATGGCACCATGAATATCTATATGCTAAATTTTGATAAAGTCATATCAACACAGGAGTTTCTTGGTAATGGAATAAACGCTTTATAGAATCGGATCTGCATAATTTAATACACAAACAGAGTAGATCCAGATCAGAGGGCTCCTTGAGGAGCCGTCTGATCTGGATCTACACTGTTTCCAAAGACATACGAAAGCTCTGTATGATAGAAAAGCTTAGAGTCCTTCTTGAATTTCGTTTCATTTTGTTTTTGGAAGATGAAGCGTGCCAGGTGGTTAACATATTGTTTTCTTATGACTCCTTCACATGCTGAAAACTTAGTCTGCTAAAACCCCTACTTCCTTAACCCATTACCTCATAGGCTATTTTTAAATCCTACCTCTTTGAATAAATCTACCGAAAAGGAGCATTTACTAGTGAAAAGGGAAACTTTTAGAATTGTGTAGTTTTGAAACCATTGTGATAAATACATGTACATTTGTCCTATGGAGCAAATGCACTATTCATCACAATGGTTTCAGAAATTGACTTTCACATTGGCGTCAAAAGATGTCAATATGAGGGAATGGGTTAAAGCTTTAAGAAACCATTGACCGAGTGTCAAACAGACTTGTTCTAGATTAGACACCGAGTTACCCAGTGGCTCCTGTTGATCCAAGCAGTTTGAAAATGCTAACCAGTTAGCGCTTATCATGACAAGGGTTAGCATTACATGGCGATGAGGTTCAATTAAAATTATCTGATTCAATTATTTATTTCTTATACATGAATATTTTTACTCCATGTATATTCATGTAAGAAATAATGACATACTCAATACTGATTAAATACATTTTTTTTATAATACCGGTAGCACGTGGACACGGGAATATTTGGCCCTGTCAGAAAGTATAGAATCATATATATTATATCATAAGCAAAGAGAGCAGAATCTGATCAGACGGTTCCTACATGAGTCTACTGATCTGGGTCTACTCTATTTCCAAGGCGTAGTTCTAAATGCGTATTGATGAAAAACGCAAATGTGAATATACAGTCAACTTTCATTACACCGACCTATTTCGTTATTACAGAATGTGTCGTTGTATCGAAAATGGTGTTGTAATAAACAGTGTTATATATTTAGTTTTGTTTCCAAACTTTCGATAATCTTGTGTACGAAACATGTTCGAGATTTATCAGAGAACATGGCGGAAATTTCTCTGGTATTTCTGAAACTTGCTTCCATGCATTGAGTCACTTATCCGTGATGTAGAATTGTGATCATAATATCAAAAATACATGAGTATCCGTCAGTTAAACAATATATCCCTTACTTGCTCGATTGTCAGGGTGAAAAGTTGAAAACTTATATAAATATTGTTCAGAGAAGACCGATGTTTTAAAGATTGTCTAACCCTTTTATTCCATACAAGAAATAATCATGAATATTAATTAGATCAATTGTTATAATAGCACATCCATGAAGTTTTGGCCATTGCAGTAACTGTAGAATCATACCTCTATTATATCATAAGCAAACAGAGTAGAGCCATATCAGACGGCTCCTATAGGAGCCGTCTGATATGGGTCTACTCTGTTTGCAAAGGCGTAAAAATGCGTATTTATGGTGTAAATGATTAAGCAGTTGTGGTTGTTTAATGGAGGACGAAAGTAATATAGAAAGCTCCTACATGAGCTCTGTGCATAACTTTGTTCTGTTTTAAACTACCACTTGCCTCTAAGGCCAAGAAGTAGACCTCAATCTGTCGGCAATACCAAGAATTAGAACTATTTTTCCTGGTTGCCTTATAGAGGTTTTCTTTACACATTCGCTCGCTGACTACACATGGACATATCGAAATGATTTATAAATTCTTTCCATGTACAGCAACATGTGACACGAGAGTCTTTCAGTGCTGTGCGGAGTGGTCATTGGTGCAGAATGTCGATAAATTATCAGACTTTCGCGAATTCATTTATTTTTATTCTTATCAACACATAAATAACTGTTTTTCCTCATGCAGTTATCACGCCAGCAACCGGGGTCCGCTATTAAGATATCACGTGACAGTCGCCATTAATTTCCACAAGTAGCCAAGTATTAGCTGTTGACTTTTTATCAATCATTTCTGTTTTTATGCAATTGGCCCTTCTCTTGCTAAGCCCGAACTGAATGTGAATTTCAAACAGCTTGGATCCATATGAGATTCCGATGCCCCTCGTCAGAATTCAAGCTGTTGTCCACTTAGTCAATAGTTTCTGGTCAGGTCTGCTCTGTTTGCTAAACTTATTCTCTCCTGACCTATTTCAGAAAAGGAGCATTAACTATAGAGAAGGGGATTTTTAGATTTGTGTAGTTTTTAAACCACTGTGGTAAATAGAGCACTTGCTCCTATAGGAGCAAATGCTCTATTTATCACAGTGGTTTCAATAAATGAGTTTTACAGAGGCGCAAAAAGGCGTCATTAAGAGAGAATGGGTTAAAAATAATGAAACAGATCTGATATTATATTATTTAATATAGTTTTGTATTCACTTTCTGTATTTAATAGTATGAAAGCATTAGTTAATTAATGCTCATAATGGGTGGAGTCTTTCATGATAATTTTTTTGTGCACTCACATGCATGTTTGTTCTTGTTCAACCCCTTATCTCATAAAGACGCATTTTCATGGTTGGGCAAACAGAGAAGACCCAGGTCATACAGCTCATGTATACGAACAGTCTTATCAAGGCCTGGTATGTTTGCTTCTACAGTAAAATCTCTCTATAACGGCCACTAAAACACATCACGTATTTTGTGTTAAAGGCAGGTGGCTGCTTAAAGCAAGGTGAAAGTAAAACAGAACGCTCCTATAAGAGCGTTCTGCTTTTCTTTCACCTTGCTTTTAGCTACTACCTGCCCTAAATACCAACTAATTAACACAATTTATTGACCGTTATAGAGAGGATATATTGTAGAATTTTAAAGTCTCTGTCAAAACCAAAACTCCCTGTGGTCATGTACCATAATCAAAACAAGCTAGTTAATATGCATCATGTCATTATTTCTTACATGAATATTAATGTGGCAAAGGGTAAATCTTGTGATCGAGGCTTTATAAACTGAAACAGTTTATAAATGTTAACCATTTCCCTTTTGTATAGAGTTGTCAGAAACAACGACACCATAACTATTTATTAGCTACTTTTTATAATGACATTTGTACACACACTATTTGGTATTGGTAGAAACGGTAGAGTCAGGTATGTCATTATTTGATAAGCAAATAGAACAGATCCTGATCAGACGGCCCCTGAAGGAGCCATTTAATGTGGGTCTACTCTGCAAAAATGTTTATATGAAGTAAACAGTTCAGAACGTATTAAATACAGTAAAACCTCTCTAATGCGACCACAAAAACTGGCGTAATTGTGTCGGGCAGGTGGTAGCTTAATACAGGATGAAAGTAATGCAGAAAACCCCTACATTAAGCAACCGCATGCTTATAAAGACAACCATATTTATTTATTTGGTGGTCGCATTAGAGGGGTTCTACTGTACATGTATAGGAATAAAATGTACAGATACATGCAGATCGTATAATATACATATAATGTCCTTTGCACGTGATCTTGAACAAGACCGTGATTAAATCATTCTCCCACCCGCCTGTCGGACCTCATTGCTTCATTGCCTGTCGGACCTCAAGATGAAATTTATTTTGACTTTTATGTTTGTTTAAATGTTACCGTGCGTATGAATTTCAGAAAAAGTAGTAATGCTCCGTGTACCAATTACCGAAAAACGTTTCCCAGAACAATTTCCCATGTAGAATTAAACCGTAAAGATTCAGACTTGATGTAATTGTCCAAGATACTGTTCATTGCTGCTTGCTTAAAATCTGACGGAATACAATGTGTCTTTGTGATTTTCGTTTCCCAATCTAAATTTCTGACAGGCAATTCCCTTGCCGTTCGTCGGTGCTAGTCCACTAATTGGACTCATTATTGGATACGTTATTAACTAATTTAGATTCAATAAACAGTAACTTGTTGTCATCACCCCAGGTGATGGCTCCCTGCAGCTGCCTGCACTTCTGCGCGCCGCAACGGGTTCAAACTTATATCTCGTACCACATTATAAGCGAATTTGAAACCAGTTTTGATCTGGGTGCGACGCGGAGTGCCCCGAACCCTTATCGGGATCTAACTAGTTGACTCTCTGAAATATTTGCAAAGTGGAAACCCACTTGTCCATACAGTGTAGTTGCAGTCACTCGCAGTTCAAATGATCAGCCATTGTATTTGAACATTGACACTTTACGTTATGAAATTTCATGTCAGAAATAATGATATCATGAATATAGATTGGATGTATTATAAAGGCACATGAACACATGAATGTTTGGCCATGGCAGATACTGTAGAATCATATCTATATTATTCATAAGCAAACAGAGCAGACCCTGATCAGACGGCTCCTCTTAGAGCCGTCTGATTAGGGTCTACTCTGTTTGCAAAGGCATAGAAGGCATAGAAAATCGTATTTATGGAATAAAGGGTTAAAACTGATCATATCACGGTAGACATATGTGTACAATACGAACATAGAAAATGCGACTCATAGCTAGTTGTACTATCCTACCTTATAGAACCCTGTGCAAACAGAGTAGACTCAGATCAGACAGCTCCTTTAGGAGCCGTTTGATCATGATCTGCTCTGTTTGCTTATGCTATAATATAGGTGACTGAAGTAAATGGTTAACACGTCCGTCCTCATAAGCGGATCCGTGTAACAGTTTGGATCCAGATGCAACACCGAGTAACCCGGTCTCATTGATCAGGTTCCTAACCGTTTGATTCTGTGATAATGGTGTTGGAAAGAAATGCAAGTCTGACGCACATGATACTATTAACAGTCGAAATTTAGTTGGTGGCGAAATAGTTTAATAGGATGGAATTTAAGCCTTTAATCATGTCCATCTTTTGTTGTGTTTATTTAGGTGTTTCGCGTTGTTTCATCTTTGTTTCGTGTGTGCCAATGTTATGTTGTTGTTGTATGTTGATGTTTTATGCAAATGGATAGTAGAACTAGAAACGTTCTACCTTAACCCATTACTTCATAGGCTATGTTTAGATCCAACCTCTTTGAATAAATCTACCGACAAGGAGCATTAACTAGAGAAAAGGAAAAGTTTAGTATTTTGTAGTTTGAAACCATTGTGATAAATAGAGCATTTGCTCCTATAGGAGCAAATGGTCTATTTATCACAATGGTTTCAACAGGTGACTTTTGCAGAGGCGTCAAAATGCGTCACTATGGGGGAATGGGTTACATTGTCTACATTAAACTCTTTAGTTGTAATAGCTGAAAATCCTTTAATTGTTTTTGTTTTCTGAAATACAATATACGTGTAAGACAGTATTGTAAGAAAGTATTGACAGACACCGGGATATTGTCCTAAACGGCCATCAAAATGAAGTCTAATTATGGGCCTTTCAGGCTGATAGTAGCTTAATGCAGGTCAAAAGAAATGCAGAAAGCTCCAATAGGCGACCACCTGTTATCTAAGACTCTTACGTTCAATAAATGAATGGTCGCTTAGGACAGGTTCTACTTTTTGCAAACAGCTTGACTAGGTCTAGATGAGACAGCGAGCAATTTAATCAGGTTCTAAGCTATTTGACACCCCAACCAAGCTAATGATTAAGACATGACATCACGCAGTGACGTAATCAGTCCAGTTGAGACAATTACCATGTCTGAAACTAAGTGGTATGAACAAGCGATATAACGTTCTTGAAATAGCAAGCGGTCTTAGATTTCAAGAGAGCATGGCACTTTGCGGGGAAATTTTATAATCGTCGTCGTTGTTGTTGTGAGTTTTGTGGGGGGTACTGTAAGTACAGTAAAAACGAGAATTCTAGTAGAGAAGAATTTAGATACTTTGAGGCAAGTGGCTGCTTAATGCAGGGTGATAGTCATGCAGAAAGCTCCTAGAGGAGCTTTCTTCATGACTTTCACTTTGCATTAAGCTGCCACCTGTCTCCTAGGCCAAAATCTATACTTATCTGGACGTTCAGTTTTGAGGAAGTTTTCTGTATATACATTCAATCCATGAGAGGAACAACGGGTGATTAATTAACCATTTACTTCATAAATATTCATATAAGAAAAAATGACTACAAATATTAATTAACCGATTTGTAAAGTGACACATGATCAAGTGAATGTTAGCATAAACTATAGAATCAGTCCTTATTAACTTGAACTAAATTTACTGTATGCTATTTTCCAAAAATTGCACAAATTATGATGTAAGGTACGGTTAAAAATGTTTATCCAGCTTGATAAAATGATAGTTTCCCCTTTTGAGTTTGGGAATGGCCGATCTGCTTATGAAGGAGAATTACATACTGCGAATGTATATTAATATGATAGATAGCATACCCACCTTCCACATGGAATTCACTTACACTATTCTATAAAAAAAAAAACTTACACGATTATAATAAAAACGATTCGATGGATGCAAATCACAAAACAGAAATCTATATTCATCTTGCATCGATTCCTTAAACAGCTTTAGCATATTTAAAATAATCTGACCGACTCGTATGTGAATTCAGAGGTCCAGATAAGATGTGTAAATTATAATATTTTCAATAATTTTGTTTTTCCACCAAACCCTATTTACATGTACTGTGACCACTCTATAGGATTGCCTCGAAGAGATGATTCTAAAGAGTGGTCACAGTATAGGGTTTGTTGAAGAAATGACGAGTTTAATACAGTAAAACCCCTCTAATGCGACCACTTAATAAATACACATAGTTGTCTTTATAAGCAGGTGGTTGCTCAATGCCGGACAAAAGTAATGCAGAAAGCTCCTCTACAATGCAGTAACCAATGCTTTGAATGATAATACATGTACATGCCTGACCAAGGTATATTTGTATATACATGTATAGGCATCAATATACAGTGAACTCGATTCAGGCTTTCAGCTGTACAAGGATAAATACAAAACAGTGTCTATCAACAGTCTTAACAAATAACACCACCGCAATATAGATCTTAGCTTACCCCCTTTCCCTGTTGTATATTAATGTAAGAAATAATGGCGTCATTAATATTAATTAAATTATTTTTTTATTATTGCATATGCACATAGGACCTTTTGCCTCAGGCAGAAGCTGTAGAATCAAATCTATATTACACCAGAAGCAAACAGAGCAGACCCTGATTAGACGGCTCCTATAGGAGCCGTGTGATCTAAGTCTACTATGTTTGCAGATAGGTACAAATGCGCTTACATAAGGGAAAGCGTTAAAACACGCGACGCCAATATACTGAATGTGACGATATAACGCATGTAATATCTGTATTTTGTATGTATGCTGATTAGCTGTAACGCTTCAACAAAATAAATAGTCTGTTCTGTTCATCACTACCTGATCATCGTTCACCCAAACCAGAAACATCATTCGAGTCCAAATGTACCATTTGAAAGACATATTGAAACATTTTCATTTGACAAAAGGTTAATTTAGACCAACAGTCAGACATAACTTTCTACCAACAAGTATCTCGATAATTCACTACACATTTGTGTCATTTTGAGTCTTGAAATATTGTATTAAGCACCGTCATATATATAACAAAACCCCTCTAAACGACCATATAAGTGACACATAACGCTGGATCTTAAAGTCATGTGGTAGGTTAATGCAAAAAGAGCTCCAGTATGAGCTTTATGTATTACTGCTATACAGCATTAAGCAACCATCTGCTTTTAAAGAAATTAAATCATACTCATGAAATGGTCGATTTAGAGCGGTTCTAATATACATAGAAATATGGATAAAGATAGCGACATGTGAATACAGGGTAAGAGGAAGAGAAGGGAAAATAGAGAGAAAGAAGATCAACAGTGAATTCATTGTGTGGTGTGTTTCTTTTTTTGCCTTGGAGTTCCCTGTGAGTAATATGATGATGAACGAGATCTTATGAAAACACAACGATAAGAATTTCTGCAAATGATGCGCATCTTGTCGATGTGTGTTCCTTCAACAGCTCGTTACGGCTGCTATAGCCCCCACGGCGGTGGCTATCATATCAGTAACGGGACCTGGATGAAATATATCTTTGTTCATAACAAGAAGAAACATTAATACTGAGTACTTTCGTAGTGGGCAATTAATTACGGTGCAGATAGACCTAGTAACCGATAGCCTAATGTATAGATGGCCCGCTTGATGCAACCCATAACCAAAGACACCAGCAACGTATCCTTACTCATTTGTTCCAATTAGCGATTGGCCGAATTTTATGCCTTGCCAAAGGGTAACTATTAAATGTAGCATCACTTTGACCGGTACTTCAGTGTGAACAAGGGCAAAACAATCATATGCTGCAACGGTAGTTAATATTTAAAAGATTCTGTTTCTTGGAGTTAGAATAGATGACAGGCAATACATGTTTATATGGAGCAATTTTAATTGTTTAGGCCGTAAATTAACTTTCCATTTTGAACAGCGCCTTTCCATGTGTACAACTCAGAGTTATATGTTTCTAATAATAACCTAATGAATACGTGATTTTTACCTGACCCATCACGCTGACTCTGCATTACAATTATGAACAAGAGAATGCTTAAATATGACAGTAACTATGTAACTATTAAGCAATCAGAGCAGACCCGACAGGAGCCATCTGACCCAGGTCTACTATGTTTTAAGGCGTTAACGTCTGTATCTGTGGCTTTAACGTAAGTACATGGCTAAACAAGAAATCTCTATACATAAACTAAACTTAAATGTACCGCTTACTTCTTTGGTTTCAAATTTGAGCACGTCTCCATAATACTAATGTTTTGATAAAAAAAATGTTATCGGACAAGAAAACGTGTACTTTCAAAAACGAGATGTTCGATTTGTGGATTTCTCTTATTTTATAATTGTTGGTTGTTCGTTTTTTTGGCCAATATCGTCAACCTTGTTTTAAGATTTTAGGGGTTTATTTTTGCAGCCATGATAGTGACTGTATGAGAACATATGGCGGGCGGTGATACCAGGGCTGATGTCAGTTCAGGCCTGTACATGGCTCCCCTATCGCTGTAATCTGGCACCGTATCAGACTACTGTGAAAAGCCGCAAATTTACAACGTGCCATGCTAATTTCTATATTTTGGAACAGTTGTATACACACATATGTACCAGTAATACCCTTCGACCCTAACACTGTCGACAACAACATACATATACAGCAACATGCATTCTTAGTTGGCCATTATATGAATGAACGTAGGTGCCTTCCAAAGCAGGTCGTTGCTTAACCCATTCTTTCATATTGACGCCTGTTGACGCCTCTGTAATACACGTAGTCACTTTTTGAAACCATTGTGATAAATAAAGCATTTGCTCCATAGGAGCAAATGCTTTATTTATCACAATGGTTTCAAAACTACACAATTCTATGAATTTTATCCTTTTGCTAGTAAACGCTCCTTTTCGGTAGATTTATTCAAAGCGATTGGATCTAAATATAGCCTATGAAGGAATGGGTTAATGCAAGAAGATAGTACACGTAATTCAGAAAGGTCATTTACCTATATGTACATCGAGTACGCCCAGTACGTGTACACTTACCTCATATTTACAACGTATTCCGGTGTATGACAGGCGTGTTTTGTTGGTTTCCGAGGCAATCAAAAATTCTTTTTTTTATTCGATACAAACATTTTTTTCCTTGCCATATTCTTTAACACTTAATTAGTTTCTAGTCATATAGATTCCGATTCTGAAGTTATTTTTTTTTTTTAGAAAATGGCAAAATTATGAGCAGAGTATATCTTTCATAAAACAGTTTAGAGGTCTTGCACTAATTATCTAATTTTTTTCTTAATAAATTCGATGTTCATCCCATCTATTGCATGGCGAAAAGTTAAATCTAACGTTGATTATTTTATATACGTAAATAGATTGACTTGTCACCTTCATAGACACTTAAATAAAACAACAATATTAAACAATGATTTCAAAGAAAAAAACTAATGATGGAATCAAAGCAATTTTTTGAAGTTTTTAATTAGTAATGCTATTATTGTTATTGTTGTTTTATAATATTATTATTATTATTATTATTATTATTATTATTATTATTATTATTATTATTATTATTATTATTATTATTATTATCATTATTATTATTGTTGTTTTTGTTCTTGTTTTTATTATGATTCACCTTATTATTATTATTATTATTATTATTATTATTATTATTATTCACCTTATTGTTATTATTATGACTAACTTTATTATTAAGATATTTGTTTTTATCTTTGATATTTCTATCCTCATTTTACCGTTATCATTGTCATTTCTTTACAAAAATTTACCAAGTTGTTGCAACTTTCTATGCAGTCTCGAACGTAGCTTCAGTTACCGTCATTTCTGTCCCAGGACCACACATCCGGTCTTATCTGCTATACGATAGCGGCAATGTCGTATTTCTAAAGATTGTCGTCTGCTGCACCAGTTCATTAGCTAAAAATGAAATATTAACAGTGAAATTATATACGCATTTGACATTAGTTCAATGTTAAAATTACAAAATCATTACCGGATGGCGATATTACCCCGAGTACTCCCTGGTTCATAATGTATTCTCGCAAATGTGAAATACTGTGTTGTAATAGCACCTTAAATATTACTCAACAATTAAATGACAACTGTATCTAGCACAGTAATAGAATGCCGTGTCCCGTTAGATAATAACGAAGCGCCTATCAAAATTTACCATGAAAAAAAGTTATTATCATTAATGCCTACTTGCACTGATACATAGACAGACAGTGTATATTCAGATCGATGGAACCCTTTAGTCCATAGATAATCTTTTTAACCTCTTTGCAAACAGGGTACACTCAGACCATATGCATCAAGACGGAGTCGGCTGATCAGGATTTTCCCTGTTTTCTTATGGAATAATATGGTCTTATTAGCTAGTTTTTGTCATAGTAAACATTCAGTTAAATAATATCCATGATTTGATTATTTTTACATGAATATTCATGAAGTTAGGTTAAAGGTATTCATCTAACCTGAATAATTAGCAGTATGGATAACTTAAATTTATATCTTAGACCACGTTCAATTTAATAACAAATACTCATAGTCTAACAGATTAATCATTATTAATTACACATTCCCTAAAAATAGTGTATATCCATATCAAAGGGGTCCTAATGGCGCCATCTGGTCAAGGTATGCACAGTTTGTGTCGTATTTGTTTTTATTCAGGTCACATTGTCAAAAAAAAAACATTATTGTAGAAACACACCTTTAAATAAAAATACATGTTATATGTTTTATTCATAACGCATATTTGATCAAATGCAAGTAGAAAATGAAATTTCAAGTTTGGTTAAAGTTGTCACATTGAGTTTAAATTTCTTAAATAATAACATAAAAAAGCGCGTGAATAGTTCTTTTCTACATCTTTAACCTGTAATTCTCAATAAACTCGTACAAATATGTATTTTGTATGAATGTAATATTCGTTTTAACCCTTATATAAACGTGTTTTCACGCATTTGTAAACACATATAGGAGCCGTCTGATCATGGTCTGCTCTGTTTGCTAATAGAATTCGATAGATCTTTTTATTTAGTTTCTAAAATGGCAACAATGTTCCACCTTCCATATTTCATTTTAACTATGTTGCCCATGAATAATCAGTATGTATTGAAATTTGAAATAAACATAGAACAGGGAAAGGGTTAAAGGGTGGTCCTGCAAGAGATGTTTGCTATGTACCTGTTGGAAATGAATCTGTGAAACCAATAGTACAGACAGGGGTCATCAGAGGGAACCTTACGATCTGTATCTACATTGTTTGTCTATGTCCCTGTTAAAGGAGACCAGCCACAAATGGGTTCAATTTGCTTTATCGAAGGCATTGTTCCGAACTCAAATAACAATGCTAATCTTGAATTGTTTCAGTTTGTTGACGATATTTAATAGTATTTAAGTTTACGGTTTTAATAGTAGAACATTTGTACAGTTTAATTTTATGTCCTGCTTTCGGTGTAGTGAATACTTTTAACAGTATAATAATTGGGTTACCCATGACTTATTAAAAACAAAATTCGAAATTGAACATGAATTTGCTCGAAATTGATGTGAACCCTTTCCTTCATATCAACGTGTAATCACGCATTTGCAAACAGAGTAGACCCAGAGTAGACGGCTCCTATAGAGTGTTTTCTGTTTGCTAATGGGATTTGAAAGATGTGTGTCTTTACTTCCTAAAATGTCTACAATGTTCCACATTTCATATTTCATGATAACTACTGTGTCAATGAATATTCAGTAGGTATTAAAAGTTGGAATAAACATAGAACAGGGAGAAGATTAAGAACATAAGAGCAATACTTGTAAGTAAACAAAGCCTCTCCATTTTGTAACAAAGAATGCAGCAGTTAACCCTTTCCATGCTGTATGTCTATTACAAATTTCAATACCTATCAAATATTCATGGACAAAACAATTCCAATGGAATGTGGAAGGTAGAACACTGTAGCCATTTTAGAAAGTAAAGAAACGGATCTATAAAATTCCATTTATAAGCAAAGAGAGCAGAGTCTGATCAGACGGCTCTTTTAGGAGCCGTCTGATCTGAGTCTTCTCTGTTTGTACATGTGTGAAAAGGTGTTTTTATGAGGAAAATGGTTAAATATATCTACGGTTTGAAACAATAGAAACGGTTCAAGCGGAGCATGCAAATTTTATTATGAATACAAAAGACATCTTCAACCCTTTATAATTATTGCTGCAAAACTAATACAAAGCATCTAATAAAGAAAATTTTCCACCAAACGTTTTTTCTCCATGACACTTAACCCTTTGCCTGTTACGGGTATTTGAACGCCGTTCGTGAAAGAAATGATGGCATCATGAATATCCATTGAATTAATTTTACAAATGGCATATTAAGACATGACTTTTGTTTTGGCTAAAGCTGAAATTGTAGAATAATATCTATATTAATCCATAAGCAAACAAGGCAGACCCTGACCAGACGACTCCTATGGGAACCGTCTGATTTGGGTCTAGTCTATTTGCAAATGTGTAGAAAGGCGTATTTATGGCGTAAAGGATTAACGCATTTGCAATTAGATCAGACCAAGACTGGATTATCATAGCAGGAGCCGTATGAAAAGGGTCAACTCTGTTTGCTTACGGGATCATTGACATATAATATTCTGTTTCCGCCATGGTCAAATAGCCCTGTGTCCTTATATCAGTGATATAATTATTTGATTATTATCCATCATGTCATTATTTCTTACATGGATATTCAATATGTAAAGGGCTCATGTGACGTTAAAGTAAAACCTCTCTAAACCGGACCTCCACTTTAGTATAACTAGCGGTCTTGCAGCTTAATACATGGTGGAAGTCGTGCGGTAAGCTCCTTTTGGAGCTTTCTACTTGACTTGCATCCTGCATTAAGCAGCCACCTGTCTATTAGTATCTAAAGTTTTCTCAACCAGAATTGCGGTTTAGAGCGGTTTTACTGTATAGATATTCACACACCCGATACACACATACAACATATATTTTATGAAGGCTTTTATTCTATTTTCAGGCATGCGACTTCAATCAGGCACCTACAGTCAGAGCTCAAACTGTGACAGGAAGCCATATTTCGGCTATGGAACCAACACAGCTATGAACACTCCAATCAACCATACGCCATATTACGAGAAATGCGTCATGTGACCTGTGACCTACTTCCGGTTTAACTTTTTGCACGCTAAGTAATTATCATCTGCATATAATTGTCGTCTGGTACAATTCTCAGAGGTAATATTTTACCGTTTCTCATTACAAGGTTCTCATCTGAATCCAGACTGTGTGCATAGGTAATCAGAAATCGACACTTGCGTGCAAAGAGTTAAGAATTATACTTTAGATATAACATGTTCAATGGAAACGATCAGCTGTTGGCAGTGACATTAAATTTTATTTTGGTACTGCGACGAATATTCTTCTTGACGGACCACTTAGTGTGAATAAGTATCTCAGGTGTGTATTATGGCGCATTGTTGAAGAGCGATAGGAATACCAGCTTATCAGTGCAGACACGTACGTTACATGTAAAGTCTTAGTTTTACATGGTCTGCAAAACCGTTATAAGTAGTACATTTCTATAGGGACCACCTAAAAGAGGTACTACAGTAGAACATGTATTAAGCGACCATCAGACAGAAGTCTAAGTAAAGGCATGTAAGGCAGGTGGTAGCTTAATGCAGGTCAAAAGTAATGCAGAAAGCTCCTATATAGGAGCTTTCTGCATTACTTTTGCCCTGCATTAAGCAACAACCTGCTTTTAAGACTCATGAGTCCAATCAATATAAGTCCGCTTAAGACAGGTTCTATTGCATTTGAGTCTTAAATCTAGGCAGTAGTTTAATGTAGGCGAAAATTAAACAGATAGCTTCTTACGGGAGCTTACTGCATTACTTTCGATAGGCTTAAAGCAACCACCTGCTTCTAATTTCTATTCATTAATTAGTCGCTTTAGAGGGTTTCTACTGTATTTTTTTTCTTAATATAGCTATTACATATTTTTGAAGAAAATCAATCGATCACTGATCTCATTTTATGTTCTATGACTTCTTTTGGTATTTGTGAAGTAAGGCTAGTCTGTGTGTCAAAAGGAGCAGAAGGGCACTGAACACAATTAACCCTTATATCGCTGTGAAAAACATAATACCTGCTCAACACGTTCCTGGTCTATGTAATTTCATTACCTACTGAATATTCATGAACAAAATAGTTATAATGAAATATTATGGAGGTGGAACATTGTAGTCATCATAGAAACAAAAGAAACAAATTTATCAAATTTCTTAAGCAAACAGAGCAGACCCTGATCAGACGGCTCCTACAGGAGCCGTCTGATCTGGGCCCACTCTGCTTGCAGATGGGTGAAAACACGTTTATATGAAGGTAAGGGTTAAATCTGGTTCTGATGCAAGTTTCTGGTCCGATTAAGCTTTTAACCCTTCGCTTGCTAATCACGTCAATATACCTACCTGTAAATAGTGAAGACCCAGATGAGACAGCTCCTGCAGGAGCTGTCTCATCAGGGTCTGTACTATTTACAAGTTGATTGTGCAACCAGTGTACTCCACAGCAGCGCTTGCACAGCGAAATACTTGTACACAGTGAAGATATATGTAATTATACAACAGGGCATGGGTAAAGAAGGAGAAATGTATTTTAAAATTCAGCAAGAGAATGGTTAAGAAACTAGTGACAGTGTTTAATCAGTTTGGATCCTGTTGAAACACTGAGTTACTCGGGGTCCAAACTGTTTCAAGTGCAATAATGTCACGAATAGCGGGATATGGTTTAAGACGGTGAATATATACTTTAGATTGTCGGCACAAACTATATAACAAGAAGTGAAACAAATATTCAATTCAATTCAATTTTTTATTGCATTAAACATACATCGTATACTTATAGCAAGAATGATACAAGAACACAACAGTGATATCTGAACATGTCAATAGACAAAATAAGTCTAACGGATTGACACAGTATATTTGTATTGACAATTTCAGTGCGTATGGAAAACGAGTCACTAATGTCACTTGAAAACAGTGTAGACCGATATGAGATGGCTTCCAGAGGAGTCCTCTATCAGGATCTGCACTGTTTGTCAAATTACGTTTTTCTTAAAACATATCCCTGAATGTTCACAGTGAGCTTAATCTTTTTGAATTTTGGAATACATGTAGTCTATTTGACAATTTAGATTTGAAAGATGAAGATAAGAGATATTAAATCATGATATTTCTTTTCTCTTTCATTTTATACAAGAATGCTCAAACTACATGTTTGATCAAGTTCATGGTGCTTTAGTTTCTTGGTACAGTAAATCTCTAACCCGTTCACAAAACATTGGTCTTAAAGGCAGGTGGTAGCTAAATGCAGGACTAAAGTAATGCAGAAAACTCCCAAAAAAGTTTGTTTTCTGCATCACTATGGCCCTGCATTAGGCAACCAACCTGCTATGAAGTACACCTATGTATGTGGATAAAACGGTTGTTTTAGAGAGTTGATACTGTATTTGTTTTATATAGATTTGTTATAACAATAATGTACAGTAAACCCCCGCTAGTGCGACCACTTAATGAATAAATATGGCTGTTTTTATAAGCAGGCGGTTGCTTAATGCAGGACGAGTGTTATGCAGAAAGCTCCTAGCTTTCTGCACAACTTTCGTCCTGCATTAAGCTACCACCTGCCTTTGCCACTGTTAATTATGCCCCTTTTTGCTGGTCGCATTAGAGGGGTTTTACTGTATTTGTTTCATATATACTAGCACGTTAAAGAAACTGTACATTTTGTTTGAGGGACTTTTGTTATACTGATAAGCACAAACCACAGACAAATTTTATATGTATTGGCTACACGATGGTGTATTTTAATTGTGATTTAATAATTTGCAGATCATAATTTTGTGTGTGAATGACGATGGTGTTAAAAGTAAAAGTTGCAGACCTGTAATGTTTTGTAATTGTCGTTTTGCTATCGGATTTCTACATCAATCTTGGTAAATTCGGATTCTAATCTTTGTAACAAAAATTATTCCAAATATAAAAATGTACAGTTTCTTTATCGTGTTGATCCGTAGACGAGGAGACCACAACGGATACTGATACTTTGTCACGGAACTTGACGCATTTTCCTTCTATGTACTGATGCACTATATAAGGTAATTCCTTGTGCCAAAAACATCATCATTCAAATGATACTATGTGTATATTTATTTGAATGACACTCAACGTGAGATTATATATTTTATGAATGTTATCAATGTTGTATTTTTATAGACATTAACCCATTCTGTCTCGTTGTTTTTTTCTCAAGAAAACATTATTTGATATTGTTGTTACTCTAAGTAGTCGTACGATGGTGAACGATTTAAATTATATTTGTAAATAAAGTATTTACTACATTGTGCTTTGTTGTTGTCCCTAATGTCCATTTCAAGTCTCTTTTTATGCCCCCGTTGACGATAGTCAGAGAGTTATGTTTTGCACATGTGCATTATGTTTTGCACATGTCTGTCTGTCTGTCTGTCTGTCCGTGTGTCACGCTTTTACGTGTAGTTGGTTGTCACGGTTTTTTCAAGTGTTATATGTCAGTAATTTCTATACTTATACTCATGAAACTTCACATACGCATTAATCACCATCTGTTCTATCAGTTGGCACCCCATCCATGCTGCCTCCAAGCCCAATGCCAATGTAAAATGACTTGGAAATTGTACGTGCAGTTGGTTGTCACAGTTTTTTCATTGTCTTATATCTCACTAACCACTATAGCTATTGGTATGGAATTGCATATACACATTAAACACCATCCGCACTTTCATTGCGCACCCAGCCCATGCTACCCGCAAGCCCATGGTCAAGGTCAAATGACTTAAGAATTTTACGTGCAGCTAGGCAAGCACCGCCATGGGGGCATCGCTGTGTCTTACAGACACAATGTTCTAGTTTTCAACTATTTCAAACGGAACACACATGTCCTGTCATTTTTAAACAGTACAGATCCTGATCAGAGGGCATCTTTAAGTGTAGATCAAGATTAGAGGGGTCATAGAGGAGCTCTCTGATAATGTTCTGCACTGTTTGTCATTCAAATCCTCTAACAAACCTTTTATACTGAGTGGACTCATAAGTTAAACACTGGTGGGCTGTTCCACTCTGATATTCCAGGGGTTGAAAATGTTAACATCTACATGTACAGTAGAAGCTGTCTTAAGCGACCACCTTATTGATCATAGAAGACTTAAAAAGTATAGGTGGTAGCTTAATTCATGGCAAAAGTGATACAGACAGCCCCTATGGAAGCTTTCTGTATCACTTTTGTCCTGCATTTAGCTACCACCTGTTCCAAAAATACAGATGTATACCTCTTTTTAATAGTCATTTAAGACAGGTTCTTCTTGTATTACAATTTATTACAGTACACTATATCTATAAAGCGATTACTTAATAAGTATGGGTATTTTCTAATGCAACTATTTGTTTAGCCTTTGCTTCGTGAATATTCATGTGAAGAAGACAATTACATTATGACTATTATGCAGATAAATTTTGTTAAATGGCATGTGAACATAACACATTTGATTTGGGCAGATACTATAGAATCACATCTATTTTATTTCATAATCAAATAGCGTAAACCCTGATCAGACGGCTCCTACCGAAGCCGTATAATCTGGGTCTACGCGGTTTACAAAGGCGTCAAAATACGTATATATAGAGTAAAGAGTCAAAGCAAAAGGAACGTCATGCCGAATGCTACTTAGGGAACTTTCTGCATATTTAGTATTCATTTAACCCTTTCCTTCATATAAACGTGTTTTCACGCATTTGCAAACAGAGTAGACTCAGATCAGACGGCTCCTAGAGGAGCCGTCTGATCAGGGTCTACTCTGTTTGCTAATAGAATTTCAAAGATATGTGTCTTTACTTTCTAAAATGTCTACAATGTTCCACCTTCCATATTTCATTTTAACTATTTTGGCCATGAATATTAAGTAGGTATTGAAATTCGTAATAAGCATAGAATAGGGAAAGGGTTAAGAAATAATAACACAATGAACAGTAATACATGTAGTGCTATATGACTAAATGAACGTTTGCTCGGACAGAGGCAGGTCTATACTTTTCCATAACCAAACAGAGCAGACCCTGATCAAACGGCTCCTACAGGAAAGGGCGTTTCTATCATGTAACAGGTTTCAGGAATGAACCCTTTACTCTATAATAGAACTTTCTATGACTTTGCAAACAGAATAGACTCAGATCAGATGGCTCCTTCGGGTTGCTCTGATTGCCTATGAAATAATGAAGATATGATTCTACAGTTTCTGCCAAGGCCAAAATATTATTGGGTTCATGTGCCATTATAAAAGTTATTTTAATCAATATTCATGCTGTCATTAATTTTTACATAAATATTCATGGAGTAAATGGTTAAATATCGATAGTGGCTGGCATACTGTTTTTAAATACAAAATAGGTTTGCTCCAGAAATGGCTTCCTAACATCTCTAGTCTCATTTACCCGTAGTGTAACAAGAAGGCGTGAATCATTCAAGCCAGTGTACTCTTACAGTGAGATAATAAAAAAAACCTTTCGTTTGACAGCTATAGAAATTGACATTTTGATAAATTACATCAAATTTCAAACTGAAAGAGCCGTCAGTTAATGTCTGAAAATGAAGTTCTTCGCATATCTAAAACCATTGCAAAAATGTTTTTCAAAGACATATCATGCAATACATTAATCCTTTAAGTGCCAGCTTTGTCAATTCGGCTGCTTCAAGTTTTTGCGTGCGCACTTGTTCATTTTTATTAACCATTCTCTTGCCATTCACGTCAATATACCTACCTGTAAATAGTGAAGACCCAGATGAGACAGCTCCTGCAGGAGCTGTCTCACCAGGGTTTGCACTATTTACAAGTTGATTGTGCAACCAGTGCACTCCACAGGAGTGATTGCACAGCGAAATACGTGTACACAGTGATGATATATGTAATTATACAACAAGGCATGGGTAAAGAAGGAGAACTGTATTTTAAAATTCAACAAGAGAAGGGTTAAAGGATAAATAGTGCGATGCACAGTTTGGGTCCTCATGAGACGCGGATTTACTCTGTGTCTTATCTGGATCCAGACTGTTGGAGTATGATATCACATGCCAATATTCGTGGCAGTGAAGGGTTAAGTTTCATTAATATAATTGCTAGTATTTTATTTTACGCATGGTGTCAAACCTTTAACGATTGCACTGATATTTGTAAACAGAGTAGACCCCAGTATTTGCCGTTCAAAATCCTCTAACAAACCTTACCCTTTCTTACTGAATGGGTCCAACTATTAAACAATGACGGAGCGTTCCACTTTGTAAAACTCCTCTATTAAAGGGTTTATGAAACAAAAAGGTAGAAACTAAATACTTCCAATAGAGTTCTTTATTCATACAATTACGAATATCAAATATTTTAATTCTTGTATAAAAATACAAGCTTGGGAAATCAATTGTCATCACATACAGCAAATAATCTGTAATATACAAATAAACAAAACAGACCCTGATCAGACGGCTCCTAAAGCAACCATCTAATATTCGTCTCCTCAGGCCTAAAGGGGCAACATAGTACCAAACTATAAACACGTCTAAAATTCCTGTAAACCGTGAGAGCAAACACATTTTATTTTATGATATTGCAACACCAGCTGACTATGTGATCAGTAGTCATTCGTTGTCATGGGCGAATAACTCTTTCACCGCCGAAGTCGCCGAAAAGCGACTCATAAGGTTTGCTTAAACGGGCGATTCTGTGATAACATTTGCAAACAGGCACCGGGGTTATAAAACATTTTACTGGGGTCTGAGAATATGACCAATCGGATGCTTGAGAACTATCTCAGATTCAGACTCATAATTTTTATAACCTTGGACCCAGCTTGTATGCTGATGAGACGCCGTGTTTCATGACGTCTCATCTGGACCCAAGCTGTTTGACAATCGATCAATAGCGAATGACGAATAAAGCTTAACGGCTACACCGCTAAACCATTTTCTAAAGATCATATCGGCAGAAGCACCCCTCTGAAAAAAGTAGCTACGACAGAACCCGTCTTATGCGACCAATAAACCCATTACCTCATAGGCTATTTTTAGATACAACCTCTCTGAATAAATCTACCGAAAAGGAACGGAGCATTAGCTAGAGAAACGGATTTTGTTTTAGAATGTTGTAGTTTGAAACCATTGTGATAAAGAGAGCATTTGCTCCTATAGGAGCAAATGCTCTATTTATCACAATGGTTTCACAAAGTGACTTTTACAGAGTCATCAAAAGTCGTCAATATTAGGGAATGGGTTAATGAATTAACATAGCAGTCTTTAAAAGCATTTGGTTGCTTAATGCAGTACGGAAGTTACACAGAAAGCTCCTGCATTAATCTAATATCTGCCTTTATAACGTAGACTTATTCCTCTTTTTGTGGTCGATTTAGATGGGGTTTTCTGTACAGTCGAATTCATAATTGGAATAGTTCACTGAGATAATGAGACGCCAGCAGCACTGCTTGCCCCATGCGCCTTTTAACCCTTCGCTTGCTATTCACGTCAATATACCTACCTGTAAATAGTGGAGACCCAGATGAGACAGCTCCTGCAGGATGAGAAAGCTCCTACAAATTGCTTGTGCAACCAGTGCATTCTGCAGCAGTGATTGCACAGCGAAATACTTGTACACAGTGAAGATATATGTAATTATACAACGGAGCATGGGAAAAGAAGGAGAAATGTATTTTAAATTCAGCAAGAGAAGGGTTAAGGTATACTAGGGCAATAAACAGGACGAATAATGGTTTCAATACAACACAATTATAACATTTTCCTTTTCTCTAGTAAATGCTCCTTTTCGGTAGATTTATTCAAAGAGGTTGGGTCTAAAAATAGCCTATGAGTGAATGGGTTAACATGGTTTACATATATATTCACGGTGTCCATAACAGAGACAAAGGCAAGTAGTATAGACCTGGATCAGAGACATTAACCAATTGCCTTATTAATATTCAAGTCGAAAGTATTGACTGTTCATTATGAATAAGGTAATTTTACCACAGCAGAAAGTGTAGAATCTATACACAGGAGTTGTCTGGTAAGGCTCTACTCTGTTTGCATTTGCTTAACCCTTTCCCTAATGTAAACGTGTTTTTCACGCATTTGCAAACAGAGTAGACCCAGATCAGACGGCTCCTAGAGGAGCCGTCTGATCAAGGTATACTCTGTTTGCTAATATAATTTGATAGACCTGTTTCTTTGCTTTCTAAAATGTCTACAATGTTCCACCTTCCATATTTCTTTATAACTATTTTGTCAATGAATATTCAGTAGGTATTGAAATTTGTGAAAGGGTTAAAAAGTAAACAGTTAACCATTTATTCCATAAGTATGCCTGTCAATGCCTTTGCAAACAGATAAGACCCAGATCAAACGACTCCTATAGGAGCCGTCTGATCAGGGCCTGCCCTGTTTGCTTATGATATGATATAGATGACCACATTTTCCTGTATCAATGTGCTATTATAACAACTAATCTAATTAATATTCATGACGTCATTATTTCTTACATGAATATTCATGAAGGAAAGAGTTAAAAGTGCGTATCTATCAGTTAAAGAGTTAACATACATTGATTAATTAGTATACATTGATTCATGATACATATTTTGGCAAGTATATTTAGAAAATGAGTTTTCAATAAGTGTCCAGTGTCCCTTAAACAGGACACAGGAAAACAGTTGGAACCCAGATCAGATGGCTCCCGATGGAGCCCTGTGTTCAGGGTCTGTACTGTTTGATAAACCCACCAATGACAAAGGCTTATTCAAGCAAATATTTTGTTTGCTGTACCCCCCTCAACATGAAACATGGATAGGTTCTAAAATAAGATCTGGACGGGGTTGTCCTTAGATAATACGGGTATAAATAGTTAACCCTTTCCCTCATATAAACGTGTTTTCACGCATCTGCAAACAGGGTAGACCCAGATCAAACGGTTCCTAGAGGAGCCGTCTGATCAGGGTCTGCTCTGTTTGCTAATAGAATTTGATAGATCTGTTTCTTTGCTTTCTAAAATGTCTACAATGCTCCACCTTCTACATTACTTGTTTTTACTATGTATTATATAATGCTGATGGACATGTATGTCTTTTGCAAATAAAACATACCAACATATATTTCTTTATAACTATTTTGTTAATGAATATTCAGTTATATTCAGGGTATAAATGGGTTAATTAAAGTCGTGTCGTAGTTCGGTGATATCTGCTATGAATCAGCAATGGATCTTAAGGGAAATACATGTAATCTGAATCCGCTCTCCATAACCCTTTCCTCGTGAATATTTATATTAGTATTATATAACTGTATGAATATTAATTGGTTTATTTTAGTAATATTATATGAATAAGATATGTATAGCTAACACAGAAACTATAGAACCAAGTTATTACGCTATCAGAGAATATCCTGATCGGACGGCTCCTACAGGAATCGTCTGATGTTGGTCTACTCTGTTTGTAAAAGCATCAAAAGGCGTCCACATCAGGTAAAGGATCAAAATTAAAAGATTTGGGACTATAAGATATATATTCAGAGCTACAGATAATAATGCGTACTCAAATTATAAAATCGTCATTTCTCCACCAAACCCTATGCTGTGACCACTCTTTAGAATCGTCTCTTCGAGACGATTCTAAAGAGCGGTCACAACAATGGGTTTGGTGGAGACAGAAAGAAGTTATTTTTGAAAATATTTTAATTTACGCATCTTATCTGGAGCTCTGTATATTAATAAATAGTTCACAGTCCATGGTATCAAACAACTAGCCGTTCTGTCTAAACAGCTTGCACAAATAGTATCAATATCTCAAAAGGTTTGCACAAATGGTATCAAGATATCTACATGATCCCATACATGGAACATAAACAAATGGTGTAGATCCAGATCATACAGATGTATACACTATTTATACCATATACCAATGGTGTTTATCCAGATCATACAGAGGTATGCGCTATTTACAGTACTATATATCAATGGTGTAGATCCAGATCATACAGAGGTATGCGCTATTTGCTGTACTATATATCAATGGTGTAGATCCAGATCATACAGATGTATGCGCTATTTACTATACTATATACCAATGGTGTAGATCCAGATCATACAGAGGTATGCGCTATTTACAGTACTATATACCAATGGTGTAGATCCAGATCATACAGAGGTATGCGCTATTTACAGTACTATATACCAATGGTGTAGATCCAGATCATACAGAGGTATGCGCTATTTACAGTACTATATATCAATGGTATAGATCCAGATCATACAGAGGTATGCGCTATTTACTGTACTATATATCAATGGTATAGATCCAGATCATACAGAGGTATGCGCTATTTACAGTACTATATATCAATGGTATAGATCCAGATCATACAGAGGTATGCGCTATTTACAGTACTATATACCAATGGTGTAGATCCAGATCATACAGAGGTATGCGCTATTTACTATACTATATACCAATGGTGTAGATCCAGATCATACAGATGTATGCGCTATTTACTATACTATATACCAATGGTGTAGATCCAGATCATACAGAGGTATGCGCTATTTACTATACTATATATCAATGGTGTTTATCCAGATCATACAGATGTATGCGCTATTTACTATACTATATACCAATGGTGTAGATCCAGATCATACAGTGATATGCGCTATTTGCTATACCATATACCAAACAATGTTAAAGGGTATCGCCAGCATATGACCCCACAAACACACGCACACACATACACACGTGAATTCATACATACACATACAGAAACATTCCCACAATACACACATACCCACATACGCATACACACATACACGCATATACCCAAATGCCCACACATACCCAAATACACACACATACATCCATACACACATACACAAAATGTACACACATACAAACATACACAAACATACACAAACATACACATACATACACACATATACACACCTACCCTTCAGTATCCAACAACTCATTTTAGAAAAGTTAAGCTTTTATAATAAGGGTGTTAAAATTCATGGCAATGATGGAAAACATTTTAGAAGAGTTGATGATAAACAAAGATAAAATGGCAAAAATCAGCTGTAACAGTTAAAGAGTTCAAAGATCGCCCCATATTGTGGTTGATATTTCTCTCTCACAGTAGTCACTGGCTCAGATATCCACTAAATACGGCCCTCGCCTTCTCGTAATCTGGCAGAAATGTTTTCATTTTGTCTTCTAATCGCATATGGAGGGTATAATAGCCTTAAGCAAACATTTTACTGTCGGAAATTCCAGCGCACGGGCGAGTTTAGCTGTCCTGAACAAATAAAAAATGTCAGAAGAGAAAGAAGGTAGAAATGCGATCGGAGATAAAACAAGTAGAGATCTTAAGAGACTCTAAGTGTGTGGGCTTGCATAATGGCACGGTGCCGCCGAGCTGTGTTAATAAGTGCTAATCTATGACACCAGGGAAACTGTTTGCTGTACAGACAACAAAAAATGATCTCTGCATCGGAAGACATATGTGAAAAAACAATGCCATGTAAACCTCTTGTGCTATTTCTATATTCCTTCTAATTGTTGTTTCAGAAATCAACTATATAAGTATAATTCGTTTTTATTTTATTTTTTAATCTAATAATAATAATAATAATGACTTTATTTAACGAGGCTACACATTTAGGTAAGCCAAATCTTCCATGTGGGCCTCAAGGCGAATCAAAGTTTCTGATGTTTATTAAATTATAACATTGCGGTACGTAATCAATTTGAAACAATAAAGTAAATATAATGTAAACACAACGTATTAATGAAACATACAAAACAGCAGAAACAAGAGCAGTAATACTGAGATGTAGACAAAGAAAATGAAGGGTCCGAACGACAAAGAGTCAATCGGAGACAGACAGACAGGCAGACAGCTTTACACCCAGTCAGTTCCTTTGATTTCATCGAACAAGTGGACATTGAATTGTTTTGAGTAAGTCAAATAAAGAAAAGACGAAAGAGAAAGAAAGCGAGAAAAGCAACAGAGAATATGTTTGATGGAGACAAACGATAACGAATGATGTAAATTATATTGAATGCCAAATATAAAATCAGATTAAATAAAAACATGTCAGTTCCATAGTTTACCACACAGGTAAAATTTCACGTAAGAGGTCACTTCCGCCTTCGGTCTTTTTTCTGACTATTTATTATTTTCAACATTTTAATGCACAAGAAAGCATAAAAATAGTCCGTCTGTGCGAGCACCTGTTTTCTTTTCCAGGCATGCGCAAATAAAATAACAATTATAAAACAATAAATCCATTTCGAACATGCCTCCCAATACCACCCAGAGAATAAAGTATGAAAGTATAATTGAATCTGACAAATGACAAGCAATTATCAGCGAGAAGCAACGCTGCTTAGATCAACAATACCGGGGCCTGGCGTTATACAGCAGCTCACAAGAAACGTTCCACAATGTGAGAACCATATGACGGTAACAAATAGTAATCAATTACTCCATAAATACTCCTTCTAACGCATTTGCAAACAGGGTAGACCCAGATCAGACGGCTCCTAGAGGAGCCGTCTGATCAGGGTCTGCTCTGTTTGCTTATGATGCAATATAGATCTACGATTCTACAGTTTCTGTCATGGCCAAAATTGCCTGCGCCCTATGTGCTATTATAACAATTTATCTAAATATTATTCATGACGTCATCATTTCTTAAATGAATATGCATTAAGTAAAATATTAATCCTTTAAAGGCGCATTTTGGCACCCTGGCAAACAGAGTAACATCAGAGCAGACGACTCTTGTAGGCGCCGTCTGATCAGGGTCTGCTCTGTTTGTTTATGAAATAATATAGATCCCAGTCTGCAGTTTCTGCCATGACAAAAAAAAATACATTCTGCGTTCATATGTAATCAAATTAACCCATTTGCTCCCACGATCCCATATATGGGACGTAGGCAAACAGTGTAGACTCTGATCAGACGCCGCATAATGCGGCGTCTAAACAGAGTCTACACTGTTTGCTGATAGGAAATTCAATAAAAACAAAAATGAAAATTTAGACCAGACATCCCTTAGATAAAAGATAGACTAGTCCAATATATAAGCATGGAAGAATCCACTGGGAGCAAATGGGTTAATATTCATGATGATATTATTTCTTACATGATTATTGGTTGAGTAAAAGGTAAATCTGTTTTTCTTAATGAACGTATTCAATTATGTACTATGAATTGAGTCTTATTTTAATTTAGAGGGGTGTTTCAGTGGAAACTCTGATCCAGGAACCCTCATTAACTATCTTATCTGGATCTACATTGTATGCATACGCCCCTATTGGGGACAATGTATACACGGAATTAATTTGGAGTTAAACTGTCTTAAATAACCGTTGTTAAAGCAACGGGAAGGTCACTGTAAGGTTTCTCAGCAAACTGAACCGTTTGCACTAAACCCTGTGGTATTGCGTCAGCGTTGAATTGTTTGCTATTCGATAGTGTTGAGCTTTCTGCATGACTTTCATTCTGCATTAACTAGCAACCTGCCTAAAAGGGTCTAAATTCTTCTGCACTAAACTTTCGAATGGTCGAGGTTTTGCTGTATTTGCTTTAACCGCTTACTGAACCGCTTGCTATTACACTAATGCTAAACCATTTACTATGATACTAGTGTTGAACCCCTTGCAATTGCACCATTTCCATTGGAACTAGTGTTGAACCATTTCCCGTGGAGCTAGAGTTGAATCGTTTGCTATTGTGCTAGTATTGAACCGTTTTCTGGCGTTGAATCGTTTTTTATATCGCTGGTGCTGAACCGTTTGCTATTTTGCTATTGCACTAGTATTGAATCCTTTGTTATTTATCTACATATACTATTGAACCGTTAGCTATTGCACTAAAATTGAGCCGTTTGCTATTTCACTTCTATTGAACCGTTTGCTATTTCATTAGTATTGAACCGTTAGCTATTGCACTAGTATTGAACCGTTTGCTATTTTGCTATTGCACTAGTATTGAATCCTTTGTTATTTAACTACATATACTATTGAACCGTTAGCTATTGCACTAGTATTGAGCCGTTTGCTATTTCACTTCTATTGAACCGTTTGCTATTTCATTAGTATTGAACCGTTAGCTATTGCACTAGTATTGAACCGTTAGCTATTTCACTAGTATTGAACCGTTAGCTATTGCACTAGTATTGAACCGTTAGCTATTGCACTAGTATTGAACCGTTTGCAATAGGTTTGAAATGTTTGCAACTACGTTAGTGTTGAACTGTTTTCAAGTGTATTTATGCTGAACCGTTTGATATTGCGCTAATCTTGAACCGTTTGCTATTGCACTAGTGTTGAACCGTTTGCTATTGTGCTAGTGTTGGAACTGTTTGCTATTGTGCTAAGATTGCACATTTGCTATTGTGCAAGTGTTGAACGGTTTACTAGTGTGCAAATGTTGAACCGTTTGCTATTGTGCACGTGTTGAAGCATTTACTATTGTTGACCTGTTTTCTTTTGTGCAAGTGTTGAACTGTTTGCTATTGCACTAAGATTGAACATTTGTCATTGTGCTAGTGTTGTAGTGGTTGCTATTATGCTAAAGTTGAACATTTGCTATTATGCAAGTGTTGAACCGTTTGCTATTGCGCCAAGGTTGAACATTTGCTATTGTGCTAGTGTTGATCGGTTTGCTATTGTGCAAGTGTTGATCGGTTTGCTATTGTGCAAGTGTTGATCGGTTTGCTATTGTGCAAGTGTTGATCGGTTTGCTATTGTGCAAGTGTTGATCGGTTTGCTATTGTGCAAGTGTTGATCGGTTTGCTATTGTGCAAGTGTTGATCGGTTTGCTATTGTGCAAGTGTTGATCGGTTTGCTATTGTGCAAGTGTTGATCGGTTTGCTATTGTGCAAGTGTTGAACCGTTCTGTTGCGCTTATGTTGAACCGTTTGCTGTTGCCCTTATTATGAACCGTTGGCTGTTGCGCTTATATTGAACCGTTTGCTGCTGCCCTTATGTTGAACAGTTTGTTATTTCGCTAATGTTGAACCGTTTGCTTTTGCGCTAATGTTGAACAGTTGCTATTTGTCTTTTTTGAACCATTTGTTATTACAATTGTGTTGAATCGTTTGCTTTTACGCTTGAATGTGTTGAATCGTTTGCTATTGTTTAATTTTTAAGGATTGTTTACTTAACCCTTTCCATCATATAAACGCATTTTACACATTTGCAAACAGAGTAGACCTAGATCAGACGACTCCTATAGTAGCCGTCTGATCATGGTCTGCTCTGTTTGCTTCTGCAATGATATATATCTGACTCTACAGTAACTACCAGTGTAAACATCCCCTTTCCATGTTCCAGACTATTGATAATAAGGTGATTGACCTCGAATTCAATTGTGCTCTTTGTCGTTCAGAAATAATTAATATAATGTTCATCTTTTATATTGATTAACTCAGCGACAGTCATTTATGACTAATAAAAGTATTGGTTGAAGTACTTTTCTTTCAGTTTCAATGAAGGTATGTCAAAATATTGCGGTTGTTTGTGGGTTGTTGTTTTACATAGTTCAGTGATAAATTCGGAACTGGTGTGGATTTCTGTAGTATACACATTTCGTGAACATAAACATTGGCATTGATCTTTATATAATAAAACGATATGAAGTCCTTCAAATGTTAAACGCTCAATTTGTTTTCTTCATTTTGTCACTAACTCATTCCCTAACAGACAATTTTAGACACCTCTTTGAATCAATCTACCGAAAAAAAACATTAGGTATAGAAAATGATAATTTTAGAATTGTGTAGTTTTGAAACCTGTATAAAAGTAAACTAATTAATACCGATATAGTACATTATAGTAAATGAATATTCATAAGGCAATGGATAGGGCCTAAATGGTCAAGTTACAATAAGTATTTCATGTAAAGTGTGTGGATCAAGGTATTTGAACATAGCCATACATCTTACAAGTAGAATTGCTGCTGTTCTCAATTTTCTCGAATCAGGCAACCCCTCTACTCAGGGTGCGATATAAAATTCCTATGCTAATTTCTGGAGGCTGCATCGTGTTTCTTCCATTACAACTCAAGTGGTCTCGGTCCTCATTGCGGAGAGGCACGTGCACTGCTTAGTGTCTGCTAACAATGTACATCAATATCAAGGACATGGTAAATGAAATCCTGATTATGATCCAAACCATGTCATTAATATTTATGAATAATGAACCATAACACATGGTTGTGTTTAAAGCATCCAGCAAATGACAATTTTCGGCTGACAAAATATTCCGTCATGGAAAGGAAATGCAGACGGGTTCCATGATCACCTGGAAGCTGGAATACGTCTCCGCCTGTCAGTTCGAAACACAGTCCAGATACCGAAACGAGTTTTTTTCTCTTTTTTCATTTTCTTCTGGTATTGCGGAGGTGGTTTTCTGTCAGTATTTTTTCTCTTGGGAAAAATGAAATACAAAAATTACTAGATTAAAGAAAAAATCAAAGTTTTGTTAGAGTCGGGTGTCGTGGATATTTTACCGTTATAAGTACATGTGTGATAGACAAAAGTCTGTAACTCTGAATAAAGCTTGTTCCACATACCAAGCCGAACAGATAGTCCTTACCACTATCGTCAATGCTCCAACGGTAACATTATTCTATAAACAGAGGTCCAGGTATGATGCGCAAGTTTAAAAAAATCAAAAATTGCTCCTTTATGCTTCCTAGTGACGATTCTAAAGAGTTGTCATAGTATAGGATTTGGTGGAAAAATAACGAGTTAAAATTTGAGTACGCACCTTTATCTGTAGCTTAGTATAGTTATTTTCCCTGTTCTACTCTTTAACCTTTAACCTGGTAAGTATTCGTGTAAGGCTCCGCCCATTTTTAATATTAACATTTAGCCTGCTATGGGTGGATGAATGAATACATATGCAAACAGTTTGGATCCAGATGAGACGCCGAGTAACTCGGCGTCTCATCAGGATCCAAACTGTTTGAGGCTCTGGTTGCATTTTGATAGAAAAAATAATTAAAGTTTCAATTTTGAAAATGTAATATGTGAAATTTTGCAAAAATAATTTACTCAGCAGACTAATGGTTAACTACTTTCAATCTTGTATAAAAAATAGGAAAGAGGAAAATGTAGTGCTGTGAGAACCTGTATCATAAAAGCAAACGGAGCAGACCCTTGTCTCCTACAGAAACAGTCTGATCTGGGTCTACTCTGTTTGCAAAGGCGTCAAAATGTTTCAGATTGAAAAAATGATATATATCATATTAGTATGAGCCATAAGCACAGAGAATAGTGAGTTGAAATAAGTATTCCCCATGCAAAATCATCGTTTCATTTGGTATTCCTCCGTAGTTTACTTTCAAAGTCTCATATTCAAATTACAGTAAACTCGATACTACAAAATATTAATAAGTTCTTGTAGGCAGGTGGCTACTTATTGCAGGGTGAAAGTCATGCAGAAAGCTCCTATAGGAGCCTTCTGCATGACTTTCTCGCTGCATTAAGCTGTCGCCGGTGTTAAAGATCATTAACGGTACGGATGTGAGTGTTCGTAGTATCAAGTTCTTACATTGTTGCAATAATGTATTGAAACCGGATATAAAAAACCCTCCCTTAACTGGAATTCAAGTTAGTAGCAATGCCGGTCTTAAGACAGGTGGCAGCTTAATGCAGAGCGAAAGTCATGCAGAAAGCTCCCAAATGAGCTTTCACGTGACGTTGGCCCTGCTTTAAGCAGCCACCTGCCTAAAAAGTTCTAAATTCTTCTTTACTGTTCGTATTAGTGTTAGTGCAGTTTTACTACCAGTACATCATTTTTAATTGGGTTATATACTTTGACATTTTCAGACAAATTTTGAGATCGATATTTAAGAGGGGATTTCTGCTTGACTTTTTTCCTGCATTGACCAATAACCTGCCTAAAATATCCAAATACTTCTTCAATAAAAGTACCTAGTTTTCCCTTCAAAGGACATAACCAAACCAAGGTGGACCAATAGCAGGGGTCTTTTATTATTCTTCTGATTAGGGTATTTTCCGTATGACTGAAAATTGTTGACTTTAAAAGCATGTTGTTGCTTAATACAGGACGAAAGTAATCCAGAAAAATCCGATTGGTGCTTTCTGCATAGCTTTCATCCTGCATTAAGCTACCACCTGTCTCCATATATGATAGAATTAGATATCTATTTGGTTGTCCTTTAGGGTGACTTATCTGTGCATACCGAAAAGGGTTATGGCGAAATGAAATCCCGGATTCTGTGTAATAGGATGTTTATGGTATTACATGTAGGTATTACAATAATGTATAGAAACCGGATTTTAAAAAAATAACTCCCTAAACTGAAATTCAGATTAGTATCAATGTCTGACTTAAGACAGGTGGCAGCTTAATACAGGGTGAAAGTCATGCAGAAAGCTCCAAAAGGGGCTTTCACACTGACGCTCGCCCTGCTTTAACTCTTTCGGCGCCAATGTCGCCTGTTGGAATTATTGAAAACAGTGCAGTCCCAGGTCAGATGCCGCCTTTTCAAGGCGGCAACTGACCTGGGACTTACTGTTTTCTGTATTAGTTTAGCCCAAGTATACAGGTTTTTAAAAACAAATGTTTTACTAATATATCTTTATTATTTAGTTTAGAATTATATTTAATATGAAATTATTGCAGACGACACTTTTGAATTTGGCGCCAAAAGAGTTAAACAGCCACCTACATGCCTAAAACCTTGTAAAAAGTTCTAAATTCTTCTTAACTAAACGTTCAAGTTAGTTCAGGTTTTAGTGACATATCATTTTCAACTGGGTTATATACTGTGACATTTTCACCAAATTCGTCAGACAAATTTCGAGATCAATCTTTAAGGGAGCTTTCTGTGTGACATTTTCCCTGCAATTAGTAATAACCTACCTCAAACAATCCAAATACTTCTTCAATAAAAGTACCTATAGTTTTCCCTTAACCCATTCCCGCATATTGACGCCTTTTGACGCTTCTGTAAAAGTCACTTTGTGAAACCATTGTGATAAATAGAGCATTTGCTCCACAGGAGCAAATGCTCTATTTATCACAATGGTTTCAAAACTACACAATTCTGAAAAATTCCTTTTCTCTAGATAATGCTCCTTTTTGGTAGACTTAATCAAAGAGGTTGGATCTAAAAATAGCCTAAGTGGGAATGGGTTAAAATGACATATCAGTGGGTGCTTAGAATTACTCTGATAAGGGCCTGTACCATTTACTTCATAAATTAATTTCACATTGGTAAAAGTATTATTTAAGTAACACTCCTCAACATGAGCATTTAATCATTCAAAATAATTTTTGGATTTGTTAAATAAGAAAAACAGTACAATCGCTCTAAGCCGACCACTTCGTAACTGAACAGGGATGACCTTAAATCATGTTGAACATTGCTTAATACAGAACGAAAGTAAAACAGAAAGCTCCTATTGGTACTTTCTGTATAACTTTCATCCTGCAATAAGCTATCACCTCTCTCTAAGATCCAGAATTAATCATCTATTTGGTTATCGTTTAGTATGTTTTTTTCTGTACATACCGAAACGTGTTGATGGAGAAATGAAAGAAATCCCGAATTCTGCGTAATAGGATGTTTATGGTATAATATGTAAGGTAAACCCTCATTACTTTAGTAAAGAAGAATTATGTCATTGTAGGCAGGTGGCTGCTTAATGCAGGGTGAAATTTATGCAGAAAGCTCCTATAGGAGATTTCTGTATGATTATCCCGCTGCATCAAGCTGCCACCTATGTTAAAGATGAATAATGGTACGTATTTAAGTGTTCGAAATACCGAGTTTTCACAGTACAGTAAAACCTCTCTACAATGGCCACTAAATTACATCAATAATTTTGTGTTAAAGGCAGGTGGCTGCTTAAAGCAAGGTGAAAGCGATTTCAAAGTTTAGTATATCTATAACAACGTTTACATCTTAAGACTTGGCTCTTATTTGAATGCACGCAGCCTAACAAGACCTTGAGAAATCTATACAGTAAAACCTCTCTATAACGGCCACTAATTTACATCAAGTATTTTGTGTTAAAGGCAGGTGGCTGCTTAAAACAAGGTGAAAGTAAAACAGAACGCTCCTATGGGAGCGTTCTGTTTTACTTTCACCTTGCTTTAAACAGCTACCTGTCCAAAATACCATCTAATTAACACAATTTAGTGGCCGTTATAGAGAGGTTTTACTGTATTATTAACCCTTCTCTTGCTGAATTTCAAAATACATTTCTTCTTCTTTACCCGTGTCCTGTTGTATAATTACATATATATTCACTGTGTACAAGTATTTCGCTGTGCAATCACTGCTGTGGAGTGCACTGGTTGCACAATCAACTTGTAAATAGTGCAGACCCTGACGAGACAGCTCCTGCAGGAGCTGTTTCATCTGGGTCTTCACTATTTACAGGTAGGTATATTGACGTGAATAGCAAGCGAAGGGTTAAGGATGTGTGCCCACCTACGATACAACTCTAACTACCAATCAAATAACGTGCTCTTCGTGCTCAGTTGTAGTTGGCTGGTTATATTGCCAATATTTATAATCTCTAAGACCACAGCACAAGATAAAGAAACGCCGATGAAATATTCTCATAATCAAAATTATCCCATTTTTTACCTGTATTTCATATTGAACTCGACCAAGTGTTTCGAATGAATATTCTTTTTCATTTTTTGACATTTCTGCATGGAATTTACATTATAGTAAAGGCGAAAAAGTTGTATCATTTTGCGTAGTTTTGAAACTAATATCTGAAGAGAACAGTGCAGATTCTGATCAGAGGGTCCCTATCCCCCCGTTCTGGATATACACTAGATACAACTGCTCCCGAAGTAGTCGCTTGAGGATCAGGGTATTCACTGAATGCTACTATATCAGTCTATTTTAAAGTGTCAAATTTAAATTTTAAATGGTGCCAAATTCAACTTTTCGTCTTTACAAACCGTTGGAGGACGAGACTGTGTGCCCCAATACTCAGGGTTATTAAGGTAGAGTGGGGAGATGTGGTGTCCCAATACTTTGAGTAATGAAGGTAGAGAGATGAAACTGTGTGTCCGAATATTAAGAGTGTCCGAATTCTTAAGGTAATAAGGGCAGAAATGACAATGTGTGTTCGAATTCATTAGGACTACCGGTATTATGGTAGAGAGATGAGACTGAGTGTCAGAATATTGACGATATATATACATGTACTCGTATTGTACATACGAACGTGTCTGTGTTCTTGAACTATATAGTCCCATATTATTTTAAACTTTTACTCCATAAATACGCCTCTCTATGCCTTTGCAAACAGACGGCTCCAATGATCAGGGTATGCTCTATTTGCTTATGATATGATTCTACAGTTTCTGTCGAGGTAAAACAATCATGTCTATATGTGCTGTTAGAACAAATTAATCTAATTAATATTCATGACGTTGTTATTCTGACATAAATATTCATGGAGAAAAGGGTTAAGGAATACCCGTCCAGTATCCATGCTTATAAAACTTTTTAGTTGAGTATGAGCTCGTTCTCAAGTTTTTGATTGGTCAGATTTGAGCCTTGGCTCAAATCTGACCAATCAAAAGCTTGAGAACGAACTCAGATTCGACTAAAAAGCTGTATAAGCATGGACCCAGCTCTTACTTTGGAACAATTCATTTTTCATGCTGAGGGGAGCACAGCAAATTAAATAGTTGCTGGTATAACCCATTAACATCGATGGATCAGAGAGGTCCTTCAGAAGTCCTCTGATCTGGGTCTACACTGTGTGTCTATGTTGTTTTAAGGACAATGGGCATAAATGGATTAATTCAACGTTTTCGAGCAGATTCAAATGATGGTCTAACACTTAAATACAGTAAAATCTCTCTATAACGGCCACTAAATTGTGTTAATTAGTTGGTATTTAGGGCAGGAGTCTGCTTAAAGCAAGGTGAAAGTGAAACAGAATGCTCCTATTGGAGCATTCTGTTTTATTTTCACCTTGCTTTAAAGGAGCCACCTGTCTTTAACACAACATATTTTATGTAATTTAGTGGCCGTTATAGAGAGGTTTTACTGTACATGTATATCCTGCTCTTTATCCTGGATGATGCTTTTCTTAGATATCAAACCTGTTTTCAAATTGCCCGTCAATGCAAATCAGGAATTCGCTAATATAGAGCCTACTCAGAATACATCCGGAATATTTCAGACTAACCCGTTTGCTTCCATGGGCAAATTATCATCCTATCATTGCAAACAGTTTAGATCTAGATGACATGTCTTGAGTAAGTTTAACCCATTACCTCATAGGCTATTTTCTAGATACGACCTCTTTGAATAAATCTACCGAAAAGGAGCATTAACTAGAGAAAAGGAACATTTTAGAAATTTGTAGTTTGAAACCATCGTGATAAATGGAGCATTTGCTCCTGTAGGATCAAATGCTCTATTTATCACAATGGTTTCTTAATGCGAATTTTACAGAGTCGTCAAAAGTCGTCATTATGAGGGAATGGGTTAATCCTTTCCCTCATATTTTAAAACGCTTTTTCACGCATTTGCAAACAGAATAGACCCAGATCAAACGACTCCTATAGGAGCCGTCTGATCAGGGTCTGTTCTATTTACTAATGGAATTTGATTTGTTTCTTCACTTTCTAAAATGGCAATATTCGACCTTCCATATTTCATTATAACTACGGTATTTTGTCCATGAATATTCAGTGGGTATTGAACTTTGAAATATACATAGAGCATGAAAGGGGTTAAGTCTTATCAGGAATCAAACTTTGATACAATGGTTTTGTTGATTCAAATAAATAGAACGAAACTTCAAAGAAGAAGAATGAAGCAGGTGACAAATTTTGCAGACGACAGTGCGTGACGGCGACACCGTTTTCACGTGCACCGTTCACGTTTCGTGCACCCCAAAATCCATCCTCGTCTCAAAGTTCCTTCCTTTAACCTACAATATAATTAAACATTTGTACTCGTGTTCATAATATTCGGATACCAATCCACTGGTATGTAAATAATTCATTTTGTCGCACTTTAGCTATCTTTAAATTAGAATGACAGAGTAGAAAATAGTGTAGATCCGGGCTTACACTAATTGATTGTCTTACTTTGTCTGTTCAAATACTTGGGGGGGGGGGGGGGTAGTTAGAGTAGAAGTACCCAATTTTCCTTTTCCATCGGTTTGTCAATCTGATTGCATACGTCGCTTTGACTTTTAATGGAACAGAGGCAGTAACAAAATTAATAGCGTAGATCCTGAAGGAATGTCAAATCTGGATATACATTACTTTACTATGTTTGTTTTATTGAACATAGGGCAAATACAGTAAATCCCCTCTAAACCGGACGTCCAAGCTAGTATACATATCAACCTTTGAGACAGATGGCAGTTTAATTCAGGATGAAAGTCATGCAGAAAACACCAAGAGGAGCTTTCTGTGTGAATTTCACCCCACATTAAGCAGCCATCTGCCTAAAAGTATCTAAACCATTCAGTTTTAGAGGGATTTTACTGAAATTACAGTAAAACCTCTCTATAACGGACACTAAATTACATCAAGTATTTTGAGTTAAAGACAGGTGGCTACTTAAAGCAAGGAGAAAGTAAAACAGAACGCTCCTATAGGGGCGTTCTGTTTTACTTTCAACTTGCTTTAAGCAGCCAGCTGCCCTAATTATTAACTACTTAACACACTTTAGTGGCCGTTATAGAGAGGTTTTACTGTATATATTAAGGGTTTGCTATCCCTTTATTCCATGAATGTTCACGTGAAAAATAACCGAATTGGTTAACTCATTCCCTCCTAGACTATTTTTGGACCCATCCTCTTTGAGTAAATCTAACGAAAAGGGCCTTTCCTAAGAAAATGAAAATTTAAGAATTGTGTAATTTTAAACCATTGTGATAAATATAGCAGTTGTTCCTATGGAGCAAATGCTTCAGATATTTATCACAATGGTTTCAAACAATGGCTTTTACAGAGGCGTCAAAATGCGTCAGTAGGAGGGGATGGGTTAAATTAATTGTTATAACAGCAATGGATGCTTTTGTCAAGGCAGAAACTGTTGAATCATATGTATCCTACATGTATATGAGAAAGCAAACAGGACAGCCTCTGGTCAGACGGTTCCTATCTGATTTGAGCCTATTCTGTTTGCAAAAGCGTGACTTTCATCCTGCATTAAACTGCCACTAGTCTCCAACATGTATACAAAATAGAACGCATTTACTGTTCATCGAAAAAGGGTCTGACATCGGTCAAATATTATGAGAGTACGAACAAAAAAGAATGGGCTTAGCAACGTGATCATAAAGGCGCACACGAATAAATCTAAATAGGGAGAGTTCCGTATAGAAGACACGTTCGCCGCATATGGTCAGCATAAACCTTTACAAAAAAGTATTAATCATTATCCCGCTATCCGCGATCTAACTAGCATTTGCAAACAGCTTGGATACAGATCAAACGCCGAGAAACTCGGCATCTCATCAGGATACAAGCTGTTTGACACTCGGTCAATAATTTCTCAAAATCTTAATCGATTCGGATGTAGTCCTTTGGGGTCATTAGTTTTCATGTTATTAGTTTTGAAAATTGAATACTGCTTAAGCCGGTTCTAGGGGGCGTCAGTAGTGTTGCGCTTTTAATTGCTCTTCATGAACAGACTCGATAAAACTGAGTCGGCAATTTTCTCTTTTGGCATTTCTACTTTTGCTTTCGAAGGATCACCCATTTTCAGAATATATGTACTTCACAACAGCAGGTGTTAAGTGCTTGTGTGGCGGCCGTAAAAAGTCGCCCCGTACTTCATTCTCAGTGTTGATATATTTTCTGGTCCGTTGGGATCATTAGTTTTCATGTTATTAGTTTTGAAAATTGAATACTCCTTAAGCCGGTGCTAGGGGGTGTGAGTAGTGTTGCACTTTTAATTACTACTCATGAACAGACTGAATAAAACCGAGTCTACAATCTTCTCTTTTGGCATTTCTACTTTTGCTTTCGAAGGATCGCCCATTTTCAGAATATTTGCACCAGATAAAAATGTATTACATCTTAAGATTTTGCCCATTATTTGAATGCACGCAGCCTAACAATATGCTGATCAATACTAATACTTTTTGCTAAGGTTTACACCGAATATATCCAGTGAGCTTTTCTTACTTAAATAAAAGTGAACCCCTTTCCATATTCTACGGTTATTAAAAGTTTCCACACCTACTGAATAGTCATGGACAAAATAGTACATGTAATAATGAAATATGGAAGGTGGAATACTGTAGCTATTTGAGAAAGTAAAGAAACAGATCTATCAAACTCTATTAGTAAACAGAGCAGACCCTGATCAGACAAGCTGTACATGATCTGTATTTTAGAATAACAATACAATCCATATGTCAAACAAAGCTGCCGATAAAGGTGAGTACTCAAATACTACAGTCATCATTTCTCCACCAAACCCTATGCTCTGACCATTCTTTAGAATCGTCTCTCGAAGAGGCGATTCTAACGAGTGGTCACAACATAGGGTTTGGTGGAGAAATAAAGAAGTTATAGATCTACTTGGAAATAGTTTAAATTTACTCATCTTATCTGAACCTCTGTCAGGTAACAGTCAAATAATTAAATCGTTGAACGTTATGGACCAATACTCAGCGTATCACCAAGATCCAGCTGTTTGACAACCATTTTCTCTCAAAGAAATGGAATACATATACTTTTCTATTGTAGCAGACGACAATTTAGCAGTTGAAAGTTACATATTTTTGAAAGAATAAATGGAGTATGACTTATCTCAAAACATTGTACTGAAATGTGTTTCAATTTTGTTTAACCCTTTACTCCATAAATACGCCTTTCTACGCCTTTGCAAACAGAGTAGACCCAGATCAGACGGCTCTTATAGGAGCCGTCTGATCAGGGTCTGATCTGTTTGCTTATGGAATATTCATAGTTATAGATCTGCAGTTTCTACCATGTCCAACACTATTTTTGTCAAACATTTTGACTTTTTAGATTCATCTGGTTGTAACCTGATCACCACCATCTTACCTGTAAAGTGGAAACAGTACCAGTAAAACGTTTCCATTCGGTGTTCGCGTTTTCTCAGCTACGATCGGCTTGTGTGATCCCTTTACCAAATTAATATTCATATAAGAATTAATGAATGCATGAATATTAATTAGCTGAATGTTTATACTAGCACCATGGACAAGTGCATTTCTACCATAGCAAAACAATTAGTAGAATTAGGTCTATATTTATTTCAATAACCAACAGAACAGACCCTGGTCAAACGTTTACTATAGGAGCTGTCTGATCTGAGTCTACTCTGTTTACAAATGCACCAAATTTCGTATCTATCAGATAAAGGGTTAATGTTACCTTCATATAAACGGCCTTTCAAGCATTTGCAAACAGAGTAGACCCAGATCAGACGGCTCCTGTAGGAGCCGTCTGATCTGGGTCTGCTCAGTTTGCTGATGGAATTTGATGGATCTGGTTCTTTACTTTCAAAAATGTCTACAATGGTCAGTCCACCTTCCATATTTCATTATGACTATTTTGTCCATGAATATTCAGTAGGTATTGAAATTAAGAATAAACACTGAACAGGGAAAGGGTTAAAAACAATTTTGGTTATCTCGATCAGCAGTCAAAATAACACATTTGTCTAAAATGCTTTGCAGTTTTTATCTTACTACAGTAAAGTCCTCGAAGCTGCGTGCCAGGAATATTTATTTATTGTTTTCTCTGTACGATTTGTCCCAATTATCCCAGCGATGTTTGGACAGATAAACACACATTAGATGGCATTCTTGTAGATTTCATTTATCTTTCATGTTTTAATGGGCAAATAATTTGTCAAAGTTTACATGCTACTCTTAGACTGACATATCAAGAAATCTGACAAAAAAACTGGCACCAGATTAAAGTGTGTGACTTGGGAGAGAAATGGAGGAACGGTCAGGTCCACAGCAGAAGCCTACCGTCACCAGACATGGCGAGATGTTCGTGGGAACTCTGCCCTACCGTAGACACCGGGTTTATTACTGAGCGTAAATCCTTAAACAAACAGTTGGCAACGTCCATTAGCAGTGACAATTCACTTGTAAACCCTTATCATGCCGTTTACCTCTACCCCGCCGTTAACCCATTCCCTCATATTGACGACTTTTGACGACTCTGTTAAAGTCACTTTGTGAAACCATTGTGATAAATAGAGCACTTGCTCCTATAGGAGCAAATGCTCTATTTATCACAATGGTTTCAAACTACAAAATTCTAAAACTTTCGTTTTCTCTAGTTAATGCTCCTTTTCGGTAGATTTATTCAAAGAGGTTGTTTCTAAAAATAACCTATGAGGGAATGGGTTAAAATACAAGTCATGGGGGCATTGAACGCAATGTCATAGCCCCCTACCGATATCCTAAGTCCAACTGGTTTAATTCCGTGAAAAAATTCAAACTAGATCTGTAACTCATTATTATGAAGCTACATACCAAATACCGGTCCCGGGTCGTTTCGGACCCAATCCGTTTCGGCCATGGTCGTTTCGGCCTTGGTCGTTTCGGTCACATTTGGGACCGAAACGACCAAGGAATACGTGAAATATATCAGCAATAGACATCAAATTTTATTTAAACAAATTGTGTTCTCTGTTTAAGAAAATTGACCATTAATTAACAAGAAGAAAATATTCCAAAATAGGGAATTAATATAATACATAAATACTTGAACTGCTCTGATCTAATATTTCGACCACTAAGGGCCTTTTTGACATGATAATCTTTGAAAAAGGCCCTTAGTGGTCGAAATATTAGATCAGAGCAGTTCAAGTATTTATACATTAACAAGAGACAGGAAATAAAGAAAGTAAAGAGATATCCAGTCAGATTGGACAGGATGTCTAAAATCCTATGTAGTGCTATTGCACTTAGTTGTTCCTCAACAAGCTCCATCAGGCATCTGTTTCCACCCTATATGAATCAAATATAAACCCAATAAGAATACAGTGTATAATATTTCTGAAAAAAATGATGCAAATATTGATAATTGCTTAAATTTGTAATTACATTAATTAGTGTTTTTGTAAACTCTTATTGAAATATGTTATTGAATCCAAGAAATAGGCAGTGATAGTGTTAATTATCAAACAACCAGAATCAATTGCAATGTTGTTTGAATGATATAACAATAACAAGCCTGTGTCAGTTTCCAAGGGAATTATTGTGGTTTGCAGAAATAATCATTCATCAGCTGGCTAAAGGTTAACATCTAACCTATCATCTGACCTATGTCCTTATTGGATTCAATTCTGCGTATTCCGTTCAATCATATGAAAAGTGCCATTTATACCTTTGAATGCAAATTTTATAATGTGGCCGAAACGACCAAGGCCGAAACGACCAGGGCCGAAATGGATTGGGTCCGAAACAACTAAGGACCGAAACGGATTGGGTCCGAAACGACCCGACACCCCAAATACCCCGGTACGTTTGTAACACTTCACTATCTGTTATACCTGTTATACCTGTAGCCACACCCAAGAGTGCGGCCTAGGGGTTAATCGACCGAGTCATGGAAACCCCATATAAATCTTCAAGATGTTGGTCGATGGCATTCTTGAATCCATTAACAGTATCCTTCTCTATTACAGCATTTGGGAGCCGATTCCAAGCATTAATTATTCTTTGGCTGAAAAAATCCCGACGCACATTCAGTCTGTTTCGTGGTTTGATTAGTTTCAAAGAATTTCCTCTAGTTATTGAAGAGTTCAGAGTGAATAGACTATCCATTTTAATTCCTTCTTTTCCTTTCAGGATTTTGAATGTCTCAATAAGGTCTCCGCGATGTCTTCTCAATTCAAGTGTTGTTAAGTGTAGTTGTTGAAGTCTATTATGGTATGATAAATGTGCAATTTCAGGAATCAATTTAGTTGCTCTATGCTGCACTTGCTCAAGAAGTTCAATATCTTTGATTAGTGATGGATTCCACGCCTGAATACAATATTCCAACTTAGGTCTTACTAGTCCTTTATACAGTCTTAGAATGGTCTTCTTATCTCTAGATATAATGTGACGCTTGATCATGCCTAATGTCATATTGGCCTTTTTTACAGCACAAACACATTGTTTGGAAGGTTTTAAGTCACTAGATATTATAACCCCTAGATCAGTTTCTTCTGTAACAGGTTGCAAATTGTCACCGTCTATTTTGTAATTATAATGTGGATTATTATGGCCGATATGCAGTGATTTACATTTCTTTATATTAAACACCATTTGCCAATCTTTAGACCATTGACATAATTTTATAATATCTTCCTGTAGAAGTTGTATGTCTACATCAGTTGAAACTGAACGATACACCTTACAGTCATCTGCAAACTTTTGTATATGACTTGCTATTACATTATCTATATCATTCACGAATATGAGAAAAAGTGTTGGGCCTAAAACCGAACCCTGAGGAACACCGGATAAAACATCTTGTAGTCCTGAATGTTCCCCATTTAGAACAACTCTTTGTTGACGTCCTCTTAACCATTCCCCTATCCAAGCCATTACATCCCCAGAGATACCATGACATTCAATTTTACGTAACAGTCTAAGATGAGGCACTTTGTCGAATGCTTTACTAAAGTCTAGATAAATCACATCCATTGGTTTACCCTCATCAATGGCTTGGGTTATTTGTTCAAGAAATAATAATAAGTTTGTAAGGCAGGATTTGCCTTTAGTAAAGCCGTGTTGTGAATTAAACTGCAGGGGTTTAGAAAAAAAAGTCCGGAAAACTGAAGTGTGACTGACTGACTGACGGACGGACGGACGGACGGGGTGCAAACCTATAGTCTCCTTCGGCGTTGCTGGTAGGGGTCTTCTTATAAAGGCTGCTCAAATATAGATCTGCTCCTGGGGTTATAAACCATTTTGCTCGAGTGTGAGATCATTCTCAGGTATAAGATTGTTAGCATTATCAAAATCTGACCAATCAGAAACTAAAATGAATTCAGACCAATCAGGTACTTAAATGATCTCATTTTGACTACCGATTGAGCTTTGAGAAAATTTGGACTGTGTGTCAAACAGCTTGGATCGCGATGAGACGCCGAGTTACCCGGTGTGGGTCATGTCGTGGATAGCGAAATAAGTGTCGTTTGTTTAACCTCTCGTCAGTTGCATATTTCCAAGTTATTATCTTTTTACGCATCCGTAATTTTTTTTTAAATGATGTCGCTCGTCTCCGAATCATTACAATATTGCGTAATGAAGTGACGTCATTGACAGCTTATTTCGGTTTGGTACTCTAATAATGGTATAATTGACGTCATAAACTACACGTAATATTGTATTATTTCAGTAGGTGTTATAATGGTAAAAATGGCACGACGTCATAAACCATCGGTGTTATTTCAATTTGGTATTATAATATTAGATGAAGTGACGTCATATTCATTTTGGCATTATATTGGTGTATAAGATGAAGTGACGTCATGAACAGACTCAATAAAACCGAGTCTGCAATTTTTTCGTTTTGCATTTCTAGTTTTGCTTTCAAAGGATCACCCATTTTCAGAATATATGTACTTCACAACAGCAGGTGTTAAGTGCTTGTGTGGCGGCCGTAAAAAGTCGCCCCGTACTTCATTCTCAGTATTGTTATATTTTCTGGTCCTTTGGGATCATAAGTTTTCATGTTATTATTATTGAAAATTGAATACTGCTTAATCCGGTGCTAGGGGGCGTGAGTAGTGTTGCACTTTTAATTACTACTCATGAACAGACTCAATAAAACCAAGTCTGCAATTTTCTCGTTTTGCATTTCTACTTTTGCTTTCAAAGGATCACCCATTTTCAGAATATTTGTACGATTTCAGTTTGATATTATAACATGCCACTACGTCAAAAAGTACTTGTATCATTAGCCCATTCCCTCATAGGCTATGTTTAGAACCATTCTCTTTAAATAAATCTACTGAAAAGGAGCATTAAATTTTAGTAGACAAAATAATATTTTTAAAATTGTGTAGTTTTGAAACCTTTGTGATAAATAGAGCATTTGCTCCTATTGAGCTAATACTCTATTTATCACAATGGTTTCAAAACTTTTACAGAGGCATCAATATGAGGGAATGGGTAAAACCCCTACAAGCGAAACTGGGGTACTGCATATATATATGAGTCACCTGGTCGGTCGGTCGGTCTGTTGATTTTTCTTGTCCGGAATATTTCTCAGCAACCACTGACCCATTTCCCCCGAAACTTTATCGCCGATTGTTAATGTGCTTATCGTAACGGCGTTTTGATTGGATACTAAACAGAGTTACTGCCCCTTTATTGCTTCTTAAGGTATTTGTTTTTGGTTTTTGTCAAAGATAGCAACTACATACTGTATTGCAGTAACATTTCACCAGTAATGGGAGATGCGGACATGGTGATGGCATTCTGGTCTGATGATATTTAACCCATTCCCTCACAGGCTAATTTAAGACACAGTTCATTTGAGTAAATCTACCGAAAATGAGCATTTACTAGGGGAAAGGGATTTTTAATTGTGTAGTTTTGACATCATTGTGATAAAAAGAGCATTTACTCCTATGGAACAAACTTAATGCTCTATTTATCACTATGGTTTCAAAAAGTGACTTTATAATAGAGGCGCCAGTATGAGGGAATGGGTTAAGACAAGTACTGCCTAGTACAGAAGAACCCGTCAAAAGCGACCATAATTATATATTGGAATCTGTTAAAGTATGTGATAGCTTAACCCTTCGCTTGCTATTCACGTCAATATACGTACCTGTAAATAGTGAAGACCCAGATGAGACAGCTCCTGCAGGAGCTGTCTCATCAGGCTCTGCACTATTTACAAGTTGATTGTGCAACCAGTGCACTCCACAGCAGTGATTGCACAGCGAAATATGTGTACACAGTGAAGATATATGTAATTATACAACAGGACATGGGTAAAGAAGGAGAAATGTATTTTAAAATTCAGCAAGTGAAGGGTTAATGCAGAACGACAGTGATACTTTTCGCCCTGCATTTAGCTACCACCCAATGTTAAGACCCAGATATTTACCCCTTTTAGGTGGTTATTATAATGGGGATTTGCTGTATATTTTTAATATACAGTAGAACCTGTCTTCATTTATTGAGCATAAAAGTCTTAACATTTTGGCGCCAAATTTAAAAGTGTCGTCTGCAATAATAATTTCATATTAAATATAATTCTAAACTGAATAATAAAGGTATATTAGTAAAACATTTGTTTTTAAAAACATGTATGCTTGGGCTAAAAAATACAGAAGTGAAGTCCCAGGTCAGATGCCGCCTTTAAAACGCGGACCAGTATTGGATGGCCGCTTAAGACATATTCTACTGTATATATTGTATGTTTTTGTGGTCCGTGCTGTTTCCCAAAATCACGGACTGTATTTTAATGAAATTGGTGAGCTTTATATGTAATCGTTCTGTGATATGAATATTATAGTGATAGTCTGGTTCAGTTATATTTCACTGAGTTATTGCCTCTTTATAATATATGTTTACATAACATTAGGTTTTTCCTTTTCGGCCTATTTCTCTGCAGTGAAGTCTTACTGGCTGGATTTAAATAAACAAGAGACGTTTAGATCTTAATGGCGTTAAGTATATCCTAATGACGTTCCAGTTTGATGATAGTTTATTATGGTTTTGTCGATTGCATGTTTTAATCAAGTCGGAATATTGGGTTTTCTTGTCAGAGCTTTTTCTCAGTAATTGCCGACAGTCTTTTTTTTCTTGTAAGCACCATTTTTCAGCTACGAAGATTTCAACATTTGGAAGTTCTTCTATGAGAATATGTACATGTATAAACTTATTATTTGCCCTTGACAAGTATCACAATATCATCTGGTGATAGGTGACTGTGTAGGAGTACTAAACACATTTCATATTCCGGAACATAACTAGCCATTTAGTGAACAAACTTGGTGTACAAATACCTTACATAGTGATTAAAAATGGGTTTATATTTGAGAGTAATGTCTGGGTGCGGGGTCAAGGTATAACTTAAATAGAAGAACGGTTTCCGGACTCCAACGTTGCCTAGGGTATCGTGTGACCAGAGACGGAGGTTAGTTTTGCAGTTTGGTGATATTGGGTCAATGTCAGGTTTATTAAAAATAAACGAAACAAAAACGAAAGGTGTTTGTGATGTTGCATCGGCCCTTGTTATTAATAATTATATACAAGGAGGTTTGCTATAGCATGAAATGATGCCAATTGTTTTTATTAATTTCATTTTGGTCTTATGGTATGGTATCATTAACTTCTTGTTTATTTAATATTTTAATATGTCATGACGTCATAAATTACTAGTATTATTTCAGCTTTCTACAATTATGTTACAAGATAACACGTAACAAGTTGTTTATAAATATTAATTCATTTTGATATACATGTAGACATAAACGCCAAATATACACATAACTATGGCAAGAGTTAATGGATTGAAAAGATATTTTAACGCATTGCAATGCCACATGCAAACAAACATTCAAAAAAAGTTTCAGTTAACTCTGACCATTGTTTATGTACAGATTGTTCTGGACGGATTCATGCACGGACAAATGGCGAGGGACAATGGCGCCAAAATAGTATCCATCCGTCTTTGGCGAGGGACAATGGCGCCAAAACAGTATCCATCCGTCTTTGGCGAGGGACAATAAAGTAAAGGTATGACATCCTCTAGTAAAGCATTGTAAATCAAATTTGTCATAAACAGTCAATCCAGAAAAAAATGTCTAAATATAAAACGTGGGTTTCAATGACATTTTAGAATGGCGTTTAACCCATTACCTCATAGGCTATTTTAGATACAACCTCTTTGAATAAATCTACCGAAAAGGAGCATTTTGTAGTTTGAAACCATTGTGATAAATAGAGCATTTATCACATTGGTTTCACAAAGTGACCTTTACAGAGTCGTCAATATGAGGGAATGGGTTAAGATAATCTTGGTGGCGACGATTTAGTAGAAACTATGCAGTAGTCAAAGAAAGTTATAATATTGCATCTCAAATAATTATGTGAAAGAAACTTTCGGTTCACTGAATTAAGGACACTTCGAAGTGACATTGACAAAAACATACTGGCATTTGGTTCTGTTTTGTAATAGTGGAGAACAAGAAACTACTGTATTAACATAATTTTCACAAGCCATTGGAGCGTACTGCTACTGGCAATGAAAACAAAAGCAAGGAGAGTTGCTTCCCCTTAAATTGTGCTCTCATTAAATTTTGTTCGTAGCAATTGAAGAACCCCCTTCCAACAAACAGAGATACGGGCCTTTGGTTACATTGAAGCTATCTTAACTCTTTGCACGCTAAGTAAGTTTTCGTCTGCAACAATTATCTTCTGCTTCCATTCTAAAAATAAAATTTCTCTTATTTCTTTGCAAAGTGACAAACAGTTTGGATCCTGATGAGACGCAGCATTATGCGGCGTCTCGTCTGGGTCCAAACTGTTTGCATAGGTAATTATAGTTTCACCGCTAGCATGCAAAGAGTTAACATCACCATGGCTCACCCAATGCATATCCTAACAAAAGATCTAGACCAAAGATCCCAGTCAGCAAGCTATATATATATAGACAACATTTGGTCATAGTATGGTGTTTCTAAGTTACAGTTGAACTTCGATATCTCGAACTCGGTTAACTCGAACTTCGTTATGACTCGAAGTAAAAGTTCGATCCTTCTAAAATTTACAATAGACTTGTTCTGAAAGGTATCACTACGTATATCTAGAGACACATGTGACAGCTAATGCAAGTATAAAGTAATGCTGAAATATCCCTAAGAACTTCAGAAAGTGTCAAGATTAGGAATCGGATGACTAGAACTTGGTATCTCGTAGTAATTTGTAAGGTCCATTGAAGTACGAGATATTGAAGTTCCACCGTATTGTCTGTAAATCATGCTTCTATATTTATTAGTGACCACAACCCTATCACCACTCACACATACCCAAAAGGTGACATAATCTTGTTTGAATGCAAGTTTGGTCAAAATGTCTATAAAATTACAGTGTTGAAACTATTTTTCTATTTCTATTAAGTGACCTTGACCTAGACTATCAAATGCTATTCGAATCTCGTATATGTACAATTTTATTTTTTTTAAAAAAAGTATTTCATAACTTAAATTACTGCCTAGAAACTGAAAGCTAGATGCCCATCCACCACGCTGCCACATGACGAACCTCAATGTATGAACCAGAATTTTTTTCAACCCAATCCCATCGACACTTAAAATACATTTAAATTTGAGTTTTCTTTAACTGCGGACTAACGTTCTTGCAATTGGCAAATGTGTAAATCGTTAGCATGTCACAGAATTTTATAAAGACAAGAGGGCCTGAAAGGCACTGACATCTCTCACCAGACAATCAGAGGAGAAGATTTTCAAAGTTTTCACTTTGTGTTTCTATAGAAAACTAACCAGCCCTGGCGAGGGCCAATTTTGACTCAAGGGGCATAATTTATGTAACTTTTGTAGAGGACCTCAAGTGAAGAAAATTTAAGAAAATGAAAATGAAAACATATAACAATGCAAATCTAAAGAAGGGCATGTACAAAAGTATGTATACCCTTTCCCTTGGCAAATTGGTTGAATTTTAGAAAGAATAAATTAATTTATACATGTACTTATAAATAATATCCAAAATTTCAGATATTTTCATTACACCTTCATGAGTTATTATTATTCATATCTTAATTTATTTTCAAACCTTCCCCTCTTCTATGTTTATTCAAAATTTAAATACCTACTGAATATTCATAGACAAAATAGTTATAATGAAATATGGAAAGTGGGACAGTGTAGCCATTTTAGAAAGTAAAGAAACATCTTTCAAATTCCATTAACAAACAGAGCAAACCCTGGTCAGACAGCTGCTATAGGAGCCGTCTGATCTGGGTCTGTTCTGTTTGCAAATGTGTGAAAAGTGTTAACATGAGGGAAAGGGTTAGCAAACATATTATAAGTATATTGTACACAAAATAAAAATAATGTAATGCACTTTGCACTATATTATATCATAAGCAAACAGCAGACTGATCAGATGGCTACTACATGAGCCATCTGATCTGGGTCTACTTTGTTTGCAAAGGTGTAGAAAGGCATATTTATGGAGTAAAGGGTTAATTGTCTGATTTACTGTGCAAATATTTTCATTGTTTGGGTAGATCTGCAATATTTCTGCAGAGTTACTATCAACAAGGGAGACAATCCAGTTGTTATAAAAAAAATAGTTGTAATGAAATATGGAAAGTGGGACAGTATAGCCATTTTAGAAAGTAAAGAAACATATTTCAAATTCCATTGACAAACAGATCAGACAGCTGCTATAGGAGCCGTCTGATTTGGGTCTGTTCTGTTTGCAAATGCATGAAAAGTCATTTATATGAGGGAAAGGCTTAAGTAAACATATTATAAATACATGTATATTGTACACAAAATAAAAATAATTTAATGCAATTTGCACTATATTATATCATAAGCAAATACAGCAGATTGATCAGATGGCTACTACATGAGCCATCTGATCTGGGTCTACTTTGTTTGCAAAGGTGTATAAATGCATATTTATGGAGTAAAGGGTTAATTGTTCTATTTACAGGTCAGATCTAATTTGAAACTGCCATTATCCAGAAGGAAGGCAATCCAGTTGTAATCAAAAAGTGTGAAAGGGAAATAACCTACATTTTATGTATGCTTAAAATAGCCAGCTAAAAATAGACACTGCTCTCCAAGATGCAATAGAACACTTGAATTTGTATTAAGGGCTGTTCCAGGAAAAAAGGCCTTGGGGGGTAGGAACGTCGATGAATTAAAATTTTGTGGGAGGGGGTGATAAAGAGTAAAATTTGTGTTGGTGGGGGCGATTTTTTCAATTGCAATTGTGTTGTATTGGGGGTTATTACATATTCAAATTGGGGGGAGGGGGGGGGGGGCATTATATACGGTAATTCAATCAGTATTCTGACAGAAACTTTGGGCACAAGACGCTATGTTTGGTGTGTGGGGTGTAAAATGAACTAACAACGAAGTATCATGCAGATTCACTTATACATATACATTCAGGACCTACCAGACATTCGTTTGGTCGGACAGAATTTTATACAGACAAAGAAGGAAAGTAAAATAAAACAGTCAAGCAGGAAATGCCACACAAAAATAAAACAGCCCAGCTAAAGCACAATACTAAACCCTTGTGTACACACAGTGGGTTATCCAGAAATTAGATCGGCGTAAATTTTAAAGACATAGGGGCACTGGTTTTGAAAATGTTTCATCCATTCTATATCTAAATGAGACTGTCTGATCAAGATTAGTGTATTTTAATTAGATTTAAATCTAAAGGAGACTATTTTCACTGCATTTCTGACAAATGGTATCAGTTGTCTCATTGACAGAAAAATTCTTCCATATCTTGCACACAGCCAAAATTTTGGTCCTGCTGAGGCTCCTGGAGTTTGGAAACACTGGAACTTTACAATAAATAATTTTTGTCATCGAATTACATATAACAGAATAACAATATATGCTGTCAATATGATTTGCATGCAGAAAACAATTTAGTTGCAAATGCTATATGCATAAAACAGCATATTCATATTTATAGTAAAACTTACCAAAGTTTGAGGGTAAAAAACACTAGAAAGTACTATTAAACCAGAAATTTCAGTTTTCTTGGTGGTGGGTGGCAAGTTAAATATAAATCTAGTGGCTGTGGGTATCTGACTTATTTTAATTCTCTCGTTTAGGGGGGTAAAAAAAATAAAATTGTGTTGGTGGTACCCCTATTTTTGACCGGCGTTCCTACTACCCCCCCCCCCCCAGGCCTTTTTTCCTGGAACAGCCCTAAGCTGAACCTAGTTATAGGATCTATATTGATAGCTGGCAGCTTAATGCAGGGCATAGATATGGGGAAAAAAAACCTTCAAAAGCTTTCTGCATTTTGAGAATTATCCACAGTTTTCTCAATCTAAAATGAGTGTGTGTAATTTGTCTAAACACAATTCCTACTCTACTGATCAGGCTAAGGGTGATAATTCATTCCCACTAACTACTATCAGAGCACTGGCTTATCTGAGGAAAACTTTAACCTGTAGAACCTTTAGACTGTAATTTATGATGTGAAAATATATATACACAGGGCAGGGCCAATTTTGACCTCAGAACTATGATATTAACAAAACTCATAAAGGTATGCTAAGTTAATCTATACAACAAATATCTAAGCTCTGGGACATGTAGTTTTGACTAGAAGAGTTTCAAAGTTTTTCCTATGCATATATAGTGATCCCATGGGCTGTTTATGCAGTCAGCTAGAAAAAAACTGTCAATCCCTGGGGAGGGGCCAATTTTGACCCTAGGGGTATAATTTATATAACTTTTGTAGAAGACCTGAAGTTGAAGCTATGTGCCAAATATGAAAGCTGAGAACCTTCTAGTTTGAGAGGAGAAGAATTTCAAAGTTTTCACTATATGTTTCTATTGAAAACTGAAAACCTCTGGGGCAGGGCCAATTTTGACCCCAGGGGCATAGTTTATATAACTTTTGTAGAGGACCTACAGATGAAGCTATGTACCAAAGATGAAAGGTGAGAACCCTGTAGATTCAGAGGAGAAGATTTTTAAAGGTTGAAATTGTTGACGCCCGACCACGGACGACGCACGCCAACGGACGACGGACATCAGGCGATCACAAAAGCTCACCCTGAGCACAAAAGTGCTCTGGTGAGCTAAAAAAAAAAAGTTTAGAATTTATGCAATATTTTAGCTTTAAGGCCCTTGAAATTCTGTCTCCATCTACGATTATTTGGGCGTTAGACAAAGTAAAATAGAAAAATACACCAAAGACAATATATGAGCCGCATGCGGCGCCAACGCTTGTCTGATGCTGGTACTTGTCCAGCTAAATTTTAAATAATGAAAACAATAAAGGGCCGTATTGATACCTCATACTTTTCGAGTAATGAGCTACATTAAAGTTTCTGCACGCCGACGACTACGACCCAGTGATCACAATAGCTCGATTTTTCTTTGAAACAGACGAGCTAAAATACATGTACTATGACGCAGATTCTACGGTGAGACGATGCATTGCTATGCCGAATGCAGCGTCTAATTCGAACAGATAGTACAGAAGTTATGAGGTATGTTCAAAAAGCCAACTCCTTTAAATTTGCATCTGCCTAAACATGCATTAAAGTTAACAGACGACAACCAAGACGATGACAACTCGGGCACCGGTGTTGGGCTAATAAAAATGAAATTAGACAAGTAGTTTAGATGTTCTTTAATTCTCGACAATGAATGCCGACAGTCACAGCAATTGTAACAATAAAAGCACCTTGTATATAATAGCATCATTTTATTCCACTCAAAGTTCATTCATCATTTCATTAAATACATTGTAGTATCATTTTGTTCCAATGAATCAAGAATCATTTTACTTTCCTGCATGCAACTTTTGCACAGTAGACCGAGATCAGGTGGCTCCTGTAGGAGCAATCTGATCAGGGTCTGCTCTGTTTACTTATAACATTATAATAAATCTAGCTACAATTTTTAGCTATACCAAAACAACAAGAGTGTTCAAAGGAATACATCTATCACCTGCGACACAAAACCGTTAATCCGCTGAAGTGCGAAAATCGGAACAAAGGGGAATAACTCAAAAAGTATTGCATGTAGAGTAACAAACCTTAGTTACACCAATGGTCCTCAATGAGAGGAACACACATGTGAAATTTTAAAGCTCTATAATTAGTTTAGAAATGACAGCCAAAAAAGTTAAGTGTGAGAGACACACAGACTGACAGACGATGGAAAAGTGATCCCTAAATGACACCCTGCCTCTCAACAGGTGACACAAAAACACATATGTATATATGCCACTGTAAAAATTCAGCTAATGAATATTCATAACCTCATTATTTCTTACATGAATATTCAACAGGGAAAGCGTTTATAGAATCATTTTATTTAATAGCAACATTTTATTCAATAGCATCATTTTGTTCGACTAAATCAAAATCAAAGAAACTAGCATTCACTATCAAAAATACATTCGATGAAATATTTAAGAGTAAGGCCTCTTAACCCTTTGCTCCATGAAAATTCATGTCAGAAATAATGACATCATGAAAATAAACATGATTGCTTATCCCTTTCCTTCCTATAAACGCATTTGCCAACAAAGTAGACCCAGATCAGACAGCTCCTAGAGGAGTCGTCTGATCAGGGTCTGCTCTGATTGCTTATGAAGTAATATAGATCTGACCCAACAGTTTCTACCAATACCAAAATTTCATGCATATATATGTACAGTAAAACCTCTCTAAACCGGAATTCTAGCAGAGAAGAATTTATATACTTTTAGGCAGGTGGCTGCTTAATACAGGGCGAAAGCCATGCAGAAAGCTCCTAGAGGAGCTTTCTGCATGGCTTTCGCCCTGCATTAAGCTGCCACCTGTCTCCAAGATCGACATTTATACCAAATTTAACGTCCGGTTTAGAGAGGTTTTACTGTATATAAAAAAAATCGGCTAATAAATATTAATGAATTCATTATTTCTTTATCGAACAGGGAAAGGTTCATCATGGCATTATGAACAAGGGAAGACTTTAATGTGACCATATCTTTATCATTCCATAAGCAGAGCATAGTAGAAGCTGTCTGGTCTGGGTCTACTCAATTTACAAAGGTGCTAAAAGGAGTCATGAGATAAACGTCATGAGGTAAACAGTGACAAATGTAAGAAGAAACGCACATGTCTACATAATGCAAAACAAAGGTATTGCAGATGCTGCACAGGAGCTGTCTGCAGTACTTTCATCTTGTACTATAAATCTATAACCTGGTTCAACTCATTCCCTCCTAGACTATTTGTAGATCAAAACCTCCTTGAATTAATCTACCAAAAAGTAGCATTAACTAGAATTGTTTTTAATACAAAAACGGATGTCTCCCCCATCACAGCCGCCCCTGCACGGACAAAATTTTCTATGTAGAAATTTCAAAGTCCCATAACTCTGCAGAAAATCACTGAACTCAAAGAGGAATAAGATATGCACAACTAGGCATGGTGCTGATCAATCCTATGAAGCTTCATGAAAATCTGATGAAACTTTTGGAAAAACCGTGTGGACAAAATATTCCGTGTAAAAATTTCGAAGTCCCATAACTCTGCAGAAAATCATCGAATTGGAACAGGGATAAGATATGCACAACTAGGCATGGTGTTGACCAATCCTATGAATTTTTATGAAAATCGGACCAAAGGTTTGTGAAGAAACTGCGCAGACAAAGTAAAATCGGACAGACAGACGTCACACACAAAAACAAAATGTCTCCCTAGTATACTGGGGGAGACAAAACTATAGAAAAGGAAAATTTTAAAATGGCATAGTTTTGAAACCATTGTGATAAACAGAGCAATTGCTCCTCTGGAGCATATGCTCTGTTTATCACAATGGTTTCAAAGAATGAGTTTTACCGAGGTGCAAAAAAGTATCAATAGCAGAGAATGGGCTAAAGGTTTATCTAAAATAGAAGCCTTTTAACCTTTGCAAACAGAGTAGAACTAATCAGATGGCTAGAGTCTACTCTTTTTGCTTATGAAATACATGTGCATGCCATACAGGTCTGTTGATAGATTCTGCCATGGTTTAGAAAGCCCTTGTTCATGATGTAATTATAACAATTCTGCTATTAACCCTTTCCCCGTTCTGTATTTAAGCCAAATTTCAATACCTACTGAATATTCAGTAACAAAATAGTTATAAAGAAATATGGAAGGTGGAATATTGTAGACATTTTAGAAAGCAAAGAAACAGATCTATCAAATTATTTTAGCAAACAGAGCAGACCCTGATCAGACGGCTCCTCTAGGAGCCGTCTGATCTGGGTTTTCTCTGTTTGCAGATGCGTGAAAACACGTTTATAGTATAAATCGTACGTTATTTCTTAACCCTTTCCGAAAGAATATTCATTTGAGAATTTATTACTGTATGAATACTCATGGACAAATTTTGCATAATTATGCATTAACAAAGGGAAGGGTTAGCTGTGAATGAAACTTCAGATCTATATAATTCTATAAGCAAACATAGCAGACCCTGATCAGGCAGTTCCTATAGGAGCTGTCTGATCTGTGTTTATTCTGTTTGCATAGGTGACAAATATCATCTTTATCCCTACACTCCATAAATCTAGTAAACAGAGTAGACCCAGATCAGACAGCTCCTATAGGAGCTGTCTGATCAGGGTCTGCTCTGTTTACTGATACAATATAGATATGCTTCTACAGTTTCTGCCTTGACCAAACCTTCCTGTGTCTGTGTGCTGTTATAGCAAATTAATCTAACTAATATTCAAGACATCATTATTTCTTACATAGATATTCATGGAGGAAAGGGTTAAGACAGGATATAATGAATATTCATGGAGTAAAGGGTTAACAACTAATAATAAGTCTTATTTCTATTCTATTATTTTTGTAGATACAGCAGAATCTGTCTTAAGGGACTTTGAATTGATTGAGCACAGAAATCTTAAAAAGCAGATGGTTGCTTAATGCAGGGTAAAAGTAATGCAGAAAGCTCCTACATGAGCTTTCTGCATTACTTTTGCCCTGCATTAAGCTACCACCTGTCCTACAGATCCATAATTAGACCTCTTTTTGAAATTGATGGTCCCTTAAGACAGGTTCTACTGTATGTAAATTTTACTCCACAGGTATGACTACACAAGACATTAGCCTTTTCTCTCACTAATCCAACCCAAATCACATTAGCGAAATGCTTGGATCCAGATGAAACCCCAGGTGTGTCATCATGATCCAGGTTGTTTGACAAAAGGTTATCAATAGACTATTCGAACAGAAAGCAGTCAACATTTCAGACATTGTTTTTTTCACAGCATAGTTGGAACTGGGAGTTAATCTCTGAACATCAGCATTTATCTGATTATTGAATAGCTATTCTAACGATTAATGCAGATACATGTATAAAATACTTATGATTTAGTCAAGCTCTAAAAATAAGTTGTGTTCACATACAAAAATATATTTCATTGGAAACAAATACTTTCTTGGGAAAACTTCTGATTCAGTAACATTCCCAAAAAATATGTTTTGAAAAAAATGTTCACAAACACAAATATATTTCATTGGAAACAAATACTTTCTTGGGAATACAAAATATTCTACAATAAGCAATACCACTTAGATTTATGTTAAAAGCATTTCCCCCTTATTGTAATCACTAATCATGAATACAAGCCAATGTCTACACTAATGTTTCCATTCATGACAATTAAAACACTTATTTACCCTTTACTCCATGAATATTCATATAAACAAGAGCACCGCAAGCGGGTGCCAACGCTCGTCTGTAGTCATTGTCAAGATGAACATGCATACCAAAAATGAAGGTTGTATATGAAAAATTGAAGAAGTTATGGTCAATGTTAAGATTTCGGACGACGACAACGCGGATGCCAGAGTTAAGACATTAGCTTGTGATTTCTTCGAAACAGACGAGCTAAAATATGATGACATTATGAATATAAATTAGATTAATAGCATATTAACACATGAATGTTTAGCAAAGAATCAGATCTATATTATTCCATAAGCAAACAGAGCAGACCCTGATCAGATGGCTCCTATAGGAGCTGTCTGATCTGGGTCTACTCTGTTTGCAAACATGTATTTATGGAGATAAGGGTTAAATTGCATGATATTATGATATTTGATAGCTCTAAAGATGAAGTATTTATGGTCCAGTGTTTTTGTTTTTTAAACCAAGAGCGTAATCATTATTCGAGCTTTTTCTTTCAAAAACATACAAACCAAGAATGTACATTTCTAACCTAATTCTAAGATTGTACAAGGAATATGAAAATATAGTAGAACCCCTCTAATACGACCACTTAATGAATAAACATGGGTGTCTTTATAAGCAGTTGGTTGCTTAATGCAGGGCAAAATTAATGCAGAAAGCTCCTCTGGGAGCTTTCTGCATTAATTTTGTCCTGCATTAAGCAACCACCTGCATCTAGCACCCAGAATTATACCTCTAGGTACCTACCTAGGTGGTCGCATTAGCGGGGTTTTACTGTATATAAATAAAGCATACAAATAAAGAATATCACTGTTTGGAGTTGATAACTAACACTTTCCTTCCCCATGAATATTAATTCAAGAATTTATTACAGCATAATGAGCGTGAATATTTATGAACTGAAATTTTATAATCGCACATTAACCCTTTCCTTCATATAAATGGGTTTTCACGCATTTGCAAAGTGTCCTTACCAGTGAGTTAGTTCTTTGACATCATGGTTTAAGAACTAGATTTTGTGAAGTTAAACAACAGTAAAGTGGTCACTAGCAAGAAGGCGGACCACCAGAGTTTAACCATGGAACAGGCTACACAAATAATGAAATATTATCGATAACTGTGCAGAGCCATCAGAAAACATGATGACTGTAAAATATGTATCCCCTACCCATTGTAGCCAGTCTTTAATTTTGACCCTGACGTGAGACATTGACCGTGACATAGCCCAAATCAAAATATGCAGCTTCATAAGATAAGTAAGCTTTGAAAAATGAAATCTACATTTCTAATATATCAAAAGTTAGGTTAAAGTTTTGCTTTTAGAAAATTTCACTATGAAGTCTGACCCCGACATTCCTTGTCTTAAAAGCTGCAGCTTCATTAGATGAATATCTATGAGCATGAAGTCTTTATACAAGTAGGAAGTCTCTAACAGTTAAACAAGAATGTTCAAAGGAACACATGTGTCATCTGCTCGCATGTGACACAAAAACTGTTAATCCGCTGGATTGCGAAAATCGTGACTCAAAAAGTATTGCATGTAAAGTGACGAACCTTAGTTACATTAATGGTCTTCAATGAGAGGAAGACACATGTGAAATTTGAAAGCTCTATAATGGTTAGTTTAGAAATGACGGTAAAAAAAGGAAAGTGTGACGGACAGACAACGGAAAAGTGATCCCTAAGTGACACACTGCCTCTCGGCAGGTGACACAAAAACTATGGCCAATGTTAACATTTAAGAATCTGACCTTGACATGGCTCCTCTCAAATGTTGCAATTTAATGATGAGAATCTACCAGTATGAAGTCTTCATACACTAAAGTTCAAAGGTTACAGCCATTGTCAATGTTTTAGAAATTTGACCTTTACCTTTGATGTTTAACCTTAATCATCCACCTACGGACCTCAAAATCAATGTGTTATCTATGGTAATGATCAGGACAATCTCCTCAACAACTACGAGGAAAACCATTGAGTTTACAGTTTGATCTTAGAAAGTTTGACCGTGTGAATACTGACCTCAAATATCATTAGGGGTCATCTACTCATCATGACCAAGGTCACTTCCAAATAAACGGACTCTAGGTAAAAAGAACAAGTTAAATGACAGATTTATTGACTTGTGCAAAGCAGTAACTACAATATCTATAGCAGCTTCTTTTCACCAAGCGTTTTACATTCAGTTTCCCCCATCTTGTCAACCCTTTAAAAACTACAGGGGAACCTATTTTTATTCATTTATTGAACATAGGAGTTTTAAAAAGCAGATGGTTGCTTAATGCAGGGCAAAAATAATGCAGAAAGCTCCTAGGAGCTTTATGCATTACTTCTGACCTGCATCAAGCAACCACCCAATTGCTTATTGCAGGGCAAAATAATGCAGAAAAGCTCTAGTAAGCTACAACCCGCCCTATAGGCCCATAATTATTATTGATGGTCGCTTAAGACAGAGATTCTACTGTATGTACCTATTTAAGATGACCTTCGCAAAGAGTTCACTCATGCACTAATTTTCAAAAGAAAATGAAAGAAATATGTGCTTTGAGAATTGTACCAGAGGACATTTTGCAGATGAATGTTATTTAGTGTTGTAAGGCTCAGGCTTGTATCAAAGTCTGTTTGTTTGTATCACGTTTTATATTGCTTTAATAGTATATCAGTCATACCGTGACCCCCAGCTAATTACAGGTGGAGACCACTCCAGAGCTTCTTCCATGCACAGAACAAATTGCATTGTTTCTTGTACAGAAGGAGACAAGGTATAACCACCAACCCATGTATATTTTGATACATGTTTTAAAAGTGTGCTAAAACATAACAACAGAAATCAGTCCCTGAATAATAACAGGCTTGCTGATTTCTCTAGTCTTTCTGCTCTTCCTCATCTACCTCTGCTAAGAGTTTATCAAGGGCAAGGTTTGGCTGAAAAAGAAACTTGTCTCGACTTCCCTCATCAAGATCACTCAGAGATGAGTACTTTTCATTTTTGTCTTTCAAAGAGTCTGGTAAGTTTTGAAGACTTCGTCGAGTGGACCTCCGGACAGGTGTGATGACCTGGCTTGGTGCTGGTGTGTCTGCCCGTGATTTGCTCTTTTTCCTATCGAAAATAAATAACAGATATCTGCATTGAAATAAAGTTTCAAATATGTAATGCTTTGAATGCAGGACACACATGCCTTGTCATTTGCAAACAGTGTAGACCAAAATCAAAGGACCCCTAGTCATTTAAACTCCACTTACAAGTTATAAGTCTTTCATACTGAGTGGACGCTATAGTTAACCCTTTCCATGAATATTAAATAGACTTGTGGACATGGGAAGATTTGGCCAAAGTAACAAGAGTGCCAGTGGGCACAATATACGCCCGTCGAGGTCTTGTTCAACATAAACTGGGGTTAACGTATTTGCTAAACTCAAATTCTAAGTCCAATTTTGCGACCAAGTTTCAAGGTTGTAAATAGGCGTACTTTAGCAAAAAACCTTAACCAAAAATTTTTAATTAAAAAGGGCCATAATTGTGTCTAAATGCGTGACACTGTATTTACTCTTGCCTACAGATGAAGCTTCTGATTGTGAACAAATGTTTCTAGTTTAAAAGCTTTATCTGAAAGGGTTATGTAAATAAGTGGACTTTAACCAAAACCTTAACCAAAAATTCCAAGTTAAAAAGCGTCATAATTATATCAAAATGTTAGCAGAGTTATGTACTCTTGCCTACAGGTGAAGCTTGTGATGGTGAACAAGTGTTCCGAGTTTAAAAGCTTAATCTGAAAGGGTTATGTAAATAAGTGGACTTCAACCAAAACCTTAACCAAAATTTCTAAGTTAAAAGGGGGCATATTTATGTCCAAATGTTGGACAGAGTTATGTACTCTTGCCTACAGGTGAAGCTTGTGATGGTGAACAAGTGTTCCAAGTTTAAAAGCTTTATCTCAAAGGGTTATGTAAATAAGTGGACTTTAACCAAAACCTTAACCAAAACTTCTAAGTTAAAAAGGGGCATAATTCTGTCAAAATGCTTGACAGAGTTATGTACTCTTGTCTACAGGCGAAGCCTGTGATGGTGAACAAGTGTTCCAAGTTTAAAAGCTTTATCTGAAAGGGTTATTTAAATAAGTGGACTTACAAAAAAGTGTTCCACATAACGTAAATTATTAACGCAAATTCTAAATTCAATTAAGCGACCTTGACCTTGGATATACAAACCGGACTTGGCAGGCTACTATAACATGTCTAGATAAACAGTGTGGCTAAATTTTGGAAGGATCCACCAAGCGGAACTTGAGTTAGAGATCTTAAGGACAGACAGACAGGTTAACATTTTAGCTAAAAACTTAATTCTTTGTCCAATTGTGTGACCTTGACCTTGGATATACAAATCGGGACTTGGCAGGCTACTGTAGCATGTCTAGATAAACATTGTGGTTATATTTGGGAAGGATCCACCAAGCGGAACTTGAGTTAGAGATGTTACAGACGGACAGACAGGTTAACATTTTTGCTAAACGCAAATTCTAAGTCCAATTATGCGACCTTGACCTTAAATATACGAACCGGGACTTGGCAGGCTACTGTAGCATGTCTAGATCAACATTATGCTTAAATTTGGGAAGGATCCACCAAGCGGAACTTGAGTTAGAGATGTTACAGACGGACAGACAGGTAACATTTTTGCTAAACACAAATTCTAAGTCCAATTATGCGACCTTGACCTTGGATAAACGAACCGGAACTTGGCAGGCTACTGTAGCATGTCTAGATAAACATTGTGGTTAAATTTGGGAAGGATCCACCAAGCAGAACTTGAGTTAGAGATGTTACAGACGGACAGAAAGGTTAACATTTTTGCTAAACGCAAATTCTAAGTCCAATTGTGTGACCTTGACCTCGGATATACCAACCGGGACTTGGCAGGCTACTGTAGCATGTCTAGATAAACATTGTGGTTAAATTTGGGAAGGATCCACCAAGCGGAACTTGAGTTAGAGATGTTACAGACGGACAGACAGGTTAACATTTTTGCTAAACGCAAATTCTAAGTCCAATTATGCGACCTTGACCTTGAATATACGAACCGGGACTTGGCAGGCTACTGTAGCATGTCTAGATAAACATTATGCTTAAATTTGGGAAGGATCCACCAAGCGGAACTTGAGTTAGAGATGTTACAGACGGACAGACAGGTAACATTTTTGCTAAACACAAATTCTAAGTCCAATTATGCGACCTTGACCTTGGATAAACGAACCGGAACTTAGCAGGCTACTGTAGCATGTCTAGATAAACATTGTGGTTAAATTTGGGAAGGATCCACCAAGCAGAACTTGAGTTAGAGATGTTACAGACGGACAGAAAGGTTAACATTTTTGCTAAACGCAAATTCTAAGTCCAATTGTGTGACCTTGACCTCGGATATACCAACCGGGACTTGGCAGGCTACTGTAGCATGTCTAGATAAACATTGTGGTTAAATTTGGGAAGGATCCACCAAGCGGAACTTGAGTTAGAGATGTTACAGACGGACAGACAGACAGACAGCGCCATTCCATAATACGTCCCGTTTTTTCAAACAGGCGTATAAAAACTGTAGTGCAGACTTGTATAAATATTATCTCATAAGCAGAGCAGACCCTTATCAGACGGCTCCTACAAGAGCCATCTGATCTGGGTCTTCTATTTTTGCAAAGCATAGAAAGGCGTATTTATGGAGTAAGGGATTAAGAAAACAATCACAGTACATCAACGGGGTGAGATATGATTAACACATAGGCAACTAGAGCAGGCGACACAAGTACATGCCTGAAATACTATTCTGATTTACTCCTTCTGACATAACAAACTGACTCCTGTCTAAAATATTTATACAAGAACTGACCCTTCTGACATGGGTGTTGCCTGGGTGACTGTGTAGACCACAGATGAAGACTCAAACATGTTCTCCTCTTGTACAAGTGATCGTCGAGGTGTTCTGCTCCTTCGTTTAGCTTTCCTGATCTTCTCTTCTGTGACATATTTTATTGTTTCTGTCAGGCATTTGGCAAGCTCTTCTCTTGGCTGAAAAACACAAAAGAGAAATGTTGAAAGATAAAAGGGGAATAATTTGATTTGTAGTTATGCAGTTAAGACATATCATTTCATGACAGTGAGTCAATGAGTATTGATCAAAATCAGGAGCAATTGAGATCCCGAGTTTGAAAGATCACCAATGAAATTTTGATTTTGATTTTAACACATTTAATTAACACTATATATTACACTTGATATAAACAGTAACCTGCCTAACGTGGCCAGTCTATTTCATCTCAAATGGCATATACATACTGATATAAGCGGCTAGGTGGTCTACATATGTAAAGTGTGAAAACGATATGCCCTCCGCCCATTTTGATATGACACCTTACCTGTGCATTGTTGATGGTAGCTTCCTCAAACACCTTAAGAACTGCATCTAGGTCATGGGTAGTCTTGACCACAGCTGCCTTGCTGATATAGAAGCGTGCTGAAACCTGGGCTATAGGGATCTTAAAGTAAATGTCATCAAGCCAGGGGACAATGGCTTCAGCTGGACAGCCCTACAAAACATGACATTCAATAATAATCTATCCATTTACCCTTTTACTTATACATCTCTTTTCTTTAACGCTTTTGTAAACATCTAGTAGATCAAGATCAGATGGATCTTATATGAGCCATCTAACCAGGGTCTTCTCTGTTAGCTTATGGAATAACATCTGCACATAAATCTGATTCTACATCTTTGTCACAGCCAAAGCTTAGCTTTCAACTATCAGCATAGGTCTTGCATATATCACACAGCCTCTACCTGGTAACCATTTGAGCTCAATTAACCCATTCCTTTATAGGCTATTTTTAGATCCAACCTCTTTGAATAAATCTACCGAAAAGGAGCATTAAGTAGAGAAAAGTTTTTTTAGAATTGTGTAGTTTTTAAATCATTGTGATGAATAGAGCAATTGCATATGCTATTACAGGGTTCTTGCAAGGACCTGTAAAGATGGGGACACATGTCCAAGTGGTGACCAATTCATTGGGACATTTTCAATATTTTTGGGACAGTACCATTTTGAACATGAAAAATGCTTTTGAATAAAGTACATACCTTATTTTGAAGCTGGGGAAGTTTGTTTTTATTTTTTCTTATTCATATCTCATAATCTGGTCACACTTGATGAAAATGATGAAATATCTGGTTGCTATATATATATACATTATTTCCACTGCCTGTGGCTAAGAATAAAACATTGCACTGAACTATTTAATATAAACTTTAACATTAACTGGTACAGCAGTCACTGTCTGAACTAAATGTGCTACTTATCTAATGAACTGCTTTTAAGGCAACAAGCACAGACTTTTCCTTCGAATTCAATGCCTTTTTTACTGATTTTTCAAAGTTACCACAAAGTAATGCTGCTTGCACTGCATCTTTGTGTTCATTATTTCTTGCATGTCTGTTGAGAGTAGTTGTTCTGAAATTTGTACAGCCAAGCGCAAAAACATTCTTTTTGTTGTGTTTTACACAGAGTTTACACAGCAAATGTTTGTCAGACTCGTTGTACTCCAACCATGAATATTCTTTCAACCAATACTGTTTAAAACTGCGATCGTAATTCTTTTCCCGTTTCTCACTACATGCATTTGTGGACAGGGGTTTACTAGGAGAGGGCGAAACTTCTTTTTCAGTGTTTTTACATTTGGACGGAGACTTACTTTCACTTTCGCGAATGGTATCTGGATCCGTACCTACAGGTATTTGAAGGCTCGATATTAATATTTTCCATCTGCGTTTCGGACCACACCTTAGAAGTACTGTTATCATTATGCTCTGAACTTTCAGTTTTCGAAGTAGACTTGAAGAAATTCAAAATCGTTTTTTGTTTTTTGGCTTTGCTTGGAGCGTCGGCCATTGTTATTATCGGAAGTGGAATATAGAAATCAGCGCCAAGCATTTTCATTTGCTGAGAAAACGGCGCCAGTTTAAATTATCCAATTAATATCGAGTCCGATGACGTTGCTATGAACAGCAGCTTCAGTAACGCACTTTCGGGGCCACAACGTCCCAGGTGATTTTAGAGTGCGACTAGCGTCGCACCTAGACCGTTTTTAATGCGACATTCGTGATTTTTAAGCGAGAATATCGCAAAAACGCGGCCTCGCAAGAACCCTGGCTCTTATTATCACAATGGTTTCAAATAGTGGCTTTTACAGAGGCGTAGAAAGGCGTATTTATGGAGGAAAGGGTTAACTCTGTGACAGTTGCTAAGGGTGGTACAGACTCTGGGTTTGCTCAACCCAGTCCCAGTTATAATATACTTCCATGTATTCATATTACTATAACAAAACATCACACTATGAGTCACAATTTTGATCCTTTACAACCGTTGAAAGGGTATTTAACCCTATACCTGAAAGAGACCTGTTGTAAAACAGGTTAACAGAGTAGACCCAGATCAGATGGTTTCTGTAGAAGCCGTCTGATCTGGGTCTGTTCTGTTTGCTTATAAACATATACATGTAAAGCTCTGATTCTACTGTTTCTGACATGGCCAAAACTCTGTCTGTTCATAATCAAATATGATGATTCAACTTAATGATTAATAATATAAATATGCATGTTATTATTATTTCTTACATGAATATTCATTAGGTAGAAGGTTAAAGTTTATCTACAGGTGTGCCAAATATAATCCTTGCAACACACAATAACGTGCGTCTGCAAAGAAATGTTGTCCATTACCTTCCACATCATTTTAACCCTTTCCCTCATATAAACGTGTTTTCACACATTTGCAAACAGAGTAGACCCAGATCAGACGGCTCCTATAGGAGCCGTCTGATCAGGGTCTGCTCTGTTTACTGATAGAATTTGATAAATATGTTTCTTTACTTTCTAAAATGGCTACAATGTTCTACCTTCCATATTTTATTATAACTATTTTGTCCATGAATATTCAATAGGTATGGAAATTTGGAATAAACATAGAACAGGGAACCAGGGTTAAACTATCAATCAGTATAAAACAGTTTAGATCCATCCAAATGAAATGCTAAATTAACGATTAAAGCGTATCAAATTGATAAAAACCGTTTTCACCAGTTCAATACAGCAGAGCCTGCCTGAACCCTTTCCTTCATATCTAAACGTGTTTTTACGCATTTGCAAACAAAATTTAATAGACCTGTTTCTTTACTTTCTAAAATGGCTACAATGTTCCAACTTCCATTATTAACATTTCATTTAAAACAATTTTTTCATGATTATTCAGTAGGGATTGAAATTTGGAATAAACGTACATGAATATTCATGTAAAAAAATGACAATGAAGTTTTGGCCATGACAGAAGCTGTAGAATCATATTTATATAAAATAAGCAAACAAAGCAGATCCTCATCAGACAGGTTCTACATTGACTCTGAGGAGCCATCTGATCTGGGTCTAGTCTGTTTGCAAAGGCCAGGGTTGCCACAAACCAAAGGAAACAAAACTCCCTGACATTTCTCTTGACATTTCCCTGGCATAACATCAAATTTCCCTTACACGTTACATTGCAACATTTGGTCTGTAGGTCATAATTTATGTAATCAATTTGAGGAAGCTTAAAGGTTGAGCATTGTAGCCATTTTAGAAAACAAGGAAACAGGTACATTGACAAACAGAGCAGACCCTGATCAGATGGCTCCTATAGGAACCGTATGATCTGAGTCTACTCTGTTTGCAAATGCATGAACAGAGCTCCAGATAAGATGCGTAAATTAAAATATTTTCAAATAAAACTTCTTTTTTTCTCCACCAAACCCTATGTTGTGACCACTCTTTATAATCGTCTCGAAGAGACGATTCTAAAGAGTGGTCACAGCATATGGTTTGGTGGAGAAATGGCGAGTTTATAATTTGAGTACGCATCGTTATCTGTAGCTCTGCATGAATACACATTTATATGAAAGAAATGGTCAAAAGGTGTCTCCATCATGTAAAGGGTTATAAACTCAAATTATCATGTAAAGGGTTATAAACTCAAATTAGACCTCTTTGTAATTATCACTAAAGATATAGTTTCCTATACACTGTAACTGAGCCACTTACTGCTTCAAACAATATCATACACTCCTGCAACATTTCCTCCAGTTTCTTATGAGCCTTCAACTCCTGTTCTTCTCTCTCTATCACATCCATCTATAATAGTGGAAAAATACAATCTAACAAGAGCACCGCATACCAAAAATGAAGGTTGTAAATGAAAAATTGAAAAAGTTATGATCAATGTTAAGATTTCGGACGACGACAACGCTGACTGAGTTACGACAATAGCTCATGATTTCTTCGAAACAGACAAGCTAAAAATGAAAATATATAATCCTTTACTCTATGAATATTCATATGACAAATAATGACATCATGCATATCAATCAGCCATATTTTTATAATGCACCATAGTAATACACAGGCGATTTTTCCCATGGCAGAAACTGTAGGCTCAATATTTATATTATTTCATCAGCAAACAGAGTAGATCATGATCAGATGGCTCCGATTGGACATTAGTGGCAGGTATGGCATCTTATAAAACCTTTCATTACTAGTCTATCATTAACTGCAAACATTCAGTACAAAATGTGTCAGCCCTGTATGTGGCTCCTAGTTATGTATATTCCATTTGTCTTTTATCTGAATAACATCCATATAACAAGCCCCTATCTCTATTGGTTTCGAAATTGAGTGATTTGACCTATATATCTGGCCTTTGACCTTGAAAGATGACCTTGAACATGACATGTCACCTATGAAAATGTGCAGCTTCAAGAGATACACACGAATGCCAAATATCAAGTCTCTATCTCCTGATTCAAAAGTTATGCCCAATGTTCAAGTTGCTGAGAAACAAAAAATTAATGACATTATGAATAATAATATTAACAAACTACTGAACTGGATCTTTATAATTATGTAAGTAGACAGAACAGATCCTGATCAGACAGCTCCTGTATGGGCCCTCTGATCTGGGTCTACTCTGTTTGAATAGGCATCTATAGTAAAAGGTTAAAGACAACTGACTGTTTATCCTAACAGTGTAGATCCAAACAAGACACAACATAATCCCACAATCGACTAACAATTAACCCATTCCCTCATTAACCCTTTCTTCCATAAATACGCCTTTCTATGCCTAGAGCTGTAATAACTAATTCCTGAAACCATTGTGATAAATAAAGCATTTGCTCCTATAGGAGCAAATGCTCTGTTTATCACAATGGTTTCAAACTACAAAATCCTAAAATTTTACTTTTCTCTAGGAAATGCTCCTTTTGGGTAGATTCATTCAAAGAGGTTGTGTCTTATAATAGCCTATGGAGGAAAGGGTTAAGTCATTTTTATTCTATACTTTAACCCTTTCTTCCATAGATATGCCTTTCTACACCTTTGCAAACTGAGTACACTCAGACCAGACGACTTCTTAGAGAAGCTGTCTGATCAGGGTCTGCTCTGTTAATATGGAATGATAAAGACATGATTTTAGTTTCAACTATGGCCAAAAACTCCTGTCATTGTATCGTTATCAAAATTAATCTATAATATACATGGTATCATCATTTCTTTCATAAATATTCATGGAGTAAAGGGTTACGACATTACTTGTTCTGACAGTTCTTCCACAGTTAAAGCTGTTTTGGTTTGAGGGTCATTCGCCATAGCCTCCCCACCCTTGGCATGAAAACACAAGAGGTGCCGGAACTTGCTGGGGGTTCTTCCCTTCGCCTTCAACCAGTCATTCAACTCCTCACTGACAGAAGTACAAAAGAGATGATATTGTACAAATCAAAATCACTTGGAAACATAATTACCATAATTATTTGAACAGATTACCAAAGGCGCTGTTTTATCAGGATCTATACTATTTGCAAAAATGTCAGATTAATCTAAAGTTATCAAACTGGTGCCAAATGGAGGTGTTTTTTTTCAGCTTTATAAACCAACAGAGGAGTCTTTCAAGACCAGGGTTCCTATAAATTCAAACCCTAAAAGAAAGCTTGATATTTCCACTGAAGGTCTGGGTTTTGCAAAGTATACAAGCACACTGCTTTACAATCATATGTATAATATTAACCCTTACAGCGCTGAATTTACAAATGGACTATTCCAAAATTCAAACAGGCCTAGCTTACAGTGAATATCTAGGGACGTTTCTAAACAAAAGTGTAGCATGGCAAACAGTGCAGACCCTGATGAGAGGGCTCCTCTAGGAGCCCTCTCATCTGGGTCTACACTGTTTGCAAAGGATATTAGTGACTTGTGTCCCGCACTGTAAGGGTTAAAGCTGTTTACCAAAAGATCATTATCAATTGCAAAGTGAAGACTGACACAATCTGAAAACAGCTATACAGGTTTTAAAGTAATGGGCGTGATTTTTTAAGGCCTTACCTCCTGTTCTGGGATGTTTTTGGAGTTTTCCTCAGTTCTCTCCCTTGGACTCGAGGAGCATGCTCTGGAGTTACAAATCTCACATTCCTGGACTCAGAACAGGGATTCACCATGGCAACATTCTCTCTGTCCGTGAACACATCATCCAAAGTTTCACACTTCATGTCTACCTCAGCTGTTTCAGGCTCTGTATTCTCTGTGTGGGAAACTGAGCGTGACCCTGTCATTTCAAATGACCCTATGCAGGACTTCCGCTTCAGGATCCCGACAGGTTTCTTTTTGGGCGGCTCATGGGTGGCTGCTTCTGAGTGCCTCCGTTTCAAAGCTGATTTAACATGTGGGCCAGGTTTAACTTTATTTACCGAAACTTTATTTTCTTTGTCCATGGTTGGTCTGCTGGTAGGGGCACTTTTGTTTTTATAGTCAAAGAGTCTCGACTTGACACTAACATATTTTCCTTGTTTTACAATCCCAGGCTGGGATTTTGTGGTGCTGGCAGATTGGAGTTTTGTGGTGCTGGCAGGATGGGATTTTGTTGTGCTTGTGACAGTCTTTGTGGAGCTGTTTGGGACTAGTCTGTGGAAGAAGCAACTGTGATGGTACCAAATAAACATTACCAATACTTGCTGGTTCCCAAAGACTTCATACTGTCAATATTTAGGGAAAGTTTTAACATGAACCTCATGGATATTCATATAAGAAATAATGATATGAATATTTAGTAGCTGATTTTTTATGATGGTATATGAACTTAGAATTTTGGCCAAGGACAAAACTGTAGAATCAATTCTATATACATGTAATTCCATCTGCAAACAGAGCAGACCCTCATCAGACAGCTCCTACAGCAGCCTCCTGATCTGGGTCTTATCTGTTTACAAAGGTGTAAAAAGACGCCTGTATGAGGTAAAAGGTTTAGCATGGCATGCAAATAATTGCCTGAAATATATGTCTTCTGCATTAATCTTTTCCTCCACAAATACGCCTTTCTACCCCTCTGTAAATGTCCCTTTTTTAAACCATTGTGATAAATAGAGCATTTGCTCTATTTATCACAATGGTTTCAAAACTACACAATTCTAAAATTTTCTCTTTTCACTAGTAAGTGCTCCTTTTTGGTAGATTTAATTAAAAGAGGTTGGGTCTAAAAATAGCCTATGGAGGAATGGGTTAATTATGAAAGAAGAATTTTTTTCTATTACTGTACTTCTTTACTCATTCTCTCATAGGATATTTTTAGATCCTACCTTTTTTAATTAATCTACCCAAAAGGAGCATTAACTAGAGAAAAGGAAAATTTCAGAATTTTGTAATTTAAAACCATTGTGATAAATAGAGCATTTGCTCCTATAGGAGCAAATGCTCTATTTATCATAATGGTTTCACAATGTGTATTTTATAGCGACGCAAAAATGCTTCACTAGGGGGTAATGTATTAACTAGGGGGTAACTTGTATTAACTACAAGGTGAATCTTGACGAAGTATCATAAGTCTCATTTAAATCCCAGCTGTTTGCATAAGTTATCATGTAATCAGTGAGCTTTATTCTATAATCCAACTTTTATGCCTTTACTCCATGATTATACATGTACATGTATGAAATATCAATCTTATGAATATAAATCAGATCAATTATTTTAACAGAACATGGACACAGGAATATTTTGGTCAGAGCAAACACTGTATAATATCTACCGTATATTATATATCATACTATTAATTTAAGCAAACATAACAGACCAGTCACCCTAATGAGTCTGCTCCTACAGGAGCCAGCTGATTTGGGTCACATACCCCACGCCGCCACATTGTCAGGGAAAAAAGAGTAGTTACCCATGACAGATTCCTCTGGAAATCAAACTCATTCAAGCTTTCTTAAAGCCAATTTTAGATAAATTGGTAAGAGTGACAGATGTGCAACAATGCATTATCATATACTATTACCATACCCGAACAGACTGACAGACCGGTCAAAAACAATATACCCTGAGCAACTTCATTGTGTGGGCTATAAGAATGATTTTTATGAATATTCAATTTAGAAAATGTGTAATTGGGATCTGCACACAGAATTGTAAATGGACATGTGAATAATGTAGGATCAGATCTCTATGTACATGTTATTCCGTATTAAAGCAAACAGAAGAGATCCTGGTCAGACGGCTCCTACAGGAGCTGTCTAATCTTGGTCTACCTTTTTTTAAAAGACATCAACAGGTGTTTCTATCATTTAAAGGGTTAATCACATGTATTTCTTAATACAACTTAAAATTATAACTGGAAGAATTTGATATAACATATAAATGTAACATCTAGGGGTGAAACGGTACACTACCCCCACGGTTCGGTTCGGTACACGGTACATGAGCCACGGTTCGGTACATTTTCGGTACACGAATATTTATCTTGTAAACATAATTTTGAAGCTTACCTAGAAAAAAACCTTTTGAATTAATTTGTTTTGACTAGAATCAGTAACTGCCACAGCTAACAAAGATGATGATTAATCTCTTAAAATTATAAACAGTCAAGTGTATTAAGGGAAAAACACTAAAATAATGTAATACTGAACACCATGTCATAGACTATTGATTTATAGTTCTTAAAATACAAATCTCCTTCTATGGAAAATATCACTATCTAATAATCTCTCCAACTTGAACTTTAAAATAACCAACAATGTGCTGGAAACAACTAAACAAAGCATTGCAAACAGTGTAGATATGATTAGAAGTTTTCTAATCTTGTACTGCACTGTTTGTCTATAAATATTATACAAGTTTAACAGTTTGACATGTAGGATGATAATTGAAATTGAGCCTCACTCTAAGATTTCCAACCAAAGTGCATTGCAAACAGTGTAAGCCCTGAGCAGCTGTCACATTCAAATGTCATATTTTAATAAGACATCTTATCTTAGTTCACACAGTTTTCAATGGACTATGAGAGCAGAGTTTAAGTCTATTATATAATAATACCCAGCACACTAAGGAGGAATAACAATAACTCACTTGTCTATCATCAGTAATTTCTACAATAGTCAGTTTGCGTTCAACGTGCTTTATACGGCACGTCCGCGAAACAACGATTACATGACATGTTGCCATTCTGCTCTCAGACTGGCCTTCCCGAAAGCCAAAAGACTTCCAAACTTTCGACCAGTAGCTTGTTGGTGCATCTTTCAATTTGGGAACAGTTTCAAACTGTTCCAAAATTGAAATATGCACTTTCGTTTCCATCCGGAGAAGCCATGTATGTAAACTATGTGTAATGTACTTAACGCGTAATGTAATTGGATATTATTTATAGAATGAACCAATCAGAGAACGGCTTTTATATTATTACGGCATATTCATCCCTAGACATCACGAAATGTTCGGTACGTACCGTAAAGTGGAAATAAAAAACGAAAACCGAACCGTAAGTGAAAAAATGCGGTACACGTGTACCGTAAGATACCGTTTCACCCTTAGTAACATCTAGTATACTCACTTTTTCTGCGAACTCTTTGAAATTTCTCTTTGACTTTTCCATTGTTTAAGCTTTGCCCTGTCAGATAAAAAAGAACAAAATCAGCAGCTCTCATCAGACCAGAAGTCGAACACTTGATGGCAAACTGAATGGAGCCTAGTATTTATCATTTATACTCAACCCTTTGAATGTTGGAAAAAAGTGCACTGACATTTGTACAGTGTTGACCCAGGTCAGACGGCTCCAAGAGGAGGATCCGATCCATCTAATCAGGGTCTGCACTCTTTTTCATTCAAACTTCACCAGCAACTTCAGCCTTTTATACTGAATGAGCTCTATGTGAATTCTATATGGGTCATTCCACTTTCAATATTCGGGGAATCTGCATTGAAATGGTTAACCCTTTCCTCCATTAATACGCCTTTCTACGCCTCTGTAATAACCATTTCTTGAAACCAATTGTGATAAATAGAGCATTTGCTCCTATAGGAGCAAATGCTCTATTTATCACGAAGGTTTCAAACTACAAAATTTTAAAGTTTTACTTTTCTCTAGTAAATGCTCCTTTTTGGTAGATTCATTCAAAGAGGTTGGGTCTATAAATAGCCCATGGAAGAAAGGGTTTAAAAACCTTTATTCCATGAATATTCATGTAAGAATAAGGAACCTATGAATATTAATTGGCTTAACTTTTTGGCCTTGGTATAACTGCAAATGTTTGGCCTTGGTATAACTGCAAATGTTTGGCCTTGGTATAACAGTAGAATGATTCAGATCTATATTATTCAATAAGCTAATAGATCAAACCTTGATCAGACGGCTCCTAGTATCTACAGGAGCCGTCTGATCTTGGTCTACTCTATTTGCAAAGGAATTAAAAAGGTGTTTCTGTGGATTGAAAGGTTATATATCACCTACCCTTTTCAAAATTGTCAGTCATACTTTGATAATTTAGCAGACATTTTAAAATATTTACATTCGCCCTGCAACGTCCTTATATAACCTTATTCTAAAAAGAAAGTTGCATTTTCCAATTAATGTTCATTTCAATACCGGATTCGTTGAAATATAAGAAATACAATGGAATATAAATATAAGAAATGAATGACGTGCTCCCGGTGTTCATGAGGTTATGCAACGCATAGCTTTACGAGCAAAGATTCACGTGAAGCCCTTCGGGCTTCACTAACTTTGCTCATAAAGCTATGCGTTGCATAACCTCATGAACACTGGAAGCACATCATTCATTTCTTAAATGAAATAAATTCAAAAGCAGGCAGTTGACTTTTTAATATTATGTTGTACATCATAATGCAGCTGATGCTTGATTCATATAAATGCATTTACAATTTTTCTAGACTCTGGTCAGATGGTTCTCCTATATGAACCATCTGATCAGGGTCTGCTGAGCTCTGATCGGTTTGCTAATGGAATTTGATAGATCTGTTTCCTTAATTTCTAAAAATTACGTTTCACCTTTCATATTTTAATATTTACATTCGCCCTGCAACATCCTTATATAACCTTATTCTAAAAAGAAAGTTGCATAACCTCATGAACACCGGAAGCACGTCATTCATTTCTTAAATATAAGAAATACAATGGAATATAAATATAAGAAATAAATGACGTGCTCCCGGTGTTCATGGGTTATGCAACGCATAGCTTTACGAGCAAAGATTCACGTGAAGCCCTTCGGGCTTCACTAACTTTGCTCGTAAAGCTATGCGTTGCATAACCTCATGAACACCGGAAGCACGTCATTCATTTCTTAATTAATACTTTAACTATTTTGTCCATGAATATTCAGCAGGTATTGAAATTTGTAATAAATACAGAACATGGAAAGAGTTAACCCCTTCCCTGTTCTATATGTATTCCAAATTTCAGTACCTAATGAAACATTGTAGCCATTTTAGAAACTAAAGAAACATCTATCAAAATATATTAGCAAACAGAGCAGACCCTGATCAAATGGCTCCTATAGGAGTCGTCTGATCAGGTCTACTCTGTTTGCAAATGTGTGAAATGGCATTTATAAATATGAAGGAGAGGGCTAAGATGATTAACACCTCCATACTTACGACATTAGTTCTTGATCTTCATTGGAGACAGGTTTAAGGACTTTGGCTGAGTTTGCTGACACCGTTTTCTTCACAGTCACCTGGGACTGTCTTTTCAATGTATTGGGTTTCTGAGCTAGGGGCTTGGGTAGCTTTGGTAGTATCTTTGGCTGAGGCAGCACACTTGATACAGGTCTTCGCTTGGTGACAGCATTTTTGTCTGTGACAACATTACCTGTTTTCCTATATGCATATCAAATAGAACAAGTTACAGTAAAACCATTCCCTCATAGGCTATTTTTAGATACAAGCTCTTTGAAATTTGAATAAATCTACTGAAAAGGAGCATTAACTAGAGAAAAGATTTCTTTTAGAATCTTGTAGTTTGAAACCATTGTGATATTATAAAATAGAGCATTTGCTCCTACAGGAGCAAATGCTCTATTTATCACAATGGTTTCAACAGGTGACTTTTACAGAGGCATAGAAAGGTGTATTTATGGAGGAAGGGTTAAACCACTTTAAAGTGATCTCTCAACAGATGTCTGATCTTTATAACCAGGCTTTTTTCTGGCAAATTTGGGAAAAGCACATTTTAATAATTTGGATTTTTTCGTGTGTAAAACTGTTGATTTGAAAAGCATTTTTGGTCCAATTTGAACATACTTTTCATTTTTTTTTTTAAAAGCATTTTAATCAAAATTTGGTCTCTGTTGAGAACCCTCCCCCCCCCCCCCCCCCCCCCCCTTAAAAAAGGGATTTTTTCCCCCAAAACTAGGAAAAATGTCACCTATTTGCATTTCCTTGTAGACACCAGAAAAAGGCCTGATTATTTTTCATGTGAATTAATTTCAGTACTGGTAGCTCAAATTGCTACACATGAGGTTTTGTAAAGAAAATAGCATCATTTAATTTTTATGTTTTGTTTGCTCAAAAATGATCTATCAATAAGTGCGACTAAACAACAAGACCCTTTCTCCGTTCAGTATTCATGTAAGAAACTATGACATCATGAATATTTATTAGCTGAACTTTTATAACACATTTTACTTTTCAAGGAAAGTTTTTGCTTTGACAAAAACTGTAGAATCAGACCTAAATATTGTGTCAGAATCAAACAGAGCAGATTCTAATCAGACGGCTCCTACAGCAGCCATCTGATCTGGGTCTACTATGTTTTCGAATGTGTGAAAAGATGTTTACACGTCATGTATCAGGAAAAAGGACAAAGTTTCAGACAGACCGACATACCAACTGACAGAATATCTTGGGCATAGAAATAATTGAAGAGTTTGTCTAAATAAGTATTCTCATGACTCACTTTGCTACTTTGTGTTGTTTCTCTGCCCTCCATTTTTCAAGTCTTTCTAAATAAAGTTCTGAAACAGATAAATATCTATAAATTAAGTAAATCAGTATTATCTGAATAATATCTATACGTATATATAGTTTCCTTTGATATAAAATGGCTGCTAATAAGAACAAATTATATCGACAGAAGACCATTAAGGATCAATCAGAATTTCCCATGAAGTTTAATCACTCTATATTTCTAAAGAGCATTTTTTTTTTTTTCACTTTTATCATTCCTGCGAAATACGAAATGCCAGCAGCAACAAACTAAATATGACTATGAATGATGAAAAACACAATGTTATTTGAATAACAGGGTTATTTGAATGAAAAATAAGCTTGCATGATTGTCAAAGATTTGGACTACTTCTACCAATTGACGACCACCGTCATCTTGCTGACTGTTCTGTCGTTTTGGGTGTGCACATATAAGCAGAAATATTTAGAAAACAGACAAAAAAGCCATAATAAACTAGTAGAGAGCATCTTTAAGATTAAAAGAGTTTTTACATAGACTCCAATCACTTGTGCTATACAGATATATATAGATATTATAGTGTACATTTAAAAACATTCACAGCATCAAGACTTGGAGCCACCACGGTGACAGTGGGCTAGATGTTCCAATGGAAGGACTCCTTCCAGGTGGTTGTTCTGCAGTGTGGTATTTGGAAGGCCATGTTGGTGAATGTACGGATTGTCTCTGAAGTGGGAGGAGTTTCTCAGCAGTGTGACTGTCTATATTCACTTTACCATGGAACATTTTGAACATCATGTTTAACCTATTACCTCAAAGGCTATGAACAGATCTATCGAAAGGGATCATTTATTACAGAAAAGGGACATTTTAGAAATGTGAAGTTTAGAAACTATTGTGATAGATACAGCATTTGCTCCTAAGGAGCAAAAGGTCTGTTAATCACAATGGTTTCAAAAAGTTTACAGAGGCGTCGATATGAGGGAATAGGTTAACCTGGCATAATTTTTCCTCTTCTCATCCAGCGGTAGTCTCATTGATGACCCGTAAGACAGCATGCTAATTTTGTGACAGTTGCCGTCTCCGGGATAGCGTTAAAACCGAAAGTAGCTTGATATCACCATTTAGAGTACACAGATGTGAACTAATCCAGCAGTTGCCACTCTAGGTATTTTTAAAAGCATGTCTGTCACAGATGAAGTGTTGCGATATTCTCACTGCCCTTCTTTGAACTTTGTCGAGTTTATCTATGTTTGTTTTCTGTATCTGTACATAGTAGAATCCTACATGTATATATGCTTTTACACAACGATTTTCAGATACGGGCCCCAAACAGCACAGGCATATTCAACTCCCAGAAAAGGTCTTACAAGTGATGTGTAGGCATTCTCTTTATAGTCCTGCTGCTTACATTTAGATTCCTCTTTAGAAAGCTGATGGTGCCATTTGCTTTACCAGATATAGCATTTATATGAGGGGTCCACTTCAGATCTGATGTAACTGTCACGTTTAAGGTTAGTCCAAACATTTAGACGTATCTACATGCCCCTTATTTTATAATTATTTATCGTGCATGTACTAGCAAATGTAAAAATGTGAAATAGCAATGTCAGGTCTTATTTATAGGACTACGCATGCCTTTCCAAACAGAGAAGACCCAGATCAGACAGCTCCTATGCAAGCCATCTGATCAGGGTCTGCTGTTTGCTTTTGACACGATATAGATCTGATTCTACAGTTTTTCACAAAGCAAAATATTTCCTTGTAGAGTTTAATAATTCAGCTACATATAAATAAATATTCATGACATTTTTTCAAGCAGGTTAAAGCTTACTATATGTAATGTAGTTTCTCCATGTATGTGGGGAGATTTTTTTTATGACTACTATATAAGCACGTATGTCTCCTGCGGAAGTACAGTGGCAAATATGTATAGATGCTCCCCACTAAATAATAATACAGACTTTTTTTTAGATAAACATCAATACAAACCTGATTTGGACTTTTTTGATTCCATCACCTTTCAACTTTAATACGGGTAAGAATGGGGATAAGAGTTAAAACATTCTACAATGCTACAGATATTTAGAAACGGAAGAAATTAAAGGACTATTATTCGTGATCCAATTTCAACAACCTTGTTTACAATTTTCTTAAATTTGATTTGAGCGCGGTGCTTGGACCCCCGGCTTAATATTTTCATGTTGTGAATCACGGAAACCATTCACTTGAATTTGATTGGTTACAATTTCTGGTATTCGCTTCTAGCGCTGAAAGAATTGGAAGTCGGGATCCAATCAATCATTCTATGTTTACTTCCGGTTCCGGTGTGCTATCTTGTGAGAATTAGTAAACAAAATGTGTAAAATGAAACAAATAGCTATTATCCATGCTGTAATAACCTGTTCATTGGCACTCTCAGATGTAACTGATAAAATATTTGGAGGTGATAATGTCGGCATTATCGCAGCGTTTGGAGACTTTAACGCAGATAAACATGTTGACGTGTTCGTTATAAATGATGCTGGTAAGAAGATCCCCACCCTTTCCAAGCTGTTACATAGTAACATAAATGAAACCCGTTTCACTATTTAGCATGGTCTCACCGTCTATCGAACCTCTAGCCTTTGACCAGGAACAGAAAACGTTTACCGTGAATATTGAAGGAAAAAATAAACCAGCAGTTCAAAATAATCTTTTATTCATACCTTGAAACAAGGAATTTTATTCTCATCTTTTAGTCCCCAAAAAATCCAGTGTTCCCCACCACCCGCATAACAAAAACAAAAATGGCTGCCAGAAAAATATCACCTGCTTATCGAACCTTTATTTTAGAAATTGTTCACTGTAACATAACACTCATAGTCATGTGATTTCATCATGGGCACGCGACCTTTGCATAAGCTGAAGGGGTCAGAGCTGTCAAATATTTTCAATGTGGTACACATTTCAATTTATGTTTATATTGTATAACGTATTAAGAGATTACTCATTTTTAGCATAGTTGAAGGAAAAATAAACTGTAATTGACCTGTTTATGACGCATATATTTTATTTTTAAAGCTACAAAATGTACAAGGTATTGTTTACAGACAAAGCAACGGTACTCATGATTTTATAATGTAGTGTGCACTGTGCATGCGTGAAAAAAAAACACACAAAAAATTAAAGGTTCGAAAAACAGGTGGTGTTCGATAGAAGGCGTTTCTACGATATCAAATTCATCCACTTGAAAGACTAGAACAGCTCCTCACACCACGGAATCAATCGGAATACCTTTGACATTGCCTCTATTGGTATTTAAGTATACACTCATTCCGAGATGTTGCGGTTATAGCTGTGGGGGATATTCTTGGATATTGCCGAAAGATGGAATTGGAGTGTTTCCTCCTCTAAAAATGAATGAAAGGAGATTGTGTGATGTATCGATAGATGTTGCGCCCCTAGCGAGTTCGACCTCTGGATGTTCTGGTCCTTGTTGACTGGTGGTTGACTGACTCATACATATATATTGTTTAATAGTGTTTGGTGTTGTTGTGGTTTTGTGTTTGATATTGAGTTTAAAAGGGAAAAGCTTTAGCTTATGTTACGCAATTTTTAGCTCGTCTGTTTCGAAGAAAAGTCGAGCTATTGTGACTGATCACTGAGTTGTTGTCGTCGTCGGCGGCGTACAAAAACTTTAATGTAGCTCATTGCTCAAAAAGTATAAGAGACAGACTTTACAAGAAAAAGAAAAAATCTAATGACACGAGAGACATATAAAAATTCAAGAAAGTGAAACAACAGGTACAAAGGGCAATCCTACTGGAAATACATAGAGGGAATTATAAACCTAGAACCAAAAACGCCAGCATCAAACTATAGACCCAACACTAAATGTTTCTGGACCTACATAAAACATAAAAAGAAAGACAATACAAACATTCCAGGCCTAAAAGAAAACAGTCGATTGTCCTATGATCCCTGACAGATCGCAGACATACTCAATAGACAAATCAATTCAAGTCAGCCTTTTCGGAATCAACACAAATTAATAGGAAAACTTTCCAAGAAGGTAACTACATGACCTTAAATAGCTATGAAACGGCACCAGATATAAACTTCAACACTAGAAGCATGCAGAATCTACTGGAGAAACTCAACCAATACAAAGCAACGGGTCCAGATAGCCAGACTGTATGGTATGTCTCTGAGACAGCATAAAACCCACAGTGCTAAAAGAGCTAGCTACATAAAAAACCCGATAGTGACAACCATATTTAACATCTCATACGAGTCCGGACAGATACTAAGTGAATGGAAAACAGCAATTGTTACACCAATATTTAAGAAAGGTAGCAAGTACAATAGCATATATTACCGTCCAATATCCCTAACATCCGTATGCTGTAAACTCATGGAACATATAAAATATGTTCCATGAGTTAACAGCATATGATAATAATCACCAGTCACATCACGGCTTTAGACGTGGACGATCCTGTGAAACACAACTCCTAGAATTCATGGAAGATGTATCTAGCAACCTATAAAAAGGCAAACAAACAGACTTTTCAAAAGCCTTTGACAAAGTCAGCCATAGCCTCTACACAAACTAGACCACTACGGTATCTGAGGTAAAACACACAGATGGACAATGGTTGTCGAAGGGCAGTCATACCAGATTGTTCAGTTTTAGCTCGTCTGTTTCGAAGAATCATAAGCTGTTGTCGTAACTCCGGCGTCCGCGTTGTCGTTGTCGTCGTCTGAAATCTTAACATTGACCATAACTTCTTCAATTTTTCATTTACAACCTTCATTTTTAGCTCGCCTGTTCGTAGAACAGCAGAGCTTATCTTATACCCCTGTCGTGAGTGTGTGCGTGAGCATGGCCAAGGTTAATGTTTTTTGGATGGGTTGTTTTAAAGCTTAATATTTGTACAAAGATGCTGAAATTTTGTATTGAAGTTCATTTGGGGTCAAATATTGCTGTTATGAAGTTAAACATTGAAAATATTTTTCAATTTTATCAATTTTTGACATGTTTTGGACTTCGTCCTATTGGCTACAAATCACCAGGTTAAAGTTTTTTGGACAGATTGTTATTAAAACTTAATACTTGTGTTAGGATGCTGAAATTTTGTATGGAGGTTCATTTGGGGTCAAATATTACTGTTATGAAGTTAAACATTAAAGATGGTTTTAAATTTATTCAATTTTTGACATATTTTGGACTTTTGGGTTTTTGGGCCAAAAATCACCAGGCTAAAGTTTTTGAGACGGGTTGGTATAAAGCTTAATATTTGTGCTACATGTATGATGCTGAAATTTGCTGAGAAGGTTAATATTGTCGAGATCTTTCCGACCATGCCAACATCTCTGCCCTTCTGACCTTGACCGTGACCTTTGACCTACTTTTGCAAAAATCTTTAATTACCTATATAATTGGAACCAATAGGCCTAGGGCTGGCTTCCGTACTTGGTATGACCATGCCAACATTTTTGCCCTTCTGACATTGACCTTTGACCTACTTTTACAAAAATCTTTAAATGCCTATAACATTTGAACCAATGGAGCTAGGGTTTCCATACTTGATATGCAACTTTCTTGTGTTAAGACTTCCACGTTTGCCTTTCTGACCTTGACCTTTGACCTACTTTTGCCAAAGTCTTTAAATGCATATACTTTCATACTTGGTATGTATCTTTTCTGTCTGAAGACTTTCAAACATATTTTTTACCATGTGACCTTGACATACTTTTGCAAATATCTTTAAGTGCCTATAACATTGTAACCAATAGACCTAGGACTTCCATAATAAGTATGACCATGCCAACATATTTGCCCTTCTGACCTTGACCTAACCTTTGACCTACTTTTGCAAAAGTCTTTAAATGCATATAACATTGGAACCAATAGGCCTAGGGCTTCCATACTTGGTATGTGACCTACTTTTGCAAATATCTTTAAATGCCTATAATATTGGACGTGATGGGCAAAGGACTTCTGTACTTGGTATGACCATGCCAACAATTTTCTCTCCTGACCTTCACCTTTGACCTACTTTTGCAAAAATCTACATTCGAACCTATAGACCTAGGGTTTCTATATTTGGTATGTATCTTTCTTGTTTAATAATCTTTTGAAGTTGCTGAAAATTGGTACTTGGCTGCATTTCAGTTCTGATATTGGTGAAGTTAAGTTTAAATTCAAAATTGAATTTTTTTTTTTGTGTGTGTTCAATACGACATGTTTTAGACTTAACTTTTAAACAGGCGAGCATCAGGTGGTTTTGACACCATTTCTGGTTGGTATGCATGTTCATCTTAACAATGACGACAGACAAGCGTTGGCACCCGCTTGCAGTGCTCTTGTTTAAGAAAATACTTAATAGTAAACCAATCTGTGGCCATAGATCCTTTACAATACTTCTAAAAACCATCCAGATTTTCAATTAATGCCCAACAATACTGTTACACCATTCCTCATACAAAGACCTCCGCTCGACTTTACTCATTCTTCCCACGCACCATCAGGGACTGGATTAGTACTTCCTCAGAGTATTCAGTCAGCTGGTTCAGTTGATGTCTTCAAGGCTCAACTAACCACCCACTTCTTCTAACCTTCCTACATTGTCTTTTATTATTCACTGTACATTCCTTTCACATCTTATCTTTTACCTATCTCTTAGCCCTGGCAAAATAATCAGTTTGTTGATTGTGGCCAGTACTAGGAAGAAGAAGAAGACCTCTTATGGGGGCATAAACTAAGGGGCGTCATGACATACCGAGAAGGAAATAAAATGATAAAACTTTTTTCTTTGCTTAATACAGTCTATACTGCTCCTCAACCAACATCTGTATCTGTATCTTGTATGTCGTAGATAACAATTTCTGGCTTTTATACGATGGAGAAGAGATTATTATTGACGATGCTGCTTGAGTACAGTTTTGAAGGCCTCAAGTGATTTTGCACTTACCACCAGGTAGATGTTTCAAATGTATAACAGTATCCGCAAAAAAAAGGGTTGGTATGCTTTTTAGTTTTACCAGTTGGTATAATGAGACCTCTGCTATTGTATAAGGCGTGTTTATGTGTGATATTGTCTGTTACATGGTCTTTATATGAACATGATATGATCTGTCTTTTTGGTTAAGAAAATTTTATAGATTGGTCGGTTGGTAGTGACGGGACTAACCCCTCAACCACTTTATAAAGTTGGTAGAATTTTGATGCCCTTTAGGAAAAGTGGAGTTCATAAATATTCATGTAATAAATAATGACATGACTCCTGTCACATGAGTATTTATTAAACCTTCGCTTGCTGAAATTTTAAAATACATATCTCCTTCTTTACCCATGCCCTGTAGTATAATTACATATATCATCACTGTGTACAAGTATTTCGCTGTGCAATCACTGCCGTGGAGTGCACTGGTTGCACAATCAGCTTGTAAATAGTGCAGACCCTGATGAGACAGCTCCTGCAGGAGCTGTCTCATCTGGGTCTTCACTATTTACAGGTAGGTATATTGACGCGAATAGCAAGCGAAGGGTTAACTGTGGTTTTACTGGTTTATGAACGCAGTATTTTATGGATCATGAAGAAACTGTAGAATAAGATCTGAATTGTTCTATCAGTATACAGAGCAGACCATGATCAGACAGTTCTTACAGGAACTGTCTGATCTGAGTCCACTCTGTTTACAACTTACAAGTCATGAAAAGGTATCTCTTTGAGGTAAAGGGTTAACATATTCCATCTTAGGCTATTTTTAGACCCAATCACTGTGAATAAATCTACTGAAAAGGAGAATGTACTAGAGAAAAGGAAACTAATATAATTATGTAGTTTAGAAACCGTTGTGATAAATAGTGTTCATTTGCTCCTGGGGATCTGTTTTTCAAAAATCGACATTTTCAGAGGCATCAATATGTGGGAATGGGTTAACGTGTAAACTTAACCCTTTACCCAATAGCCTGTTTCTAGTTTTGAAGACATATGACCACTTAAAGCAGGTTGAAAGTAAAGCAGAATGCGCCTTAAGGCGCATTCTGCTTTACTTTCAGCCTGCTTTAAGCTACCATCTACTAGGATATAGAAAATATTTATTATGCAATATGTTCATGACTGTATGAATTTGAACTATTTTCTTCAGCGGAGGAATAAATCAAACACGCGAAAAGCCGCTTCTATCAGGTAAAGGGTTAAGTCAAGGTGCCAGCAGTACACTGTACAGATATTTATATGATGTAATGTTGCTGTGTTTTAGGTTCCTCGGTATACGTTTATTTAGCTGATCCGGAAAACCAGTTTTTGCCAGTTAAATTACTTGACAACAGCACACTAGGACATGCTAAAATATCGAGCATAGTGCCTGCCGACTTTGATGGTGATTTGCAGATGGACCTCCTTGTAACCATAGGAAACCCAGCTGCAGGAAAAGTGTTGCCATGGATATTTTGGGGTGAATCTCAAGTGCCAGGGTTGAATAAAGGTAAGTATAATGTGAACATCTTTCTGTAATATCACTCACTAAATACATAGAGGATGATATGTAATATCCCTATAGAGATAACTTTTAACCCATTACTTCATAGGCTATTTTAGACCCAACCTCTTTGAATGACTCTACCCAAAAGGAGCATTTACTAGAGAAAAGTAAAAGTTTTAGAATTTTGTAGTTTGAAACCATTGTGATAAATAGAGCATTTGCTCCTATAGGAGCAAATATTCTATTTATCACAATGGTTTCAAGAAGTGGTTATTACAGAGGCGTAGAAAGGCGTATTTATGGAAGAAAGGGTTAATGCCTTTTCAAGTTCTGCAAACAGAGTAGACCTAGATCATATTGCTCTTGTAGGAGTGGTCTGATTTATCATTAGAGTCTGCTCAAGTTGCCTAGCTATTATGAAATTAGTATTTAGATCTGATTCTACAGTCATGGACTAAATTCCCCTTGTTCATATGCCACTGAAAAATTAATGTTATTTTACTGTTTTGTTTCTTTTGGTAAACTTTTCTTTTTTCCAAACATGATACTAAATATATATAGAAGAACTTGGCCTCATTAGCTCAATGATTTAATGCCTGCCTCCCAATGCTGAGGTTGTAAGTTCAAATTTCAGTACAGGTTCACACATTCCCATGTTATATTTAATTGATACCTGGATTAATGAAGGCATAATAAAAGCCTGATACTAAGGTCCGTACGTTAGCCACATCTTTGTCTGCTCAATAACTTGACAACTATTGGGTGTGCTGTCTTGATACGTAGTAGGAAGGTTGGTCATAGCTAGTAGATGACCCTATTGATTTTGAGGTCAGTCGGTCAAAGGTCAAGGTCACGGTGACCTTCAACTAAAAAATCTTGTCTGCTCAATAACTTGATCAGTATTAGGTGTGCTGTCTTCGTACTTAGTAAGAAGGTTGGTCATGGCCAGTACATGACCCCTATCCAGTCGGTAAAGGCCAATAACTTGACGACTATTGGGTGTGCTGTCTTCATAGCTTCATTGTTTCCAGAAAACTTGAATTAGAACAGACATTTGCTACCAAACTTGGTATACAGAAAACTTCCATGGAGACCGAGGTCAAGGTGACTTCCATGATTGCTGAAAATTGAAAAATGGATCAAGGTCACAAAACATCTGTGTTTTCCTGTTGTTGCCACATTCCTGGTTTTATTTCACTTCATACAAAGACAGTAGAGGGGTATTTGATAGCCTAAATGCTTTACAGGGTTTTTTTTAACCCTTTCCTCCATAAATATGCCTTTCTATGCCTCTGTAAAAGTCTATATGAAACCATTGTGATAAATAGAGCATTTGCTCCTATAGGAGCAAATGCTCTATTTATCACAATAGTTTCAAACTACAAAATTCTAAAAAAAATTCCTTTGCTCTAGCTAATGCTTCTTTTTGGTAGATTTATTCAAGGAGGTCGGATCTAAAAATAGCCTATGAGGGAATGGGTTAAGCCTTAACCATGTAGGAAATAATGAATCATGAATATTAATAAAATAAAATCTTGCAAATGGCATATTATGATCTCAGAAATGTTTAGCCGTGACAGACACTGTAGAATAAGATCTATGATCTTCATAAGCAAACAAAGCAGACCCTGATCAGATGGCTTCTGCAAGAGCAGTCTGATCTGGGATTACTCTGTAATGGTGATTAAAACTTTATTTATGGAGTAAAGGTTTAACCCATTCCCTCATAGGCTATTTTTATACCCAACCTCTTTGAATAGATCTACCGAAAAGGAGCATTTACTAGAGGAAATGAAAATGTTAGAATTGTGTAATACTAAAACCATTGTGATAAATAGAGCATTTGCTCCATAGAGCATTTTATCACAATGGTTTCAAGAAGTGACTTTTACAGAGGCATAGGAAGGCGTATCTATGGAGGAAAGGGTTAAATAAGTTTTGTGTTTAGTGTAAACTATTTATACTCTGTTGCCAGATAACTAGAAATGGTCCATGTCAAAACATTTGTATCTCCCCCAATATTTACTCAAATTTTACAGTGCATTTATTGTTTGTAAGTACTAGTTTCCAATATGAAAGTATCTGTCAAAACTGTTCATGGATAGCAATTGTTTCAAGCATTAAGAATTTAACCCTTCGCTTGCTATTCACGTCAATATACCTGTAAATAGTGAAGACCCAGATGAGACAGCTCCAGCAGGAGCTGTCTCATCAGGGCCTGCACTATTTACAATGTGATTGTGCAACCAGTGCACTCCACAGCAGTGATTGCACAGCGAAATACTTGTACACAGTGAAGATACCGGTATATGTAATTATAAAACAGGGCATGGGTAAAGAAGGAGAAATGTATTTTAAAATTCAGCAAGAGAAGGGTTTAGACTCTGACACATAAAATTATAACTGAGTTTCTTGCTGCTAAACTGATTACCAATCAACAGGGGGATTGAAGTGATGGTGTTGAGGTTCATAGATTAACTCTGTATAATGGTTTGATTTCTACTTCCAGACCAGTTCTTACGGCTACCTAATGTTACAGACCAGCCAGTGATGTTAGAGTATGTATATGCATGATTCAACATCTGAATCATTTTCTGTTAACCCTTTCCTTCATAGGCTATTTTTAGACCCAATCTCTTTGAGTGAATCTACCCAAAAAGAGCATTTACTAGAGAAAAGTAAAATTTTAGAATTTTGTAGTTTGAAACCATTGTGATAAATAGAGCATTTGCTCCTATAGGAGCAAATGCTCTATCTATCACAATGGTTTCAAGAAGTGGTTATTACAGAGGCATAGAAAGGAGTATTTATGAAGGAAAGGGTTAAACATTTAAATGACCCAATTTTTGATATGCAAATACATGTACAGTAAAACCTTGATACTATGAAATTTTAGTAATGAATAATTTATGTCTTTGTAGGCAGGTGGCTGAGGAGCTTTCTGCATGACTTTCTACCTGCATTAAGTTGCCACCTGTGTTAACCCATTCCCCATGGGCTATTTTTAGACCCAACCTCTTTGAATAAATCTACCCAAAAGGAGCATTAACTAGAAAAGAGGAAAATATTAGAATTTCGTAGTTTAGAAACCATTGTGATAAATAGAGCATTTGCTCCTATGGAGCAAATGCTCTATTTATCACAATGGCTTCATAAAGTGACTTTTACAGAGGCGTAGAAAGGCGTAATTTATGGAGGAAAGGGTTAAAAACCAATAATGGCATGTATTTGAATGTTCGTAGTATCAAGTTTTTACTGTACTTCTTTGTAGGGATAACTATTGATAATATTACACAACAAATATATTACTTGTATTAACCCTTTGCCTGATAGAAATACTTGTCCACACCTATGCAAACAGAGAAGACCCAGATCATGATCATATGGCTCCAGTAGGAGCTGTCTGATCAGGGTCTGTTGTGTTTGCTCATGGAATTATATGTATCTGATTCTACAGATTCTGCCATATGGCCAAAGCAATCTGTGTTCATAAGCCATTATAAAAATTCAGCTCATAAATATTCATGATGTTATTATTTCATGAGGTAAAGGGCTAGAAAGTTATTCTCCATAAATAGTATTTTACCTAGAGGAAATACATGTAAATGTCCTAGTGTCACTTTGGAAACCATTGTTTAACAAAAAACATTAATGGGAAAAAAAAAGATTTAACTCTGGTGATTAGTTTTGGGTATGGCATAGGGCAAGTCTGCAGGTGGGTGGGCAGGTGTCAACATTTCAGTGCCCAAACAGTAACTCTAGTTTTTGACCACATTTGGTGTATGTATAGCTTGCATATAGACAAATTGTGATTTTATATGGGGGTGGTTGTGTTCACAAAATAAGGTCAACCTCGCTGTTACTAAAAATAGAGTAGGTCAAGGTCAACAAAAACCTGGCAGGTTTTGTGCTTTTGTCATGTCTCTTGTTGTTAGCTCACCAGAGCACAAAGTGCTCAGGGTGAGTTTTTGTGATCGCCTGATGTCCGTCGTCTGTCGGCGTTTGTCGTGCGTCGTCAACAATTTGAACTTTAAAAGTCTTCTCCTCTGAATCTACAGGGTTCTCAGCTTTCATCTTTGGCACATAGCATCACCTATAGGTCCTCTACAAAAGTTATATAAATTATGTCCCTGGAGTCAAAATTGGCCCCGCCACGGTCCCAGGGGTTGCCAGTTTTTTTCTAGCTGACTGTTGTTTTCTGTATAAGTAGCAAAATGCTGGGCTCACTTAGGTTAGGCATGGGGAAAACTTCAAAAATCTTCTTGTGAAAAACTACATGTCACAGAGCTTAGATATTTGGTGTATAGATTTACTTAGTATACCTTATTGACATTGGTTAATATCATAGTTCTGAGGTTAAAATTGGCCCTGCCCTTTTGGTTATACTTTAAAATAGTATTTTACACTATAAAGGTTCCTCTGAACTAGAAGGATTGCAGTCACTCCATCTGTGTTGCGTAATCACTGGATAGGTCAAGTTCCTGGTCAAAACTCTATCAAGTTGTCTGCTTCAGAATTAGTCTCTGTTTGTTCACACTGTTTTTAACCCATTCCCTCATAGGATATTTTCAGAATCTGCCTCTTGAAAAATTTCAGAATTGTGTAGATTTGAAACCATTGTGATAAATAAAGCATTTACTCCTATGGAGCAAATGCTCTATTTATCACAATGGTTTCATAAAGTGACTATTATACCTCTTTGAATAAATCTACTGATAAGGAGCATTAATTGGAGAAAAGGAAAATTTCAGAATTGTGTAGATTTGAAACCATGGTGATAAATAGAGCATTTACGCCTAAGAGCAAATGCTCTATTTATCACAAAGGCTTTTTTCAGATCCTACCTCTTTGAATAAATCTACGGATAAGGAGCATTAATTATAGAAAAGGAAAATTTCAGAATTGTGTAGATTTGAAACCATTGTGATAAATAGAGCATTTACTCCTATGGAGCAAATGCTCTATTTATCACAAAGGCTTTTTTCAGATCCTACCTCTTTGAAAAAATCTACTGATAAGGAGCATTAATTATAGAAAAGGAAAATTTCAGAATTGAAACCTTTGTGATAAATAGAACATTTACTCCTATGGAGCTTTTGCTCTATTTATCACAATGGTTAGAAATGCTCTATTTATCACAAAGGCTTTTTTCAGATCCTACCTCTTTGAATAAATCTACTGATAAGGAGCTTTAATTAGAGAAGATGAAAATTTCAGAATTGTGTAGATTTCAAACCATTGTGATAAATAGAGCATTTGCTCCATAGGAGTAAATTAACTCATATACAAACCACATATAAAGTTACATACCGGTATGTGTCAGATCTGAGTTCAAACTGTGTGCTAATTTTGGTTAAGTCATGCTAAGCAGTGATAGGGTTGTCATCTGTTAGAAATGTTGTCTGCTTATTCAAAGAGGTAAATCTGGGTCTACTCTGTTTGCAAATGCGTGAAAACATGTTTATATGAGGAAAAGGGTAAATTAGAGAAAAGGAAAATTTCAGAATTGTGTAGATTTGAAACCATTGTGATAAATAGTGTATTTACTCTTATGGAGCAAATGCTCTATTTATCACTAAGGCATATGCTCTATTTATCACAATGGTTATCATCACCAGTTATTGTTAACAAGTTTTAATTTTCCATTTCCATAACAATTTCGTTTGTATAAATTGTTGAAATCGCGATTTTTATACAATTTCTGCTTTGAAACAATCATCAGTACTCTAATTCTGAAGGGGTTCGAAACGTCCCGGTGTGAACTGGTTTTGTTACGAAACGTGCTCTACAAGAGTTGTCCTTCGTTTCTAAATACGCAATATATCAAGGAGTTGTTAGGTTATGCGTAGTACTATGTAATGGAAAATGAAACTTTTCCACATATTTTTTGTGCGAAATATGCTTTCCAAGTTACAGTCGGTAAATGTTCGGTATTGGACTATTGGAAAATATTTATAATAAAGCAAATCATCCCAGAAAGCTTGCCATTATAATTATAAAGGAGAAAGGGTCAAATAACACCCCACAAAACAGGTGTCCAGTTTTGTTTAGAAACATACATGTAGTTGAAACTTTAAAAATCTTTCCCTCTGGTGAGCGATTTCAGGGCCATCATGGCCCTCTTGTTGTTTTTTAGCTCACCAGAGCACAAAGTGCTCTGGATGAGCTTTTGTGATCGCCTGATATCCGTCATTCGTCGGCCTGCGTTGTTCGTCCACAACAATTTGAACCTTTAAAAGTCTTCTTCTCTGAATCTACAGGGTTCTTAGCTTTCATCTTTGGCACATAGCATTACCTATAGGTCCTCTACAAAAGTTATATAAATTATGCCCCTGGGGTCAAAATTGGCCCCGCCCCAGGGGTGGTCAGTTTTCAATACAAACATATAGTGAAAACTTTGAAGATATTCTCCTGAAACAGGAAGGTTCTCAGCTTTCATATTTGGCACATAGCATCATGTTTAGGTCCTGTACAAAAGTTATATAAATTATTTCCCTGTGGTTAAAATTGGACATGCCCCAGGGGGGTCCAGTTTTCAAGAGAAACATATTTTAATGAAAACTTTGAAAACCTTCTCCTCTGAAACTGGAACATTCTCAGGTTTCATATTAGCACATAACATCATCTTCAGGTCCTCTACAAAAGTTATATAAAGTATGCCCCTGGGGTCAAAATTGGCCCTGCCCCAGGGGTGGCCAGTTTTCAATAGAATCATATAGTGAAAACTTTGAAAACCTTCTCCTCTGAAACTAGAAGGTTCAGAGCTTTTATATTTGGCAGATAGCATCATGTTCAGGCCCTCTACAAAAGTTATATAAATTATACCCCTGGAGTCAAAATTGGCCCGCCCCAGGTCCGGCTAGTTTTCTATAGAAACATATAGAGAAAACTTTGAAAATCTTCTCCTTTGATTGTCTGGTGAGCGATATCAAGGCCATTCTGGCCCTCTTGTTTATTGTATATATACATGTTTATTGTTTCATATGGATTTTGTGCATGCTGGTTCTGGTTTGTATCTACAGTGAGAATGCTGACATGATTCCTGATCTCCTGGTTGAGAAGGCTCCTGGTGAGAGATTCTACTGGCTGTTTAAGTGAGTACTGTTTTTATATGCACTACTTTATGGATTTTTATCCAAGTCTTGACTTTTTGACCCAAGTGTAACTATTGACCAAAGCAATGGTATTTAAACCACAAAATACAGACATAGTATACCGGCATGATCTATATTTTGCAAAGTCATTACTTTGCATAATATCTAGCATAAAGTTTTGGCATGGACAACTAACACCCAGTTTATTTCATTGTAGTAAGGATAGAAAATTTACAGAGAAGCAACAGTTGTCAGAGGGCAAGGCTGGCACCCACCCACCGATGAGGAAACCCCAGTCTAGCGCATTTGTGGACCTCAATAATGATCTTACCGCAGGTTAGAATCTGTGTTGATAGATACAGTACAATTTTTTTAACTCTTTACTTAACCCTTTCCTCCATAAATACACCTTTCTACTCCTCTGTAAAAATCACCTATTGAAACCATTGTGATAAATAGAAAATTTGCTCCTATAGGAGCAAATGCTCTATTTATCACAATGGTTTCAAACTACAAAATTCTTAAAAAAAATCCTTTTCTCTAGTTAATGGTCCTTTTCGGTAGATTTATTCAAAGTGGTTGGATCTAAAAAATAGCCTATGAGGGAATGGGTTAAAGTCCCATTATATTCCGGCATATTTTTTTCCTTGTGAAAAATAGAAAAGATTGATTGTTTATCCGAAGAAGGGTTTTAAAAAACTACCAAACAAGTCTCGATGCTCGAAAAATGTTTTCTTTTTGAAGAAATGAATGAGATTTACCATGGTATTCCCTAGTTGGACAGATCGTCCACTAAATGCAAATGTGCTATTGTAACGTGATCATCACATGACCTCTGTGCTAAAAAAAAAAGAAGTAAACAAAAGTGCTGACGAACAAGCCACCTATGACATGGCAGAGTCACTTGCTTCAGTTCTTAAAATAAATATCTCTCATTTCTTTATGAAAATAAAGTCAAAGTGACAAATTTGATCCTGATGAGATGCTGCATTATGCATCTTTAGTCATGAGATAAAGGGTTACCCTTTTCCTGTTTCATATTAACGCTTCGCTTGCTATTCACGTCAATATACCTACCTGTAAATAGTGAAGACCCAGATGAGACAGCTCCTGCAGGAGCTGTCTCATCAGGGGCTGCACTATTTACAAGTTGATTGTGCAACCAGTGCACTCCACAGCATTGATTGCATAGCGAAATATGTGTACACAGTGAAGATTATATGTTTTAAAAATCAGCAAGAGAAGGGTTAATGTAAACAATAATGACACCATATATAATTTTACTAGAAAAGTATGAGGTATCAACATGGAACTTCATAGGTTAGTAGATCTCATTGAGGGGAAGGCCCCTACATAAGAACCATAACTCTTGATCTCAAGATTTTGGAGTTATGGCCCTTTGGGGTTTTTTAAAAAAATTTGATTTAGCTGGACAAGGAGCAAATCAGATGAGCGTTGGCGCCGCACACAACTCTTGTTTGTATTGACATATGACATGTACACAGGAATTTTGGTATTGATAGGAACTATAGAGTCAGATCTATTATAATTTCATATGCAAACAGAGTAGACTGTCTGATCTGAGTCTGCTCTGTTTGCAATTGCCTGAAATGCTTTATATAAAGGAAAGAATTAAAATGTCTAATTATGTTTTATTTTCAGATTTATGTGTCGTATCACAGACAGAAGATGCAACACAGCTAGAGTTCTGGCTAAACCAGGTAAACATATTTTTAGCTCATCTGTTTCGAAGAAATCAAGAGCTATTGTAGTAACTCCGGCATCCGCATTGTCGTCGTTGTCATCCGAAATCTTAACATTGACCATAACTTCTTCAATTTTTCATTTACAACCTTCATTTTTGGTATGCATGTTCATCTTGACAATGACGATAGACGAGCGTTGGCACCCGCTTGCGGTGCTCTTGTTACATTTGCCCCAGTAAGCTGCATCCTATTGTATTTGTAAAATGTAATCTTGATACTGTACCTCGTGAGTATTTATGAAAGGAATAGTGTCATCTTGGATATTATTAAGTAGTTGAATTTTGTGAACAAATGATGATTTGGCTTTGGCAGAAACTGTGCTGTCAGATGTACAGATGGCTGCTAGCTTTACTCGTTTTGCAAATTCACGAAATGGCATCTCTTATCAGGGAAAGTTTTAAAGTGCTACTGCAATTTGGTCCATGGCTATGATGTTTCAATAATTTCCTTATCTACAGTATTTGCTATTAGAAATTAACCCTTCTCCTGTTCAATATTCAAGTATTTTAGTAAGAAATAATGGCATCATGAATATTTATTAGCTGAAGTTTTATAATATAAACTTTTCAAGGGAATTTTTTTGCTCTGACAAAAACTAAAATCAGACCTTTTGGCTTTATCATGTCAAAAGCAAACAGAGCAGACCCTCCTAGGAGCCATCTGATCTGGGTCTACTCTGTTTTTACTAATGTGTGAAAACGTTTATTTAAGGGAAAGGGTTAATTTCATGAGTAGTGTACACATTGATCAGATGTAATAGCTGTTAAGTTACAGCAGTGTTCTATGCTGATAGCATAAATACCTTAGTTCATAGTCCGGCTCATTACTCCTTTGAATGCTATACATGTATAATTTTCATCTTCAGAAACATACCTGTCTTTCTACAGCTGTCTGTATAATGTATAAGATTTTACCATCACCGTAGAATCTGTCTTAAGCCACCATTCATTTATTAAACATAGGGGTCTTAAAAAGCAGGTAGTTAATTAATGCAGTCCAAAAGTAATGCAGAAAGCTCCTGTAGGAGCTTTCTGCATTACTGTTGACCTGCATTAAGCTACCACCTGCCTTATAGACCCATAAATAGACCTCTTTTTGATGGCTGCTTAAGACAGGTTCTACTGTATATCAAAGCATTGATTTCGCATCAATATGCATTCCTCTTTTTCTTATGTTTCTTTTCAAAGACATCAAATAGTTTGGTTTTTGATTAGACACTTAACCTTTTCCCTGTTCTTTGTTTATTCCAAATTTCAATACCTACTGAATATACATGGACAAAATAGTTATAAAGAAACATAGAAGGTGGAATATTGTAGACATTTAAGAAACATAGAAGGTGGAACATTGTAGACATTTTAGAAAGTAAAGAAACTGAACTATCAAATTCTATCAGCAATTAGAGCAGGTCTACTCTGTTTGTAAATGCTTGAAAACACGTTTATATGAGGGAAAGGGTTAAATAGTTATTTGGCATGGGATTTTGTGGTTATTAACTAATGTGGAAAGAGTAAAAGGTGTATATATTTAATGCTGGAGTTTATTTTCAGAATGGAGTTTTGACAAAATCTGATACAGTGAAGCTGGAATATGAAAAGCAGCCTCAAGTCATAGGCCAGTTTACATTTGTGGATCTGGGTATGTATTGCTCTATATTTGAATTAGAGGTTTATAGCAGTCTTGAAAGTAACCCTTTATTACATGATGGCTAAAATGGAATAAACCCAAAAGTAACCCTTTATCCCATAGGGAGACAATTTGATGCCTTTGCAAACAGAGTAGAACAAGATCTGTTGGCTCCTAAAGGAATCCTCTGGCGTCATGAATATTAATTGGATTAATTGTTATAATAGCACAGATACGCAGGAATGTCTGGTCATTGCAGAAACTGTAGAATCATATCTGTATCACATCAAAACCAAACAAAGCAGACCCTGATCAGATGGCTCCATTAGGAGCTGTCTGATCTGGGACTACTCTGTTTGCAATGGGACTACTCTGTTTGCAAATGTGTGAAAAGTCATTTATATGAAGAAAATGGTTAAAGGACACATTTGTTTTTAGCTCACCTGGCACAAAGTGCCAAGGTGAGCTATTGGGATGATCCTATGTCCGGCGTCGTGCGTATGTGCGTCGTGCGTACGTGCGGGCGTCAACAATTTACTTAAACATCTTCTTCTCTGGAACTACAAAGCCAAGAGCTTTGATATTTGGTATGTAGTATGATGTAATGGTCCTCTACAAAGATTGTTCAAATTATGTCCCCGGGCCAAAAATGGCCCCGCCCCAGGGCTTATCAGTTTTTCATAGGAAAATCTTTAAAAATCTTCTTCTCTGAAACTGTAAGGCATAGACCTTTGATATATGGTATGTAGCATCATCTAATGGTCGACTACTAAGATTGTTCAAATTATGACCCCTGGGCCAAAAATAGCCCCGCCCCGGGGCTTATCAGTTTTTCATAGGAAAATCTTTAAAAATCTTCTTCTCTGAAACTGTCAGGCATAGACCTTTGGTATTTGGTATGTAGCATGATCTAATGGTCCTCTACTAAGATTGTTCAAAGTATGACCCCTGGGCCAAAAATGGCCCCGCCCTGGGGCTTATCAGTTTTTCATAGGAAAATCTTTAAAAATCGTCTTCTCTGAAAATGTAAGGTATAGACCTTTGGTATTTGGTATGTAGCATCATCTAATGGTCCTCTACTAAGATTGTTCAAATTATGACCCCCAGGACAAAAATGGCCCCGCCCCAGGGATTATCAGTTTTTCATAGGAAAATCTTTAAAAATCTTCTTCTCTGAAACTGTAAGGCATAGACCTTTGATATTTGGTATGTAGCATTATCTAATGGTCCTCTACTAAGATTGTTCAAATTATGACCCCTGGGCCAAAAATGGCCCCATCCCGGGGCTTATCAGTTTTTCATAGGAAAATCTTTAAAAATCTTCTTCTCTGAAAATGTAAGGAATAGACCTTTGGTAGTTGGTATGTAGCATCATCTAATGGTCCTCTACTAAGATTGTTCAAATTATGACCCCCAGGACAAAAATGGCCCCGCCCCAGGGCTTATCAGTTTTTCATAGGAAAATCTTGAAGAAATCATCTTCTCTGAAACTGTAAGGCATAGACCTTTGATATTTGGTATGTAGCATGATCTAATGGTCCTCTACTAAGATTGTTCAAATTATGACCCCTGGGCCAAATATAGCCCCACCCCGGGGCTTATCAGTTTTTCATAGGAAAATCTTTAAATATATTCTTCTCTAAAATTATAAGGTATAGACCTTTGATATTTGGTATGTAGCATTATTGAATCGTCCTCTACTAAGATTAATCAAAATATGACCCCCGGACCAAAAATGGCCCCGCCCAAGGGCTTATCAGTTTTTCATAGGCAAATCTTTAAAAATCTTCTCCTCCAGAACTGTAAGGTCTAGGCCCTTGATATTTGGTATGTAGCATCATCTAATGGTTTTCTACCAAGATTATTCAAATTATTACCCCTGGGTCAAAAATGGCCCAGCCCTGGGGCTTATCAGTTTTTCATATGAAAAGCTTTAAGAATCTTCTTCTCCAAAACTGTAAGGCAGAGACCTTTAATATTTGGTATGTAGCGCTATCTAATAGTTTTCTACCAAGATTGTTCAAATTATGTCCCCTGGGTTGAAAACTTCCCTGCCCAGGGGCATATCAGTTTTTTATAGGAAAGTTTTTAAAAATCTTCTCTTAAAAATCTTTAAAAGTCTTCTCTGAACTTGTTAGGCATAGACCTTAGATATTTGGTATGTTGCATTATCTAATAGTCCTCTACCAAGATTTTCAAATTATGAACCCCGGATCAAAATTGACCCCGCCCTGGGACTTAACAGTTTTTCATAGGAAAATCTTTAAAATATCTCCTCCTCCAAATCTGTAAGGTCTAGACTCTTTATATTTAGTATGTAGCATCATCTGATGGTTTTCTACCAAGATTTATCAAATTATGCAATCTGTCATTGAAATCATTAATCTGTTACGAACAGGTGAGCGATTAAGGGCCATCATGGCCCTCTTGTTTATAAATTGGTCACATTAGAAAGGTTCTATTGTACTTTGGAATTGTGAGTAAATTTTGTGATTACAGTAAAACCTCTCTATAACGACCACTAAATTGTGTTAATTAGTTGGTATTTATTGCAGGAGGCCGCTTAAAGCAAGGTGAAAGTAAAACAGAACGCTCCTGTTTTACTTTCACCTTGCTTTAAGCGGCCACCTGCCTTTTACACAAAATACTTGATGTAATTTAGTGGTCAGTATAGAGAGGTTTTACTGTATTTATACACACTCAAATCTTATATTCGCATGACATTCATAGCACTAAATAATGATGGAACTCAATAAATGTATATGCACCAAATGAGTGATACTTAGCTTAACTCCTTGTATACTAGTGATGGATTCTCCTGCCAATTATGACCTATGCAAACAGTTTGGATCCAGATCAGGCCCAACAAAATGTTGGGCCTGATCTGAGATCCAAACTGTTTGTCACTCAGGCTCAACTTTTGCAAACAAAAACTCAGAAAGAAAATTAATAGTTTTGGAAAAGTTACAGACGAAAATTTAGCAGCAGACAAATAGTTGAGCAAACAACAAAATTACTTAGCATGCAAAGAGTTAAAAATTGATGTTGTTGACTCATAGCTATGGCATCAAAAGGTGTTATCAATGACATTATATTTTGTCTAACACCGTAACAAGTGTATGATAAAAAAGGGTTGTGATGGGTGTCTTAACCCCTGTACCCAATGAATATTCAGGAAAGAAATAATGACATCATAATTTCATAAAGCTGAAAATATTATAATGGCACATCAATATTATTTCATATGCAAACAGAGCAGACCCTGATCAGATAACTCCTATAGAATTGCCTTTAGAAATAGTGGTTTTTTTTGCTATTTTTCAGGCATCTATTCAATGATTAGCTGCAAAACTGTCATCCATGGGTGAATTTGTGATAACCTAATAACAAATAGTTTGGATGATAATGAGAACTAAATGATTTAATCAGAGACACCTGACATCTCAAGAAGATCCTAAAGGTTTAAAGCACTGATCCTGGTTTGAATTAAAATGGAAGAAAGGTTTTTGTCTGAAAATAGAAAGAGACAACAATTTCACCATTTCTGATGAAGTTGTGTGCTGTGTTACAATATATTAGCGTTTTATGTATTAAATGTCGTCTGCAAAATATGTTTTCTGCTTTAATTTATTTTTTAAAAGACAATCACATCCAAACTGTTTGCAAATTTCGTCACGGATTTGTTGAATTAAGAGTTGAACCCTAAAAATCTGCGAAATTAAAATATATGGAACTGGGTTTTTTTTGCAGATGGTGATTTAATTACTGATATTCTTGTACCAGTCTGCCTGGACTCCGATTGCACAGACAGTCGGATACTACTGTATTACAATAAAGAAAAAGTATGTACATATTGATAAACTTTAACCCTTTACCTCATGAATATTCATGTAAGAAATAATGACATCACAAACATTTGGCAGTTGAATACATGTAATTATACTGGCTTATGAACACAGGTATTGATTCACAGGTTGAATCAGTTCTGTACAATTAAATGATCAGACAATTATCAGATGCTCCTACAGGAGCTGTCTGATCTGGGTCTACTGTGTTTTCAAAGGCATGAAAAAGCATACTCTGACAATATTTTTGGAGAGAAACAATGGAAAAATTAAGTTTCAAAAATGCAGCAGACAACAATGTATTGAACGTATGAGGTAAAGGGTTAACTCTGCATGCTGAGTAATTGTTTTAGAAATACAGTTAATTTTCCTCCTTTTCTCTTTAACCTTTTCCTCCATAAATATGCCTTTCTACGCCTTTGCAAACAGAGCAGACCCAGATTAGACGGCTCCTGTAGGAGCCATATGATCAGGGTCTGCTGTGTTTGTTTTTCATATAATATAGATATGGTTCTTCAGTTTCTGTCATGGACAATAATTCCTGTGTCCACGTGCTTTTTGGCCGGATTGCTCGCAATCCAGGCTTATAGATTGGCGAATGCCGTCCGTCCGTCCGTCAGTCCGTCCGCACTCACCAAAGGGTAGTTGTGTGACTTTTTCTAACTAGTCGCACAAGTAAAATCATTAACCTGGCCATCTCTTGTGACATTAACCTGGCCATTTCTTGTGACATTAACCTGGCCAGTTGTGGGACATAGGGTTAGGGTTAGGGTTAGCTTCCAGATCATTCTATTCCAAAGTTAGAGCCAAAAATAGTTTTACTTGTGGGACTAGTCCCACAAGAAAAGATCAAAGGAAAAAGTCACACAACTACCCATTTGTTAGGATGTCCGGCCGTCCGTCCGGTTGACCTTTTTGTTTGAGTTAGTTATAGCCAAAGTATAATACCCACAGTAACTAAACGTGGCATATGGGTTCAGAATGAGGGTCCCATTACATGTCATAGGTTAGCAGGTTACTATGACCCCTTTTTGACCTAGATTTTACGCTTCATTGACTTAGAGAATTTCCAGGTTGACCTTTTTGTTTGTGTTAGTTATAGCCAATGTATAACACCTACAGTAACCAAACTTGGCATGTGGGTTCATAATGAGGGTCCCATTACATGTCATAGGTTAGCAGGTTACTATGACCCCTTTTTGACCTAGTTTTTACGCTTCAATGACTTAGAGAATTTCCAGGTTGACCTTTTTGTTTGTGTTAGTTATAGCCAAAGTATAACACCTACAGTAACCAAACTAGGCATGTGGGTTCATAATGAGGGTCACATTACATGTCATAGGTTAGCAGGTTACTATGACCCCTTTTTGACCAAGTTTTTACGCTTCAATGACTTAGAGAATTTCCAGGTTGACCTTTTTGTTTCCGATCGATAACTAATAAACGACTTGGCCTAGAATCTTCAAACTTGCTGTGGCGGTTGGTCATGACAACTAGATGACCCCTATTGTTTTTTAGGTCACTAGGTCAAAGGTCAAGGTCACAATGACCTTAACTGGTGAAATAGTTTCCGATCAGTAACTGCTCAAGGGTTTGGCTTGGGATCTTCAAACTTGCTGTGATGGTTCGTCATGATCACTAGATGACCCCTATAGTTTTTTAGGTCAAATGTCAAGGTCACATGACCTTAACTAGTAAAATGGTTTTTGATCAATAACTGCTCAAAGGTTTGGCTTAGGATCTTCAAATTTGCTGTGGTGGTTGGTCATGACAACTAGATGAACCCTCTTGTTTTTGAGGTCACTAGGTCAAAGGTCAAGGTCACCATGACCTTAACTGGTGAAATAGTTTCCAGTCAATAACTGCTCAAGGGTTTGGCTTAGGATCTTCAAACTTGCTATGGTGATTGGTCATGACCACTAGATGGTCCCTAATGTTTTTGAGGTCACTAGGTCAAAGGCTAAGGTCACCATGACCTTAACTGGTGAAATGGTTTCCAATCAATAACTGCTCAAGGGTTTGGCTTAGAATCTTCAAACTTGCTGTGGGAGTTGGTCATGACCACTGGATGACTCCTATTGTTTTTGAGGTCACTAGGTCAAAGGTCAAGGTCACCATGACTGTAACTGGTAAAATTGTTTCTGATCAATAACTGCTCAAGGGTTCGGCTTAGGATCTTCAAATTTGCTGTGGTGGTTGGTCATGACAACTAGATGAGCCCTCTTGTTTTTGAGGTCACTAGGTCTAAGGTCAAGGTCACCATGACCTTAACTGGTGAAATGGTTTCCAGTCAATAACTGCTCAAGGGTTTGGCTTAGGATCTTCAAACTTGCTGTGGTGGTTTGTCATGACAACTAGATGACCCCTATTGTTTTTGAGGTCACTAGGTCAAAGATTAAGGTCACCTGATGAAATGGTTTCCGATTAATAACTGCTCAATGGTTTGGTATGGGATCTTCAAACTTGCTGTGGTGGTTGGTCGTAACCACTAGATGACCCCTATAGTTGTTGAGGTCACTAGGTCAAAGGTCAAGGTCACCATTACCTTAACTTGTGAAATGTTTTCAGTTCAATAAATGATTAGTGGTTTGGCTTAGGATCGTCAAAGTTGCTGTGGTGATTAGTCATGACCAGTAGATGACCTCTATAGTTGAGGTCACTAGATCAAAGGTCAGGGGGTCTGGGGGTATACATGTTTTACAAACATCTCTTGTTTTTTATGCTTCAGTGAATTTCTAGATTGACCTTTTTAACATGTGGAGTCATAATGAGGACCTCATTACATGCAATTGGAATATGTTTAACTATTTATTATGCCTTCAGCATCTGCTGATGCAGAAATGTATAATGATTGACTGTTTATCTATATCACTTTAATCGGCAATCCGGCCATACCGACATTGGCGGTTTCTTGTGTAACAAATAATCTAATATACACTCATGATGTCATTATTTCTTACATGAAAATTCACGAAGTTAAAAGTACAGTCTGAGTATCAAAGATTTTGAATCCTTATGAGGTGCCATGTTTTTTGGAAGTCTCGTCTGGATCCAAACTGATTGCATGGGTAATCACCAATTAACCCTTTCCTCCATGAATATTTATGTAAAAAATAATGACATTATGAATATTAATTAGATTAATTGATATATTGACATCATGAATATTAATTAGATTAATTGTTATAATAGTATGTGAAAAGAGGAATATTTGGTATTGGCCCCTGATCAGGGTCTACACTGTTTGCTTCACAAATTATTTTTCAAAATTCACATTGGCATAGGAATTCATACAGAAAAACTCTTCTAAATGATAATTAGATTCATTAAAGTACACTAAAAGTTCACTAAGAAATACAGGTTGTAATCGGTGGCTTGATAGGGTATACATTTGTATATGATGTGTTTTAATTAACAGTGGATCAGCTTGCCTGTTGAATTTGAGTATGGTGGAATGAAGTATAACTTTATCCCTATGGCCAAGACGGGTGCACCAGGGTCCCTAGAGATCCCTATGACTTTGAGGGTTGGAGACTACAACATGGATGGTTACCCAGACCTATTGGCTGTTCTTGGCAATGCTACAGGGTAAGATATATATCTATATACAGTCAAACCTGTTTTAAGAGACATAGTTTGGGAGAAAGCCAAAATTGTCGTATCTCACAGTGTGTCTTTGAATTCAGGTTGAAAATTTCATGGGCCAATACCAACCACTCCAGGGTCCATGTCGTATTGATCAACATTTTTCGCGAAAACTGATGACATTTCAAATTTATATCTAGGTATTACTTTTTTAGGGTTTGCAATGGAATAAATTATTTTATGATGTTAATTCTTTAGTGTCCTTATCATTAATTCTATCAATAAAAAGTAAGTTTGTGCACAAAACAAATTCATGAAAATCAGAAGCCCTAGTTATTTTTCGAAGCGTTTCGGCCCATTGCCACAACGAGGCCAAGCACACCTGTCTTTGACAGGGAAGCAGAGACACAATTCTATATGTCTGTATCTTAATTATGAGAATACAATTGGTGTTATAATGAAATAAACCTTTTGAAGTGGTGTGGTTAACTTCTTGTCAAGTTATGAAACCAAATTGGCAATTAAACCACTAGAATAGCCAATTACAACATTATGACCGATTTCCGGTATAAATAAATGGATTATTAAAGCGCAGTTCATTATCAAAATTTTATGGTTGAGTAGCTAGCTATAAAAACTCTAACAGTAGTGAGACTAAAAGACCAACTGGACCAGATAATCCCTTATCACCTTGGGGCATTAATCCTTTGACACGTTAATGAGGTCAATTAGGTACAAACACAATGATACAGTGAAAGATCATTGTCGCTAAAAACAATGTCGTTTGCCGAGTTGGGAGTACAAATTTAGTGTCGTATGTCGCATCTGCCAGTGTGTCGCTAAATACAGTTGAAATATAGAGGAAAATACATCGGGAGGAAGGAAATACTGTCGCATCTGACAGGATGTCGCTAAAAACAATGTGTCGCTAGGACAGGTTTGACTGTTTTGTCCATTTCCCCTTCACTTCTCTTCTAAATTTAGATTTGGATCCAGTTCAGACACAGAGTAATATCCTATATCCTTGCATAAAATAAAAAATCAGTTCCTCAAACCAAAAAAGAAGGACTTGTCTGTGTTTATTTTATATCTGAATCATGAGTGCCTGTCCTCAATTAGAACTTTGTAATTTTTAAAGCAGGTAGTGTTATGGATAATCTATGTCAATTATCTAGGCTTAGACCCCCCAGTGTCTATTCTTGGGCGGGGGATTTGGGATTCACCCCACTGTTTTGAAAAATCCCCCCTCCCCATATTTTACTTGTGATTTTTTTGCCATGGCTGACACTTCAATCAGGTCTGTATTATTTCATAAGCAAACAGCAGATCCTGATCAAACGGCTCCTTTAGGAGTCATCTGACCTGGGTGTACTCTGTTTGCAATGTCATTATATGATGTATCTATGGAGTAAAGTGTTAAGCCTACTCATGTGCCTTTTAATGCCTTATGCAAATAGAGTAGACCCAGATCAGACGGCTCCTGTGTGAGCTGTCTGATCAGGATCTGCACTGTTTGTTTATGAAGTAATACATATACAGTAAAACCTCTATATAACAGCCACTAACTTATGTTAATTAGTTGGTATTTAGGGCAGGTGACTGCTTAAAGCAAGGTGAAAGTAAAACAGAACGCTCCTATAGGAGCGTTCTGTATTACCTTCACCTTGCTTTAAGCAACCACCTGCCTTTAACACAAAACACTTGATGTAATTTAGTGGCCGTTATAGAGAGGTTTTACTGTGTGGTTCTACAGTTTCTGCCACGGTAAAACATTTCCTTGTATATAATGCCATTTATATAAATTCCGCTAATTACTATTCATACAGTAATTATTTCTTGCATGAATATTCATGAGGTAAAAGGTTAAAGAGGTCCTACCATAAATAATTTTGTGTATTTCAGGAATCTTCACAGAGCTGTTATACTCAGCAATGTTGAGTGTGGTGGTGGCTGCGGTGGATTTTCTCGGACATTTGCAGTAGAGTGGGGACTGTGGCTAGAAGATCACAACCACAGAGCACTGGTTCCATCTTTCTATGATCTCTTTGACAATGTGAGTGTTTTAACCCTTAGCCTGCTAAGTGTAACCTGACTGTGGTTCATCTTTCTATGATCTCTTTGACAATGTGAGTGTTTTAACCCTTAGCCTGCTAAGTGTAACCTGACTAGCATAAGGATCCAAGCAGCTCTGAAGCTGTTTTACACTCTTCAAAAGCTTGAAAAACTGATTGTAAGTGACAATTGAAAACGATTAGAGTTTAAGTGAGCAGATGTAATTTTTACAGCAGATTAAAGCAACAGATTTTAAGATTATTATCCTGGTTTCACAACTATCGGAAAATGCTGTGACCATCATCTGTAATACAACATCAGCCATTAGTTTTTAACAACCATTTTCAGTTTTAACCCTTTCCTTCGTATAAATGCATTTTCACGCATCTGCAAATAGAGTAGATCCAGATCTATAGGAGCTGTCAGATCAAGGTTTACTCTGTTAGCTTATTGAATTATAAAGCACGACCTTACTCACATCTGCAAAGAGCTAGGATCCAGATGAGACACCGAATAACTCGGCTCTCATTAGGATCCAAGGTATTTGACACTCAGTCAGCAGTCGCTTAAATCGAGGGCTTGGTGCAAAACTATTCTAACTAGAAGGAGTTAGAATAGTTTTGCACCAAGCCCTCGAAATGCTTGTACAAACCAGAAGTAATTAAAAAATGCCACAGATCAGAGTTTGTCAGACTCAATTTTTTTAATCAAAGGAGAGATAAAAACACCATCATGGCCTTCTTCTTGTTCTTGTTTGGATATGTTTTACTCCCTTATTCAATATCAGCATGGCATAATATATGTACAACATTCTTCTACTATCAGGAAATCCTTCACATCAGGCTACATGTATACTAGATTTGCAGTAAAACCCCTCTGAACTAAAATTTTAGAAAAGAAGATTTTCGTAGATGACTGCTCAATGCAGAAAGCTCCAGTGGGAGACTATCATCCTGCATTAAACTGCCTGTCTTAACCTTTTCCTCTTTATATACACACCTTTTAATGCTTTTGAAAACAGTGTAGACTCCTGTATCTGATCAGGATGCGCTCTGATTGTGGAATATTATAGATCTACGGTTTCTGCCATTGCCAAAAATGCCAGTGTTCATAATTATGCTTTTATAAAAATCAGCTAATCGATATTCATGAAGTATATTCATGTAGTAAAGCATTAAAGAGGCTGCTGTATTAAAATACATGTAATTGATATGCATGATGTAATTATTTCTTACATGAATATTTATTAATTGAAAAAGTTGAGTAGCTTCTGGTTCTGTGAAGGTTGTTTGTGTATGTACATGTGGGCACACACTTTATTTATGCTTTTTTGGTTGCTGTTGACTATTATTTGGTATCTCCTGACTTCTGTTTTATTCTAGCGATAGCTGCTGTTGATATACAGTAAAAGCAATCTTAACTGGAATTCTAGGTAGAGAAGAATTAAGATACTTTTAGGCAGGTAACTGCTGAATGCAGGGTGAAAGTCATGCAGAAAGCTCCTTGAGGAGCTTTCTGCATGACTTTCACGCTGCATTAAGCTGCCACGTGTCTCCAAGACCAATATTTATACTGAATTTAGTGTCCAATGTTGAAGGGTTCTACAGTATAGTAAAGAAATTCCAGTGCCTTTGATATTTGTTTTACAGGGTATTCTGGATGTGATTGTAAGCAGTGTTGATAACAAAGGGAAGCCAAAGATTTCTGTCATGCAGCACAAGTTTGCCGATGATGCTTGCTTCATGAAAGTTACCGGTATGTTATCCCTTCATAGACTGTGTTCAACATGAATTGCCTTTGCATATAGTTAAGATCCAGATCATGTCTAATGTCTGATCAGGATCCAAACTGTATGATAGTGAATCCATAGGAAAATGAGTAAAAGTGAAGCAGAAAAGATACAGCAGACAAAACAGTATTAACCCTTTCCTCCATAAATATGCTTTTCTACGCCTCTGTAAAAGTCACCTGTTGAAACCATTGTGGTAAATAGAGCATTTGCTCCTATTGGAGCAAATGCTCTATTTATCATAATGGTTTCAAATTACAAAATTCTAGAAAAATCCTTTTCTCTAGTTAATGCTCCTTTTTCGTAGATTTATCCAGAGGTTGGATCTAAAAATAGTCTATGAGGTAATGGGTTAAAGTTTAAACATTGACAACAGATCTGATAAGAAGCATTAGGAACCCTTTCCCTTGTGAATATTCATGTAAGAAATAATGACATCTTGGATAATTATGTAATATCGAAACTTTTATAATGGGTTATGAATGCAAAATTGTTTTGCCATGGTACATACTGTAGAATCAGATCTATTTAGTTTCATAAACAAACAGAGTAGACCCTGATCAGACAGCTCCTACAGGGTCTACTTTATGTGCAAATACAGTAAAAGCCCTCTAATGCGACCACCAAAAAGGAGCATAATTCATAGTGGGAAAGGCAGGTGGTAGTTTAATGCAGGACGAAAGTTATGCAGAAAGCTTTCTGCATAACTTTCATCCTGCATTAAGCAACCACCTGCTTATGAAGACAGCCATGTTTGTTCATTAAGTGGTCGCATTAGAGGGGTTTTACTGTACATTAAAACTCATTTGTATGAGGTAAGGGGTTAAAGAATAAAATTAATATTAAGATATATTTAGCTCACTTGACACAAAGTTCAAAGGTGAGCTATTGGGATTGCCTTGTGCACATTGTCCACCGTACAAGGCCATCATGACCCACTTGTTTATATTGCTTTCCAAACTCTGGCATGATGGTAAAAGGAAAGTTGTTTTTATGCAGTTTATAACAAGATAAGATTTGACTGAGAAATGTGAGATTAACCCTTTTCCTCATAGAGATGCCTTTACAAACAGAGTAGACCCATATCAGACAGCTCTACATGTATCTGTGTTTTGTTGTATTTCAGTTGTCAGTGGCTTGTGCAACTATGACTGCCCAGGAGGAAGGAAGGTAAGAATATCTCTCTTGTCCAACAAGTCTGGTAACATGTCTAACACTTTGGGTCAGAACAGTCTTTATAAATATCAATCAGTATACATATAATACATGTCCCTGTCATCATCTTTCAAAAAGCTGGTATCCAGCACCTGGTTTAAGTGGCCAGCTGCTATAAGAGGCTAAGGTGGTCACTTCCCTAGACTGGCCGTGTACAGCAGGTTCAACCAGGGTATTCCCCAGGCATGCCTTTATATCAAAATATCTCTTGCAACATGCCTTAATTTTCAATTACAAATATTACCTTTGAATTACTTTTAATGCCCAAATTCATAATTACTATAAAATTCTGTGCTGTTTACTATCATAATTATGTATATGAAAACCATTTCAGTTTAATAAAATAATGCCTATTTTTGAACAAATAGTTTTATTTGTTTATTTGTTATATTGAAACATGCCTTCATAAATTTCTGGGGAAATCCCTTGGGGGGGGGGGGGGGGGGGGGGGATATTGTTTTTGCCCTGTCTGTTTGTTTGTTGGTTAGTCCCCAACTTTACCATTGGCCATAATTTTGTTGCCATTGCACATACATACTTCAATCTTGGCATGCATGTGCAACTTGTGAAGACGAACATTTTTAGGGGTGACTTATTATGGTCAGAGTCATTTATCAAGGTCAAAAGGTCAAATTACGGGTCAAATTTATATTGGCGATGAATCGGGGTCATAGTGTTTCACAAACACATCTTGTTTTTAGCTCACCAGAGCACAAAGTGCTCAGGGTGAGCTTTTGTGATCACCCGTTGTCCGTCGTCCGTCGGCGTGCGTCGTTCGTCGTTCGTCGTCCGTCGTCAACAATTTGAACCTTTAAAAATCTTCTCCTCTGAATCTACAGGGATCTCAACTTTCATCTTTGGCACATAGCATCATATTCAGGTCCTCTACAAAAGTTATATAAATTATGCCCCTGGGGTCAAAATTGACCCCGCCGCAGGGGTGCCTTGTTTTCAATAGAAATATATAGTAAAACTTTGAAAATCTTCTGCTCTGAAACCAGAAGCTTCTCAGCTTTCATAATTGGCACATAGCATCATGTTCAGGTCCTCTACAAAAGTTATATAAGTTATGGCCCTGGGGTCAAAATTGGCCCCGCCCCAGGGGTGGGCCGTTTTCCATAGAATCATATAGTGCAAACTTTGCAAATCTTCTTCTCTGAAACTGGAAGGCTCTCAGCTTTCATATTTGGCACATAGCATCATGTTCAGGTCCTCAACAAAAGTTATATAAATTATGGCCCCCGGGTCAAAATTGGCCCCGCCCCAGGGGTGGGCAGGTTTCAAAAGAAACAAATAGTGAAATCTTTGAAAATCTTCTCCTCTGAAACTGGAAGGCTCTCAGCTTTCATATTTGGCACATAGCATCATGTTCAGGTCCTCTACAAAAGTTATATAAATTATGGCCCCAGGGTCAAAATTGGCACCGCCCCAGGGGTGGGCAGGTTTCAAAAGAAACAAATAGTGAAATCTTTGAAAATCTTCTCCTCTGAAACTGGAAGGTTCTCAGCTTTCATATTTGGCACAGAGCATCATGTTCAGGTCCTCTACAAAAGTTATATAAATTATGGCCCCGGGGTCAAAATTGGCCCCGCCCCAGGGGTGGGCAGTTTTCAATAGAAACAAATAGTGAAATCCTTGAAAATCTTTTCCTCTGAAACTGGATGGTTCTCAGCTTTCATATTTGGCACATATCATCATGTTCAGGTCCTCTACAAAAGTTATGTAAATTATGGCCCCTGGGTCAAAATTGGCCCCGCCTCAGGGGTGGGTAGTTTTCAATAGAAACAAATAGTGAAATCCTTGAAAATCTTTTCCTCTGAAACTGGAAGGCTCTCAGCTTTCATATTTGGCACAGCGCATCATGTTCAGGTCCTCTACAAAAGTTATATAAATTATGACCCTGGGGTCAAAATTGGCCCTGCCACAGGGGTAGTAGGCAATTTTCAATAGAAACATATTGAGAAAACTTTGAAAATCTTCTTCTCTGAAACTGGAAGGTTAATCTCAGCTTTCATATTTGGCTCATAGCATCATGTTCAGGTCCCTTACAAGTTTTTCTAAATTATTCCCTGGGGTCAAAATTGGCCCGCCCCAGGGCCGGCTAGTTCTCTATAGAAACATATAGTGAAAACTTTGAAAATCTTCTCCTCTGATTGTCTGGTGAGCGCTTCAGGGCCATTCTGGCCCTCTTGTTTCTTGTTCATGTGCCATTATAAATATTAAGCTAATTAATAGTCATACTTAAATTGCTTTTTACATGATTATTCATAGAGTAAAGGGTTAAAATGGCAGTGTGATTGCATCCTTGTCCTATTGACACCTTCCTGTACGTAGTTTCACACTATCTGTCTCTATACCACTATCACTATATCAGTGATTTATGATATCACTTGTTTGCTCTGTTGTAGCCGTATGGTGTAAACCAACCAGGTCCTGTGATACGATATGAGACAACAGACCTTCAAGGAGATTACCAGCACAGAACGGGTACGGAAATCATTAGCATCCTGCATGCATTTGCAAACAGAGTGGACCCAGATCAGTCAGCTCCTATAGGAGCCATCTGGTCAGGGTCTGCTTTGCAGACTCAAAATTGTTGTTTCTTAAATTGTCTCAACAACAAATTCTACAACAGAATCATTGTTTTCCTAATTCCCTTAACCCTTTCCTTCATAGACTATTTTTAGACCCAACCTCTTTGAATAAATCTACCGAAAAGGAGCATTTACGAAAGGAGCATTTACTAGAGAAAAGGAACATATTAGAATTGTGTAGTTTAGAAACAATTGTGATAAATAGAGCATTTGCTCCTATGGGAGCAAATACTCTATTTATCACAATGGTTTCAACATGTGACTGTTACAGAGGCGTAGAAAGGCGTATTTATGGAGGAAAGGGTTTAACAATCCACTCATTGTTTCAAACGGAATGGGTCCTGATGATATGTCGAGTTAATCATCTAGATCCAAACTGTTTGCCTAAGTTATTACTTTTTGCAACTTGTGTAAGCTTATGACTTTTCACCAAAGCATTACCTGTTTTGTTTGCAGCCACTCAGCTGACCCAGTCTGCCTACTTCCCCCTTCAGTTGCCATACTGCATATTTGGTCTTGGTCAAACGCCAAACTTTGTAGACAAGTTGGAGGTGGGAATACCAACAAACACATCTGTAAGTAAAAACTGATTGGCTTTTAGCCTGTTGAATGAATTTTGACCCACCCAAACCTTGACTTGCTAGATATTTAACCCTTTAAAAGCGGGACACACCAAGATTGAGGGTTCCAAGAGGAGCTCTCTGATCAGTGTCTGCCCTGGTTGCCATTCAAAATCCTCTAGCAATTTTAAGCCTTTCATACTGAGTTGACTCTAAACACTGATAGGCTTTTCACTCAGAAAATTCAGAGTTGAAAGGGTTAACTCTTTTCACACTAAGAATGAATTAGTGATAACCTACACAGTTTGGATCCAGATGAAATGCTTAGTTACTGAACTGATCATATTTTTATAAGAAATAAAAGAAAAAATTACTTTAGAATGTTAGCAGATGACAATTTTTAGCAGACAACAGTGACTTAGGTTATAAAGAGTTAAAGACATAATCAGTATTGTCTTTTTCTTCAGACATTTACTCTGAGTTTCAAATAGTTTTGATCTTGATGATAAGGCTTATTTATCGTAAATTCATCTGTGGTGTGCTAAGATTAAAAACTTCAACATAGCTTGAAGCTCATACAGCACTTAACTGATGATTGGTGTCTGCCAACTAAATAATGTCATCCACTTAATATTTTTCACATTTTTTTCTTTTTTCCAAATAGTATCAGTGTAGTCAAGTAATTTAGAATCAGATGAGGTACAAGGTTAAATGAAGTCTCATTAACCCTCTACCTGGTGAATATTTAGCTGGATTTTTAACCCTTTTCCTCATAGCTGGATTTTTAACCCTCTTCCTCATATAAATGCTTTTTCATGCCTTTGCAGAGTAAACCCAGACCAGATCAGGCATTGTACCTATAAAACATTTTTCGTTTTTTTTAGTCTGAGTATGTTTTCGTTCTCAAGCATTTTCCCACTCATATTTTGACTTAAGCTTATATAATTTTGCTCAGTTTGCTTATGATATAATATAGATATCTGCCAGTGCCAAACATTCCTTTGTCCATTTGCTATTATAATTTCTTTTATCTAATTAACATTCATGATGTCATTATTTCTTACATGAATATTCATGGAGGAAACTCAGAAAAGGATTATCAAATAGCACAGACCCTCATCAAATCCCCTCCTTTAGGAGCAGTTTGATCTGAGTCTACAGTAAAACCTCTCTATAATGGGCACTAAATTGTGTTAATTAGTTGGTATTTAGGGCAGGTCGCTGCTTAAAGCAAGGTGAAAGTAAAACAGAACGCTCCTCCTATAGGAGCGTTCTGTTTTACTTTCACCTTGCTTTAAGCAGCCACCTGCTTTTAACACAAAATATTTGATGTAATTTAGTGGCCGTTATAGAGAGGTTATACTGTACTCCATTTACGTAAGACGTTTGTCCAAATATTTAGTATGATTTATGGTACCTGAATTGTTGTTTATTTACAGAAACAATTGTCGAGAGAGTGGACGTCTTTGATACCGAACTCCCAGCTAGTGATAATCCCATATCCTGTAAATGATCCAAACAGGTAAAACATGTGGCAACATGAGTCAGTTGACAGGATTACGTGAATATCTGTCCATACCAGGGGAGATAAATACAGTCTTCATTCAAGCCAAGGCTCGCATTTAACAACTTTTCTGACGAGCCAAAATACAGCTGAACTTCCAAACTACTAGCATAGTAATTATTTTATCATGCAACACCAAGAAATAGAAAGATTGCTAAAGCAGTTTCGTCCCCTGGATGAAAATACATGCAAGTACGATTTACGTTGCGTCAAGTTGGCATGTAGTGACGTCATCGACTTTTACAACATAAACAAACTTGATTTAATACTTTTATATGGACAGATAGTTAAGACAAAGGTGAGAAAATGTGTTAATTTGATGTTTATGTTTAATTATGCCCTTTTCGTCCTTCTGTTTTTCTCCTATTGGCTAAACCAAACTTGCATCCCAGTCGGGTCAGTACACATGCACTGTACCTCACAAAATACAGCTTCGACGTGGAAAATATTATGCTAGAAGGAAGTGACTGTATTTTGTGACGTTGCATGAAAAAATAATCTATTATAATGTGAAATATTTTTACAGCAGTCACTTAACCCTTTCCCTGTTCTGTACAGTTCAGCATTCTCGTAAGAAATTATGACATCGTGAATATTCATTAGCTGAAATTTTTCAAGGAAAATGTAGAATCAGTTCTATATCAATTTAAAAGCAAACAGAGCAGACCCTGATCAGACAGCTCCTATAGGAACCATTTAATGTGGGTCTACTCTGTTTGCAAATGCGTGAAAATGTGTTAAAATGGGTTAAATATAAAACAGTCTTAATGATTGGTAGGTGGTTGGAATTTGTGTTTGGTCTCCCTTTAGCCTATAAGACATGAACATACATGTAAGAAATTAATTTCTGAATATTCATATTACCAGTAGATAAATTGACATGAATATTAAAGAGGAAGTCCCTACAATGAACACATATTTTCAATAATGTCATAAAACTTAATAGTTAATAGAACTTATAAAAAAAATGCCCCTGTTATTTAAAATTAACCGTTTTCATTGACACTTATAACTTTTGTTCTACAACAAAATATTATTAACCTTGGTCAAACAGTTAACAAAACTAAAACGCGAGCCGAAATAAATAATAATACATTATCAAATAACATGTCAATATTTTTAAATATTATAAATATATCATATATTTTTTTATACGTTTATATACGCCCGTTTGAAAAAACTGGACGTATTATGGAATGGCTCTGTCTGTCCGTCCGTCTGTAACATCTCTAACTCAAGTTCGCTTGGTGCATCCTTCTCAAATTTTAACACAATGTTTATCTAGACATGCTACAGTAGCCTGCCAAGTCCCGTTTGTTTATCCAAGGTCAAGGTCACACAATTGGACTTAGAATTTGCGTTTAGCAAAAATGTTAACCAGTCTGTCTGTCTGTAACATCTCTAACTCAAGTTCGGCTAGGTGGATCCTTCCCAAATTTAACACAATGTTTATCTAGACATGCTTCAGTAGCCTGCCAAGTCCCGGCTCGTTTATCCAAGGTCAAGGTCGCTTAATTGGACTTAGAATTTGTGTTTAGCATTTGCGTTAAGCAAAAATGTTAACCTCAATTTATGCGGAACAAGTCCACTTATTTATATAACACTTTGTGATACAGCTTTGAAACTTGGAACTCTTGTTCACCGTCACAACCTTCACCTGTAGGCAAGAGTAAATAACTCTGCCAAGCATTTTGACCGAATTATGCCCCTTTTTAACTTAGAATGTTTGGTTAAGGCTTTGTTAAAGTCCATTTGTTTACATAACCCTTTGAGATAAAGCTTTTAAACTTGAAACATTTGTTAACCATCACAAGCATCACCTGTAGACAAGAGTACATAACTCTGTCAAGCATTTTGGCAGAATTATGACGCTTTTTAGCTTGGAATTTTTGGTTATGGTTCTCATTCGACGGGCGTATATTGTGCCCACTGGCACTCTTATTTATCATCTGCTGTAGCAGAATGTCACATAGGGATCACTTAGCCTTCAGCTGTCCGCAGTATATCTCTCCATCTGTCTGTCTGTCTGTTTGTTACCCCATTTTGTCAAGCTTTTTTCGTCACATTTCTTCTGTCATGTGTTCTTGTGTCCAGTCAGCAAAGGGTTTTAGATTTGTTACGATGCAGCTGATTTTGTATTTCAGATGGACCAATAAACTGTTTGTTACTCCAAGTAAACTGATGATGATGACAGGGGCGTCATTGTTGGGCACCTGTGGGTTTATTGCCGGTATTGTGGGTATATTACACTGGAGAGATCGGGTAAGCAGCTAGAACATGCCTCTAGATTTTCTAAACCCTCAACCCTTTACCACATAGATACACATTTTAATGCATTTGCAAACAGAGTTGACCAACATCAAACAGCTCCTAGAGGAGCTGTCTGATCAGAGCCTGCTCTGTTTACTGAACAAACAACATAGATCTGGGTCCATGCTTATAAAGCTTTTAGTTGAGTCTGAGTTTCGTTCTCAAGCTTTTGATTGGTCAGATTTGAGTTCTCAAGCTTTTGATTGGTCAGATTTGAGCCAAAGAATTCAGACTTAATTAAAAGTTTTATAAGCATGGACCCAGTTGCTACAGTTTCTGCCATTACCAAACTCTCCTAAATTATGTGCCATGAGAAAATAGAAGATAATTAATATTAATGATGTCATTATTTCTTACATGAATATTCATGAAGCAATGGCTAATCTGTTGCAAAGATGATGTCTGCTTAAGCCTTTACCACATGAATATTCATGTAAGAAATAATGGCATCATGAATATTGATCAGCTGAATATAACTAGTGGAATTTTTAACCATTGCAGAAACTGTCTTATCTGATCTATATCATCTCAGTAGCAAACAGAGCAGACTCAGATGAGATGGCTCCCTTCAGGATCCATCTGATCTGGGTCTACTCTCTTTGCAAAAGCGTTAAAAGGTGTATCTATGGTGTAAAAGGTTAAACTCCAGTCTGTTGCATTCTTTCAAGCCTTTGAGAAACTGTTGACTGAGTGTGTGTTCTATGGCTTTGATACTGAAGAGACACAGAGGAACTTTGTGTCTCACCTTGTCTAAACATGGAGCAGTCTGTATTAACCCTTTACTTCATATAAATGTGTTTTCACGCATTTGCAAACAGAGTAGACCCAGATCAGATGGCTCCTATAGGAGCCATCTGATCAGGGTCTGCTCTGATTGCTAATGGAGTTTTAAAAATCTGTTTCTTTACTTTCTAAAATGGTTACAATGTTCCACCTTCCGTATTTCCTTATAACCATTTTGTATCGAAAATTGAAATAAACATAGAACAGGGAAAGGGTTAAACTTTGGCATGCTAAGCTCGAGCTGACTTTAAAATCAAACAGCCGATATCTCAGGATCCAAACCTGTTTGACACTCAGTCAACAATTTCTCAAATTGGAACTAAGAAACAATGGCAGCATATCACAGTTTAATGCTTTCCCTCATGAATATTCATGAAAGATTACATTAAGAAAATTCATTGGCTAATTTAGTATAATAGCGGTCCAGATAAGATGCATAAATTAAAACATTTTCAAGAATACATATAACTTCTTTATTCCTCCACCAAACCCAATGCTACGACCACTCTTTAGAATAATCTCTTCAAGATGATTCTTACGAGTGGTCACAACACAGGGTTCGGTGGAGAAATGACGATTTTAGTACTTGAGTATGCAACCTTTATCTGTTGCTCCGGTATAATATATCAAATGAACAGAGGAAGTTTGGCCATGGCTGATAATGTAGAATGAGATTTACATAATTCCATAACATAATTCCTAGAGCCAACTCTGATCTGAGTCTGCTCTGTTTGCAAAGGGGTTAGGTAAAGAGTTATGCAGCTAGCAACTGTACAGCAGGATAAGGTTTAACCCTTTCCTCCATAGGCTTTTTTTTAGATCCAACCACTTTGAATAAATCTACCGAAAAGGAGCATTAACTAGAGAAAAGGAAAATTTTAGAATTTTGTAGTTTGAAACCATTGCGATAAATAGAGCATTTGCTCCTATAGGAGCAAATGCTCTATTTATCACAATGGTTTCATAAAGTGACGTTTACAGAGGCATAGAAAGGGGTATTAATGGAGGAAAAAGTTAAAACTTCAATCAATGCAGAATCAGAATCTTTTGTTTAACCCATTCCCTTATATTTTCACCGTTTGACCCTTCTGTAAAAGTCACTTTTACAAACCATTGTGATAAATAGAGCATTTGCTCCTATTTATCACAATGGTTTCAAATCTATGCAATTCTAAAATTGTCCATTTCTCTAGTAAATGCTCCTTTTCAGTATTATTCAGAGATAGGATCTAAAAATAGCCTATGAGGTAATGGGTTAACACTGTGACTAGTCTTGTGTAATTTGTTTTTGATAGTATGGCTCTTTATAACTGTCAATTGTACACTACTTTCTAGGTTGAAGACAGAAAGGAGAAGCGTCAAGAGTCTCAAAGATTCCACTTTGATGCCATGTGATATGTTCCTATTGTGACATGTAGAGATTTAAACGCTAGAGAGACTTGATCCGGGTGGGCAGATCCAGAAATTAACAAATACCTGTAGTTCACTTCCAAATTATGTGTAACATTATTTTGGTTGACATTTCAGTTGTAAGGAAACAGGATAAACATAGGATTTTTGTTTGAGCTCATAAGGTATAGAGTAAAACCTCTGTAAACCGGAATTCTAGTAGAGAAGAAATTAGATACTTTAGGCAGGTGGCTGCTTAATGCAGCTCTCAGAGCTTTCTGCATGAAGTCCACCCTGCATTAAGCAGCCACCTACCTAAAAGTATCAAAACACTCAGAATTCTGAAGGGTTTTACTGTATGTCCCTCAGAGTGACTGCTGACTGAATAGACAAGTGAATGTGTAAACCGGTAACTGTTAACCCATTCCTTCATATTGCCGACTTTTGATGACTCTGTAAAAGTCACTTTGTGAAAACATATGCTCTATTTATCACAATGGTTTCAAGCTACAAATTCTAAAAAATTCCTTTTCTCTACTTACTGCTCCTTTTCGGTAGATTTATTCAAAATGGTTGTATCTAAAATAGCCTATGAGGTAATGGTTTAATTGCAGAAGACTACTACAAAAGCTTTCTGTTTTAATCTTGTCCTGCATTGAGCTACCACCTGTATCAACCCTTTACTTGATGAATATACATGTAAGAAATAATGATGTCATGAATATTTGGTAATGGTATATGAAAAACACAGGTGGTTTTGAGCCTTGACAGAAATTATAAAATCAGATTTATACTATTTCATATTAAGAAACAATAGAACCTGGTTAGAGTGCTCCTACTCTGTTTGCATAGGTATCAGGTAAAGGGTTAAAGACTGACAAATAGGCTTCTTCTAATTAACCCTTGCATTTTCTTGCATTTGCAAACAGAGTAGACCCAGATCAGATGGCTTTTGTAGGAGCTGTCTGATCAGGGTCAGCTCTGTTTGCTATTAATGAAATAATATAGATCTGATTTTACATTTTCTGCCAATACCAAACAATCATGTGCTTATAACTCGTTACAAGCATTCAGCAGATAAATAGTCATGGTGTCATTATTTATAACACAAATATTAACCCTTTCCTCCATAAATATGCCTTTCTACGCCTCTGTAAAAATCACTTTTTGAAACCATTGTGATAAAAAGAGCATTTGCTCCTATAGGAGCAAATGCTCTATTTATCACAATGGTTTCAAACTTCAAAATTCTAGAATTTTACTTTTCTCTAGTAAATGCTCCTTTTGGGTAGATTCATTCAAAGAGGTTGGGTATAAAAAAGCCTATGGAGGAATGGGTTAAACAGAGAAAGGGTTAACCATGCATGCACTGGCATTTCCAAACAGTGAAGACCCATATCAGAGACCTCCTAGAGGATACCTCTGGTCAGAGTCCTCACTGTTTGTCATTCAAAATGTCGTCGCAAATTATACCCTACATACCCAATGGAGTCTATTGTTAAAATTAATGATGATTCTTGAAATTCAGGATTCAAAGAGTAAAATCTGTGACTTTCAAATTTTCAGTAAGCTCTGCTTATTTTCCATTCCATTCATAATTTATTACAGTAAAACCCCTTTAAACCAGATGTCAATTAGCATCAATAACATTCTGTTAGGTGGCAGCTTGATGCCAGTTGAAAGTCATGCAGAAAGCCCCTTTTGGACCTAAAGGAGCTTTCTGCATGACTTTCAACCGGCATTAAGCAGCAACCTGTCTAAAAAGATGTAATTTATTCTTTATCAAAATTCCAAGGGGTTAGAGGGATTATACTGTATGTGTATACAGTAAAACCTCTCTATAATCACCACTAAATTGAGTTAATTAGTTGGTATTTTGGGCAGGTGGTTGCTTAAAGCAAGGTGAAAGTAAAACAGAACTATAGGAACGCTCTGTTTTACTTTCACCTTGCTTTAAGCATCCACCTGCCTTTAACACAAAATACTTGATGTAATTTAGTGGTCGTTATAGAGAGGTTTTACTATATAGCATTTTTTAGTGGTTTGTTTGTTCCAGTGCAAAATGATGTAACAACTCCTTGCAGACTAACAATGTAGTAATAGTAATCAGTCTCACATAACTGACATTTGAAAACAGCTTGGATCCAGATCAAAATGCCAAATGGTGCTTCATCAGGATCTAAGCTATTTGCTACACATTCAGATAGTTTCTCAAAATATAAAGTCAACTGGATAAGTCATAGCAAGCAGTTTGGATTGATATAAATGTCAAGTAACTTTGCATCACCAGGATCCAGACTGGTCTACTCTATCTTTGAAATGAAAGGAGAGAGAAAATTAAGAGTCAGATTTGAATTTACAGTAGAACCAGTCCTCAGAGGTCATTCATTTATTATACCCCCACAAACGATGTTTGAGAGGGGGTATATAGGAGTCAGTGTGTCGGTCAGTCGGTTGGTCGGTCTGTCTGTCTGTTTGTCTGTCTGTGGCACAACCAGGTTAAGTCCACTTATTTACATAACCCTTTGAGATAATGCTTTGAAACTTTACAAACTTGTCCACCATCACAAGCTTCATCTGGAGGCAAGAGTACATAACTCTGTCAAGCATTTTGACAGAGTTATGGCCCTTTTTATATTTTCCGTATGTCTGTCTGTGCGTGGCACAATCTGGTTAAATCCACTTATTTACGTAACACTCTGAGATAAAGCTTTGAAACTTTCCACACTTGCTTACCATGACAAGCTTCATCTGTAGGGAAGAGTACATAACTCTTTCAAGCATTTCGACAGAATTATGGCCCTTTTTATTATACGCTCGAAGGGACGTATTATGGTATGGCGCATGTCGTCTGTCCGTCTGTCCGTCCGTCTGTCCGTCCGTCCGTCCGTCCGTTAGCAATTTCTTGTGCAACTAACTCCTCCTTTATTTTTCAACATAATTTCTTCAAACTTTCAGGAATGATAGATACTGATTTGTAGTTGTGCATATCAGTGAGATAACTCTCATATCATTTTTCATTCTGGAGTTATTGCCCTTTGATAGTTTTGGGTAGCAATTTCTTGTGCAACTAACTCCTCCTTTATTTTTCAACATAATTTCTTCAAACTTTCAGGAATGATAGATACTGATGTGTAGTTGTGCATATCAGTGAGATAACTCTCATATCATTTTTCATTCTGGAGTTATTGCCCTTTGATAGTTTCGGGTAGCAATTTCTTGTGCAACTAACTCCTCCTTTATTTTTCAACATAATTTCTTCAAACTTTCAGGAATGATAGATACTGATGTGTAGTTGTGCATATCAGTGAGATAACTCTCATATCATTTTTCATTCTGGAGTTATTGCCCTTTGATAGTTTCGGGTAGAAATTTCTTGTGCAACTAACTCCTCCTTTATTTTTCAATATAATTTCTTCAAACTTTCAGGAATGATAGATATTGATGTGTAGTTGTGCATATCAGTGAGATAACTCTCATATCATTTTTCATTCTGGAGTTATTGCCCTTTGATAGTTTCGGGTAGCAATTTCTTGTGCAACTAACTCCTCCTTTATTTTTCAACATAATTTCTTCAAACTTTCAGGAATGATAGATACTGATGTGTAGTTGTGCATATCAGTGAGATAACTCTCATATCATTTTTCATTCTGGAGTTATTGCCCTTTGATAGTTTCGGGTAGCAATTTCTTGTGCAACTAACTCCTCCTTTATTTTTCAACATAATTTCTTCAAACTTTCAGGAATGATAGATATTGATGTGTAGTTGTGCATATCAGTGAGATAACTCTCATATCATTTTTCATTCTGGAGTTATTGCCCTTTGATAGTTTCGGGTAGCAATTTCTTGTGCAACTAACTCCTCCTTTATTTTTCAACATAATTTTATAGAACAGCCTTCGGGCGTATATTGCCCCGTCTTGCGGTGCTCTTGTCTTAAAATATGTCTGTCCGTGGCACAACCTGATTAAGTTTTTTGTTAAAGTCCACTTATTTACGTAACCCTTTGAAATAAAGCTTTGAAACTTTACACACTTGCTTACAATCAGAAGCTTCATCTGTAGGCAAGAGTACATAACTATATCAAGCATTTTGACGGAATTATGGCCGTTTTAATCTTCTTCTTTTTTGGTTAAGGTTTTTGAGTCCACTTATTTTTATAACCCTGTTAGATAAAGCTTTGAAACTTGGAACACTTGTCCACCATCACAAGCTTCATCTGTAGGCAAGAGTACATAACTCTGTCAAGCATTTTGACAGAATTATGGCCCTTTTTAAATCAGAAAATCTTGGTTAAGTAGAGGTTTTGTTTTATTTGCGATCAAGGCAGCAGAGGGGGATATTCCATCACCTTAGTGATAGTTCTAGCAAAACATAGGAGTATTAAAAAGCAGATGGTTGCTTAATGCAGGGCTAAAGTAATGCAGAAAGCTCCTATAGGAACTTTCTGCATTACTTTTGTCCTGCATTAAGCTACCACCTGCCTTACATAATCATAATTAGACCTCTTTTTGATGACCGCTTAAGACAGGTTCTACTATAGATGATAAACTTTTGGAAACGAGTTATTGCTTCAGGTGCTATGATTGTAATATAATTCACATTTCTGTAATAAGTCATTCTGTCATAACTTTTGGAAATGTAAATCATGTATCTCATTTTCTGTCATTTTGTTGAATATTTCATGAGAGTGATTGTATGCCCTAGGATGGCACTTCATTGTAAATAGAAGTTTACTCTTTACCTGATAGATATTTTATTAGATACACATTTTGACACCTTGGCAAAACAGAGTAGATCCAGATCAGATTGCTCATGTAGGAACCATCTGATCAGGGACTACTCTGTTTGCTAATGATATGATTCTTCAGTTTCTGCCATATCAACAACACCCTGTGTCCATAAGCCATTATAAATAATTATCTTACAATGCTACAGATAAAGGTGTGTACCCAAATACTAAAATCGTCATTTCTCCACCAAACCCTATATTGTGACCACAACGAGTGGTTACAACATAGGGTTTGGGGGAGATATAAAGGAGTTATTCTTGAAAATGTTTTTATTTACGCATCTTATCTGGAGCTCCGATCTTACTTATATTCACCACATGAATATTTATCAGGTAAAGGGTTACATTAGGATTTGTGGCCGTCACAAATGGCATTAAGAGCCTAGCAGTGCTAAAGAGAGTTATCTGATGAGACAAACTTTTTTAACAAGAATATGTGCGACATTGAGATGCAACATATGATCAAGATGTGCATTAGGTTGTATGTGGATAAAATGCTTTTGAATTTGACATGGATCAGGCGATCCATTCATATACTTGTACATAATCGGAGTGAAAGATTATCAAGAATCTCAAGAAGTGCATGTGTGTCTGTCTGTCTGTGTCTCAGACTCTGTCTGTGTGTGTGTGTGTCTGTCTGTCTGTCTGTCTGTGTGTGTGTGCTTGTCAACAAGTGCAGGGTCCATGCTTATAAAACTTTTAGTTGAGTCTGAGAACGTTCTCAAGCATTTGATTGGTCAGATTTGAGCCTTTGGCTCAAATCTGACCAATCAAAAGCTTGAGAACTCAAATCTGACCAATCAAAAGCTTGAGAACGAAACTCAGACTCAGCTAAAAGCTTTATAAGCATGGACCCAGATGTTTATGGAATGAATTACATTAACATTAAGGATGCCATATGCAATGTTTGAGCTCAATTCTTTAACCCATTACACCCTAGACACACCTAAACTTTATAAGAATTTACAGTTTATCCCTCGTCTTAGTGCTCCAGATAAGATGGGTAAATTAAATCATTTTCAGGAATAACTTCCTTTTTTCTCCACCAAACCCTATACTGTGACCACTCTTTAGAATCGTCTCGAAGAGATGATTCTAAAGAGAGATTACAGTATAGGGTTTGGTGGAGAAATAACGATTTTAGCATCTTGGTACACACCTTTATCTGTAACTCTGTTCATAGTTTAATTAACCCTTTCAACAATATGGACTATTTTGTAACGATTTATGTGAACAGTTTGGATCCAGATTAGGCATAGAGTAATTGGGACCTTGTTTGTTTAACCCTTTACTCGATATGTACACCTTTACAATGCCTTTACAATCAGAGGAGACCCCCAGATCAGATGGCTCCTGTAGGAGCTGTCTGATTAGGGTCTACACTGTTTGCTAATGAACTAATATAAATCTGATTTTACTGTTTGTTCTGTCTAAATATTTCGGTGTTTATACATGTATTCCATTATAAAAAAAAAAGCTAATTAATATTCATGATTTTATTTTTCTTAAATGAATATTTATGGAGTAAAGGGTTAAAGGAAATTGCAGTTGTTGCATATTAGGTTTACTTCTTCAGTCTAAAGGTGTAATTTTTGAAAAGGTGTGCAATAAATATCTTATCACATGTCTCATATGATCTGAGATCATACCTCATACATTTGGTCAGATGTTTTCCTTTTGTCTTCAGTGAAAATGTACTTTGGTGTACCTATACTAACATAGCAGTATTCTTGAGTCAGTTCTTCTACAAACTACACAGGCTGTTTAAATGGTGACTGAAGAGCAGTATATATAGAGTTATGTCCCTTTGAAAATTAGAAAACTGAACCTGTTGGTGATTGATGAACTTAGGATGCTGTTGGTTAATTCCGTTAACCATTTACTCCATAAATACACCATTGCAAATAGAGTAGACCCAGATCAGACAGCTCCTATAAATCTAATTAATATTCATGATGTCATTATTTCTTAAATGAATATTCATGGAGTAAAGGATTAATTATTGTGAAAGTTGTGGATGTTATACTGTATCCTTGGATGAATGTATCAAAAGTTCTGAGAGAATTATGATCCAACAATTCTTTGTGTAGATAATGAATTATTTTACTGCTGTTAGCATATGGACATTACTGTTTAATGTTATTTATTGTTATTTATTTTACAATAAAAATAAATTCTATGTTTTTATAACTCTTGCTAATTCTATTACCCAATTCTGACAAAACAATGAAGTTCATTTTTGTCACCCACTCTAGCCAGCACATCATAGTTGCCACAATGGCAGTTAACCCTTTAATCCATAAATATGCCTTTCTATGCATTTGCAAACAGAGTAGATCCAGATCAGACGGCTCCTGTAGGCTTTTCAGAAGAGTAATGAAAAGACACAATGACAGTGTGATGACACTCCTCAGAAACAGTGGTTAGTCTGAGAATGCAATAAGGAATAAACCTTATATAAGGAAGAAAATAACCGGATGTTCATGCCAAGTACTTATCATATTGCCAAATATGTCTTCTGCTTCAATTCGAAAATCACATTTTTCTTCCATTTTTTTTTCAAAAAGCAGTACAGTTTGGATCCTGATGAAACACTGTATTTCTCTATGTCAAGGCCTCAACAGTTTGTAAAGTTCACACAAAACTTATTCGTAATGTAGAAAGAATTACAAACAAACTACACTACAGTAGAACCAGCCCTAAGCGGCCATTCATTGTTGAACATAGGAGCCTTTAACCCTTTCCTCCATAAATACGCCTTTCTACGCCCCTGTAATAGCCACTTCTTGAAACCATTGTGATAAATAGAGCATTTGCTCCTATGGAGCAAATGCTCTATTTATCACAATGGTTTCAAAACTACACAATTCTGACATTTTCCTTTTCACTAGTAAATGCTCCTTTTGGGTCTAAAAATAGCCTATAAGGGAATAAGTGAAACGCAGATGGTTGCTTAATGTTAGTCAAAAGTAATGCAGAAAGCTCCTATAGGAGCTGAGCTTTCTGCATTACTTTTGGCTAGCATTAAGCAACCACCTGCCTTACAGACCCATAATTAGACCTCTTTCTGGTGGCCACTTTAGACAGGTTCTACTGTTTATACATGTATTTCAACTCTGCACGTTAACGACAAAGCCATGGTTACCAATGCAGACAGTTTGTTTGCAGACGAGGCGCAAATTAATGCAGTTTCTCATCTGGGTCCAAACTATGGGACACTTTGTACCATATTTCTTTCAAAGAAATGAGAAAAAACATTTTAAGAACTGAAGCAGACGACAATAGTTGCAGACGAAACAAATACTTGCAAAGTGTTAAAATCTTATAGTCCGGAATGGGAAATTTGGATAGACAATTTCGATGCAATTTGAAATCGGCCAGTTTACTCTTATGCGACATTACTTCATGTGAAGGCTTACATATGTTTAAGATCAATTTGGTCAGATGTTTTCCTTTTGTCATTCCGACTTCCGAGCTCCTAGATGAACATGGTCTGAATTGCTTGCAATTCACAAATCCGCTCAAAATGATACCCTTTCATGCTGAATTGATTATTTTGTTTGAGCACAGATTACCAGACTATCTCTGATTCCTAAGACGTAATTTAAAATCCTAGTGATACACGTTACAAATAAAATGTCACTGATCACCTTTACTTCATGAATATGCATGTAAGAAACAATGACATCAAAATATGAACCTTTTTACCCTTTCCTCCATGAAGACAAAGTTAAGAAATAATTATATCATGAATATTAGTTAGACACATGAACACAGAAAGTTTGGCCATTGTAGAGTCAGATGTATATTACAGTAAAACCTCACTATAACGGCCACTAAATTACATCAAGTATTTTGTGTTAAAGGCAGGTGGCTGCTTAAAAGCAAGGTGAACGTAAAACAGAACGCTCCTATAGGAGCGTTCTGTTTTACTTTCACCTTGCTTAAGCTAAATACCAACAAATTAACACAATTCAGTGGCCGTTATAGAGAGGTTTTATTGTATTAGCTTTGCAAACAAAGCAGACCCAGATCTGGCAGCTCCTGTAGGAGTCTACTCTGTTTGCAAAAGGCACATAATGTGTTGTGTTGTGAAAAGTGCATACTCAGATCTACAAATTTCCATAAGCAAACAGAGCAGAACCTGATCAGACGGCTCCTATAGGAACCGTCTTATCTGAGATCTACTCTGTTACCAAATGCGTTAAAAGGCGTTTATATGAGGGAAAGGGTAAATATCATGTTTTGATGTTGCAAGATTACTCAATAAATTACATTAAAAAAACCTCTCATATTACCATAAAAAGTTCAATTAAATACTCCCAAAAGCAAACAGAGTAAGCCCTAATCAGACGGCTCCTACAGGGCGCGTCTGATCTGGGTCTACACTGTTTGCAAATGCGTGAAAAGACATTTAATGCAGGTTAAGGGTTAAACAAACATTGCAAAACTATTACATCAGTTTTGCCGATTCAGCATCAAGTTTAACCCCCGTCTCGCCATTCGTCGCCTAACCCGCATAATTCAATGCAAACAGCTTGGATACAGATGAGACGCCGAGTAACTCGGCGTCTCATCAGGCTCCAAGCTGTTTGACACCCAGTCAAAAGTTCCTAAAAACGGATTCGAATCGGATATAGTCAATATTGCACTAGGTTTAAACTTGAGCAGACATTAGTTTTCCTCAGCGATGTAAGGTTTAACCCATTTCCTCATAGGCTATTTTAGATACACTCTTTTTTAATCAATCTACCGAAAAGGAGCATTAACTAGAGAAAAGGAACATTTAAGAATTTTGTAGTTTGAAATCATTGTGATAAATAGAGCATTTGCTCCTATAGGAGCAAATCCTCTATTTATCACAGTGGTTTCACAATGTGAATTTTATAGAGGCGCAAAAATGCGTCATTGGGGGGTAATGTGTTAATAAAGGATATCAGTAATGTCTATTTCTGATATGACACAACACGGGTGTAATAGGGTATTTATAAATCACGCCTGAACACCAAACACTTGTTTATATCAGTATTGTAGATAATGATTGTTAACATAGGCAATTACATGTTACAATTGTAGTATAATTACACAGTTAATGTATACACACCTGCACTTTAACTTGGAGATATCTGAAGAAAAATTAAAAAAAAATGACTCATTGCTAGAGGGTGCTGTAAACCTGGTTGTGAGGATTTTCATTTGAAAAGTGAGTTTTGGTTGTTCTGTATAATATGTTACCATCGAAGCAACCAATTCATGCAGATTAGACCTGACGATATGTCGATGGTTTTTCGTCTCATTTTGATCCAGATTGTTAGCATATTTGTCACCACTAAATTCGCCTGTGTGCAAACAGTTAAAGCATGTTGCTATATATAGTTAACACTTTCCCTGTTTAATATTCAAGTAAGAAATAATAGCATCAGGAATATTTATTAGCTGAATTTTTATAATTTAGTATATGTACACATGTGGTTTTGGTATTGGTAGAAATTCTACAGTCAGATCTATTATAAGCAAATAGAGCAGTCCCTGGTCAGACGGGCTCCTATAGGATCAGTCTGTTCTGGGTCTACATTGTTTGCAAAGGCGCGAACATGCTTTTACATGAGGAAAGAGTGAACTTGATTATTTTGATTTTGATTTTTTTTCTGTTAGGTTTCGTTAAACCATAATCTCGGTAAAAAGATAAAAAAAAAAAAAAAAAGAAGAGTAAAATGTGTGTATAAATAATCATCAATTCGAGCGAGAATCGGCCCCTTCAGCCATCCCCACACTCATCACAAGCCCCGTGATCCGAAGTCATGGTCATCCATGCACGCGAAGGACGAATATCATCATCATCATCATCATAATAATCATCATCATCATAGGTTACGCTCATCAGGATTAAGGTTAATATATTCTTGTAAAAAATAATGACATCATGAATATCTATTAGCTTAATTTTATAATGGTGTATATACATACATGTATAAATGTTTGGTATTGGTAGAAAGTAAATTTATAGGGTCAGATATTTTATAATTTCATAAGCAAACAGAGCAGACCCTGCCATGATCAGGCGGCTCCTATTGGAACCGCCCGATCAGGGTCTTCTCTATTTGCAAATGAGTGAAAAGACGTATATATGAAGGAAAGAGTTAACACATTATTCCCTAGTGACGCACTTTTGCGCATCTATAAAATTCACATTGTGAAACCATTGTGATAAATAGATCATTTGCTCCTATAGGAGCAAATGCTCTATTTTTCACAATGGTTTCAAACTACAAAATTCTAAAATTTTCCTTTTCTCTAGTTAATGCTCCTTTTCGGTAGATTGATTAAAAAGGTTTTGTCTGAAAATAGCCTAGGAGAGAATGAGTTCAACTGATATTGTTAATGTTTTGTTTTTTCAGATATCTCAAGGCGACACACTAATTATTATATTTTGAAGCTGATCAGTAAATAATTATGACAGGTATCTGTCTATACCACGAGGAGAAGTCTTTGTTTGAGGAAGCACAGAAGTTCTTGCAGTCCTCAAGATGGATTCCTCGTCAGTATGTGCATAGATTGGCAATGGCCATTTGCTCATGCAGAAAATTCAAAGGTAATTTTACTGAAAACAGTTAAACACTAGCTAGTCGCCGCCGCCTGATTAGCATTTGCAGATAACTTGTAACCAAATCAGACACAAAGTGACTGAAATGTCTCATCAAGATTGAAGCCCTTAAGTTTTAACTCTTTCTCTGTTGAATATTCATATATGAAATAATGACATCATGAATATTTAGCTGAATTTTTATAATAGCATATATATACACAAGATGTTTGGGTACTGGTAGTTATCCCAGAGTCATGTTTATTACATTTTAAGGCAACCAGAGCAGAGCCTGGTCAGAGGGCTCATACAGGAGTCGTCTGATCTGGGTCTACTCTGTTTGCATACGCGTGTGTCGTTTATATGAAGGAAATGCTTAATCAACACTCTATTAGCAGTTTCCCCATTATTTGAACGTAGTACAGTAGAAACTGTCTTAAAGCGACCTTATATTGATTGGTGGTTGCTTAATGCAGGGCAAAAGTAGGAGCTTTCTGCATTACTTTTGACCTGCATTAAGCTACCATCTGCCTTACAAGCCCATATTTATACCTGTTTTAATGGTCGCGTAAGATACTTTCCACTTTAAGTAAAAAATGCCCCAGACCAGAGTTTGAGCAAATATTAACACATTGGTGTCCAGCGTCCCTTAAAAAGGGGGAAACGGTAAAGACCCAGATCCGAGGGTTCCTTCAGAAGCCCTTTGCTCAAGACCTGCACGCTTTGCTGAACCCAGCTAAGTTAATAGCTTATACAGTAAAACTCCGCTAATGCGACCACTTGATAAACAGCCACTGGCGTCGTTTAAAGCAGAAGGTTGCTTAATGCAGGACGAAAGCCTATATAGGAGCTTTCTGCATAACTTTCGTCCTGCATTAAGCTACCACCTGCCTCTGCCACCCAGATTTATGCCCCTTTTTGGTGGTCCCATTAGAGCGGTTTTACTGTATCTAAACAATTGTTGTGTTCACTCAACGTGAAAAATAGATGGGTTACGAATTAAGATCTGGGCGGGTTTCCCTTAAATAATATGGAACTAAATGGGTTGATTTGTATATAACAGGATATCGAGGGCTTGGTGCAAAACTATTCTAACTCCTTCACAAAGTGAAGGAGTTAGAATAGTTTTGCACCAAGCCCTCGATATGGACTACAGTAAAACCCCTCTAATGCGACCACTTAATGAACAAACATGGGTGTCGTTATTAGCAGGTGGTTGCTTAATGTAGGACAAAAGTAATGCAGAAAGCTCCTCTAGGAGCTTTCTGCATTACTTTTGTCCTGCATTAAGCTACCATCTGCCTCTACCACCCAGAATTATACCTCTTTTAGGCACAGGGGTAAGACACGTTTGAGTCAGTATATGTATATATAGAAAGCATTCTATATATACATATACTGACTCAAACGGGTCTTACCCCTGTGCTTTTAGGTGGTCGCATTAAAGCGGTTTTACTGTAATATGGAACTAAATGGGTTGATATGGACTAATATGTTTCATACTGCTTGTAACATTATGTGTCAGCTTTGATCGGAACCCATTATGATTTTTACAAAATCGTTCAGGTCAGCTTATAAGCTTTGACAACACGAGAGTCAGTTATAATAACCAGCTTATACATGATGTCCTTTAACTCACCCCTCCTACTGACGCCTTTTGACCCCATCTGTAAAGGTAACCTTTTTAAAAACCTTTGTGATAAATAAGCTTTTGCTCACAATGATTTCAAAACTACACAATTCTAAATGTTTCCTTTTCCTTTTCGGTAGATTTTTTTCAAAGAGCTTGGGTCTTAAAATAGTCTAGAAAGGAATGGATTAACCCATTAATTCATGAGTACAACGTATTTGTACGAAATGGCATTATGAATATTAATTAAATAAATTGCTGTACATGTAATAGCATAGAAGGAGCCACCAGATCGGGTTTCATAGTTTTTTTATTATTTGTTTTCAATCTGTACATCGGCAAAATAATTTCTGCAGAAACACCTCTAATACAATTAGATTGTTTCAGTGTATATATTTTGGTATGTGTATTTATCAATTTACCTCATGATTATTCACGTACGATATACTGGCATACCAAGAATTATTTAGCTATTTTTTAACTGATATTCATGAACACATGGTATTTTGGCCATGACAGAAAGTGCGGGATAAAATCTATATTATTTCATTAGCAAACAGGGCAGCCCTTAACAAGACTGGTCCTACTTCAGTAGAACCTGCTTTAAGCAGCCATAAAAAGAGGACTAATTATGGGTCTGAAAGGCAGGTGGTAGCTTAATACAGATCAAAAAGTAATACAGAATGCTCATATAGGAGCTTTCTGCATTACTTTTGACCTGCATTAAGCAACCACTGGCTTTTTGACATGCCTATCTTCAATAATTGAATAGCCGCTTAGAACCGGTTATATTGTATATACATTGATACCACTTCTTCAGGAAAAGGGCTATGCTTGTAACGCCAGCTCACTTCTTATGATCGTTGACACTGGTGCATGGGTGAAACGAGTTTCGTAATGTTTATTTATCCAGTGTATGTTGAGTTCCGATTTAAAGTTGTTCATATATTTGCGTTAACCTCGATACATAAGTATAAACAATCCGTACTACAGTAAACCCCTTCTAAACCGGACGTTTAAATTACAGAAAAAACTCTCTATAACGACCATTAAATTGCATCAAGTGGTTTGTGTTAAAGGCATGTGGCTGCTTAAAGCAAGGTGAAAGTAAAACAGTTTTACTTTCACCCTGCTTTATGCAGCCACCTGCCCTAAATACCAACTAATTAACACTACATGTATTAATTTTAGTGGCCGTTATAGAGAGGTTTTACTGTAGAATCATTGTTGGTCTTTAAGATAGGTCGCAGCTTAATGCATGGTAAAAGTCTGTTTACTTATGGATCTATATAGATTCTACAGTTTCTCACAACGGTTTCAGAACTAAAAATTTCTTTAAAAAAATCCTTTTCTCAAGTTAATGCTCCTTTTCGGTAGATTTGTTCAAAGTGGTTGGTTCTAAAAATAGGCTATGAGATATTGTGTTATAACGACGTAAAACCCGATAAAAACCAAACCAATCATATTCCAATTATAAAACAAATCTTACTTCTTACATGAGTAGTTATGAAGTAAGCTTTATGTTGCAAATTTACACATATGATGGTGTCTGACAAAACTACATACACTGCCTTGCATATTTCAGGAGAGATAGCACTTGCTGAGGAACTAAATGTACATATAGATTACCTGAAAGAATTCATGGGATCTGTCAACAAAGACAGCGTGCTAAGACCTCCAGGTGTCTTGCTGCAGTGGATTACAGAATGTTGTGATCTTCCAGACAGCTACAGTCATGTTAGGCTGGTTACAATCTTATACAATGCACATCATAAAGACTACAAACTTTTACAGAGAGAAAACGTCTCGTCAAACAAAATGGATCTTCCACCACAAAAGAAGAAACGTCACAAACAGACACTCACTGCCTCACAGGTTGTGTGCATTGACCAGAAACTGGAGGAAGAAAATACTTCCACGGTATCTGTTGATTGGTCGACCTCTCATGTGCCGGTCTCTGATGATTGGTCGGTCTCTGATGATTGGTGTACCTCTACTGATTGGTCGGCTTGTGATTGGTCGGTCTCTAGTGATTTGTCGGCTAGTGAATGGTCCTAGTGATCGGTCGGTATCTAGTGACTGGTCGGTCTCTAGTGATTGTTTCTAGTAATTGGTCTCTAGTGTGTAGTCTGTAGTTATTAGTATGTCTCTAGTGATTGGTCTCGTAGGAAAATTATAGGCCAATACATGTTACATTGTTTCTTGAATATCCAAGAAACATGAAACGATAGAATGTTTGAAAACAATATTAAAATCAAAGCCAACTTGTTGTTTTAGTTTGTTGTTTTTATCTTGGGGGTTGGAGGGGTGGGGGTGGGGGGTCCACTGGCTCCATTACATTATCCTCGCAATTTGGTTTGTCAAGGTCGGAGAATAATACCTCCCCTAAGCTAACAAATACATACACATCATAATAATTATACACGTACATGTGTATCATATTAAACATCAATATTGCCCTTTTCAAGATACAACATGAAACCAAAGAGAAGAATTGTTGCCAGATTGATATAATTCTTACACTGTCAGTCTTGTTTTCATTTACTGTTTAAATGAAAATGAAACAAGCTCAAAAGCAGCAAATCAAATTTTAGATATATTGTAATTACTAAAGCAAAAGCGAAAATAACCCATTCCCTCCCACTGATGCCTTTTGAGTCTCTGTAAAAGTCGTGTTATGAAACTATTGTGATAAATAGAGTATTTGCTCCATTGGAGCAAATGCTCTTTTTATCAAATTGGTTGCTAACATCAAATGCATTGCCGCTGCATAGGTATGAAATAATAAGGTCGACGGAACGACTTAAGGTCTACTACCGGGTATATAAGATAAGTTCGACGAATGGGAAGGTCGACGAAACGGCCACCACCTGTTGCGAAACTACAGTACTGACAGTATACAATTCTAAATATTTCCTCTTTTCCAAGCAAATTTTCTTCTTCAGTACATGTAGATTTATTGAAAGAGCATGGATCTAAAAGTTGTCCAAGAGAGAATGGGTTAATCTTGATTCAATATTAATTTCAAATGTAAGGTGTAGATGTTCACGTAGACCAACATAAAAATAAAAAAAACTGTAATAGACGAAACGTACTATAACCCTTTCCTTCATATCTATAAACGAGTTTTCACGAATTTGCAAACTGAGAAGATCCAGATCAGACGGCTCCTATAGGAGCCGTCTGATCAGGGTCTGCTCTGTTTGCTTATGGAATTTGATAAATCTGTTTCTTTACTTTCTAAAATGGCTACAATGTTTCACCTTATATATATTATTATAACTATTATGTCCATGAATATTCAGTAGGTTTTGAAATTTGGAATAAATTCAACAGGGAATGGGTTAAAATAAATAGAAGCAATCCTAATTTTGAGAATTATTGCAGAATACGATTTATACAAATGCCAATTACTAAATGTACTTAAAAAGATGGTGATAATCCTTTCAGTGCGGGAAACGAGTCACTTATGTCCCTGGCAAACAGTGTTGACCCAGCTTAAAAGAATTCACAATGGGTATTCATATGAATACTTATCTCGCCCGATGGTCTGTTTTCCTAATTCAGTATGACCATTTCGAGTGAATTTTCGTCTCAGTGATCTGGCATAGATTCAGAAGTTTTATAACCCCGAACAAAGGATTCTCACTCTGAGAAAAAAACAAACAAAAATAGTTGTTCCAATGGAAGCCATATAAATCCAAGTAGAACAGTTGGGACCATCAATACACATTAAGTTTACAAGCTCATTGTTATCTACTATAATTCTCCAAGTTTGCTCGTCTTTCATTTCTTCTTAAAACAGCCGGTGTCAAACCGTTGGGATCTGATGAGAAATTCACCCTTTCCTTCATATAAACTTGTTTTCACGCATTTGCAAACAGGGTAGACCCAGATCAGACGGCTCCGATCAAGGTCTGCTCAGTTTGCTAACGGAATTTGAAAGGTTTGTTTCTTTACCTTCTAAAATGGCTACGACATTTGGTGTACTTTCCATAGTTCATTATAACTATTTTGCTTATGAATATTCAGTCGGTATTGAACTTTGGAATAAACATAGAACAGGGAAAGGGTTAAGTAATGCAATAAAGTTTTATATTGGCCCAAACTTTTTGCAAATGTTATCACAATTTCGCAGACACATGGTGAAGCTGGGAAAGACATGGAAGAAGTGCTACGACAGTCCCCATCAACCACATGACCCGCACAATTCATATGGCCAATAGTACGCCATGACGTAGAAAAATCTGACCCGCTGACATGAACTCCCCTCTCCCCCCCCCCCTCCCCCCCCCCCCCCGCAAGGACACGTAATATAAACTGTCTCACTTTATAATGAAAAAGAAATGGAAAGAAAGACGGACGGTCGCCGTGCTTTCTTCGGGTCCCAATATTTGTACTTTGCTGAATATGCCAACGTGCTATTTTGCGGCGCCTTCTTGCATTATACATTGTGATTGATTTGCTGAAGGTGCCAGGTTGTCATTACACTCATTGTGGACTAGGGTCGTGGGTCTTTTTCCAAACAGTAACAGGATTCATAGCAACTTCTAGATTGTGTATTCTGTAAGTTCAAGATACAAGATACAAGAAATTTTATTTTACGTCGGATATAAATAACAAATAACATATTAGATCATGAGCTATTTTCCGACAAACATATGTAAAAATCCAAATTAAATTAAATACAATGTACAGTGTCATGCAAAAATAAAAAGAAACAAGGGAAAAAAAGCACAAAGGGGAAAGAGCAGGCACACAACATCTGAATAAAACGTAATTAAGCATTAAATGCAATAAAAAGCACAATAAAAAGAGTCATAAACTAATAAGAAAGTTTCGTCAGACAATAAGGTACATATCTTCATCTGCACTGAATGACTATTGCCAGGAGGATATTCATATACATGTAAAATGTATGTTGATTCAACAGTTCATTTATTTTTCTTTTCGCTAACCTTTGAGTTGATTTCAAACGTTTTTAAAACTCTTTAATTGTTTTAATATGAAATCAATATCCCATAATAGTCGGCAATGTTCACTTACATTTTTCGATGGCAATGGTATCGTAAAAATTGTGTGAACGCGTGATAAACAATGAAAAAAACAAGCATATACACATTAACACCACTTTATCGCAGGCCTAATATAAATTTACAAAAGTGGGCCGTTTTGGACCGGACCGTTTTGGATCTGGGCCGCGTTACATTTCGCGCATGCGCAATACGGTTTTCAAAGCGAAACTAACTCGTGTAAACAAACATTGCAACATCTTTACATCAGATATTGCCTATTCTGCAAGAGGTTTCCAGAATATTTATCGCATAGACTAATATTTATTTTCGGTATGCTTACGTGGATTATATGGCTATAAAAGACACGAAACATCAAAGATCTCTGCACTAGCGACGATGCAGTACTGACAGTATTTAAAAGTCACTGACATTTACAGACTGAAGCAAATATGTACATTTGAACTTGGAGATATTGAAAGGCGGAAATAATGCTCCGCCATTGCTAAAACGGTATCTGAAACCTTCAGTGTTAGGTTGAACACTTGCAAAGTGAGTAGACGTGTTTTGTTTTATGGTTGTGAATGTGACGTGTCGTGTCTTGTATAATTTGTGATGTTTGAACGGGTGCTAGAGAAATCGCCTAATGACGAAATCGCCTACAATTTAGATATATAGTATTTCGCCTAGAAAGCAATTATATAGTGATTGAATTTCACACATATGGTACAGGTAAAGATAACATGACAGAACTATAAAGAATGTTTGTAACAGGAATAAATTGTCATGTTGTGTTGTTTTCTTGATCAATATGACCAAGATTGGACAGTGCAGCCCCTGATCACCACCTGGATTTGACAGCCAACACAATAATTCCCCCCCCCCCCATATTTTTACAGGGGTTGGTAATTATATACCGAATATTTGGAGAAAGTGAAAATGTCATCTATGTACGAAATAGTTACAAAATGAGTCTTATTTCTTGTTAGATTATCTGGATCCCATAAATATTCGAATATAACTTGTTCAATGCGTATGACATTCTTACTTTCTGCATGACTATTGGTGGTATAATTACCTCTCCCTATATATAATTATCGTCAGATCAAATTCTATGTAGTGATCAGGGGCTACACTAATCAATCAATCTTGGTCATCTTGATCTGGGAAACAATACCACAGAACAATTTAATCATGTTACAAACTTTCTTTATAGCTCTGTCATGTTAATTCCAGCCTGGGTCAACTTGGCTGGGTCAACTCGGCCCTTTATTGGAGTGGGTCAACTCGGTCCGTCTTGGTCGGGTCAACTCAGCCCTTTCCTGACTGTCAATTAAAGTTTTATTATTAATATTTTGTCCATGAATGAATGAATATTCAGTAGATATTTAATTTTGGAATAAACACAGAACAGGGAAAGAGTTAAGTCATCAAAATGTGTAAGCCTAAGATAGGGGCAAAAATGTACCCTGTCCCCTATTACAACAGCCTTGTCCAACTACCATGTACAGTGATAGCATATTTATGATCTCTTAACCCTTGTTCTGCTTTAGAAATGATGTTGATTTAACTCTTTCCTCCATAAATACGCCTTAATTTCTACGCCACCATTAAAGTCCATTCTTGAAACCATTGTGATAAATAGGGCATTTGCTCCATATAGGAGCAAATGCACTATTTATCATAATGGTTTCAAAAATAAACAATTCTAACATTTTCCTTTTCTCTAGTAAATGTTCCTTTTAGGTAGATTTATTCAAAGCGGTTGTGTCTTAACATCAGGTTAACCCATTACTCCATAAATGTTTAAATATGCCTTTCTGTGTTGTTGCAAACAGAGTAGACCTAGATCAGACGGCTCCTATAGGAGCCATCTGATCAGGGTCTGCTCTGTTTGCTTATAATATAATATAGATATATATGGTTCTATAGTTTCTGACCTGGCCAAATCTTCCCATGTCTGTTTGCTTTTATGACAATTAATCTAATTAATATTCATGATGTCATAATAACTTAGATGAATATTCACATATATAGGGTTAAGTGGACATTTAAGTTGTTTTGTGTTTTTCAGATATTTCATGGCATAGTAATTACTTACTTTTGAATCCAGTCTGCTAAGATGACGGACTTCTGTTTATACCACAAGGAGAAGTCGTCGTTTGAGGAAGCACAGAAGTTCTTGCAGTCCTCAAGATGGATTCCTCGTCAGTATGTGCACAGATTAGCAATGGCAATTTGCTCATGCAGAAAATTCAAAGGTAATTTTACAGAAACATGTAACTGTTGAAACTTTCTTGATAATTTTAACCCTTATCCTTGTAAATTCCAGTATCACTGTATGGGTAACCAATTTCCAGGTAGGTACCACCTGTCATGCATTTGAAAACAGCTTGGATCCTGATGAAGTGCCAATTGGCTCAATGTCATATGTGGACTCAAGCTGTTAATGGACACAGGCACACAGTCAGTAGTTTCCCAAAAAGTTAATCCTTACCAGATGGAGACATATTTTGATGTCTTTGCAGAGTGAACCCAGTTCAGATGATTCCCATGGGAGTGGTATGGTCAGGGTCTACTCTGTTGACTCATAAAATAATATATGTCAGATTCTACAGTTTCTCTCATTGCCAAATTTTCTATGTTCATAGTTTTGTCATTATAGAAATTCATTTTATTAATATTCATTATGTCATTATTTCTAACATGACTATTCACTAGGTAAAGGGTTAAGAAACTGGAAGTAACTAACATTGTCCATGACCAGAGCAAAAGGTTATAAAACTTCTGAGTCTGAGTCCGAGATCATTCTCAAGTATCTGATTGGTCAGATTCTGAGCAAGCTCAGAATCTGACCAATCAGATGCTTGACAATGATCTAAGACTCAAGCAAAAAGCTTTATAATATTGGAGTGTGAGTTTGAGTAGGCATGCTATAAGATTTGACTTGATTTATACAGGTTGTAATATCAGTCATAGTTAATAGACATTATCATAATTATATTTTCATGCCTTTGCAGGAGTCATTTGATCAGGGTCCTCTCTGTGTATGAAATACTGTAGAGTTTGAATACAGTTTCTGCCGTTGCCAAAATTGCCTATGCTCATTATTTTGCTATGATAGAAATTCAGCTAATAAATATCCATAATCTCATTCCTTAGGTGAATATTCATCAGGTAAATGGTTAACCTTTTCCTTCATAAAAATGCTTTTTCACATATTTGCAAAACAGAGTAGACCCAGATCAGACAGCTCCTATAGGATCCATATCTGATCATGATTTGCTCTGTTTGCTAATGGTATTTGATAGTTCTGTTTCTTTACTTTCTAAAATGGCTACAATGTTCCACCTTCCATATTTCATTGTAACTCATTTGTCCAAGAATATTCAGTAGGTATTGCAATTTGGAATAAACAATAAACAGGGAAAGGGTGAACCCATTTATTCCTAGTATCCCCAAAAGGATTTCCATAAAATTATTAACACTGTCTGATGTCTTTTAGGAGAGGTAGCAGCTGCTGAGGAACTAAAGGTACAGATAGATTATCTGAAAGAATTCCTTGAATCTATCAATGAAGCCTGTGAGCATAGACCTCCCTGTGTCTTGCAACAATGGATAACAGAATGTTGTGATCTAACAGACAGCTACAGCCATGTTAGGCTGGTTACCATCTTATACAATGCACAGCATAACGACTTCAAGCTTTTACAGAGAGAAAACGTCTCATCTAATAAAATGGATCTTCCACCACAAAAGAAGAAACCTCACAAACAGACACTCACTGCCTCCCAGATTGAGTGTATTGCCCGGAAACGGAAGAAGAAATATGCTTCCACAATGGTGAAGTTGGACATGTTTCCTGGTAACAAACAGAAGTTTGAGGAATCTCTCAGTAATAACTTTCTGAAAACCAACAAATGTTACCTTGAATATCCAAAAGACTTGAACAACAGAATGTTTGAGAACAATATTAAAGTTACCTTTGTAAAGCTACAGGGCAGATATACTGGGATGTTCAACAGCATTAGTACAATTCTAAAGACAAAGTCAGAGGCGTTGCAGAAAAACTTGGATGAAGCAAGAGTGGTATGGTGAAACTTTGATTAATTCTAAATGAGTCTTTCCATGTTAAAATGTACCGTTATATGCCTTTTAACGCATTTGCAAACAGAGAAGACTAAGATCAGATGGCTCCTATAGAAGCTGTTTGATCTGGGTCTGCTCTGTTTTCTTTTGGCATGATATAGATCTGAATCTACAGTTTTTGTCAAAGCAAAAAATTCACTTGAAATGTTTACTTTATAAACATTTAGCTTATCAATATAAATTTATGATGTCATTATTTCTTAACCCTTTACCCAATAGCCTATTTCTAGTTTTGAAGACAGGTGACCACTTAAAGCAGGTTGAAAGTAAAGCAGAATGCGCCTTAATGCGCATTCTGCTTTACTTTCAGCCTGTTTTAAGCTACCACCTCCTAGAATATAGAAACTATTTATGATGCTATATGTTCATTATTGTAAAAATTGAAACTATTTTCTTCAGCGGAGGAATATATAAAACTCGCTTAAAGCCGCTTCTATCGTAAAGGGTTAAATGATGTAGAGCAGGGAAAGGGTTAAGAAGAAAAACTGAATAGTTATTTACCTGAATATTATAATGACATAATGGACAAATGAATATTCAGAACTCCAGATAAGATGCATAGATTAAAATATTTTCAAGTATAACTTCTTTATTTCTCCAACAAACATTATCATGTGACCACTGTTTAGAATCGTCTCGAAATGACAATTTTAGTACTTTAGTACACACCCTTATCTGTAGCTCTGATTTTTATCCCTAGCAAAAACTGCAGAATCATATCTATATCATTTTATAAACAAATAGAGCAGACCCTTATCAGACAGCTGATAAAGGAGCCATCTGATCTGTGTGTACTCTATTTGCAAAGGCATGATTAGGTGTTTCTATGAAGTAAAGGGTTATTATGGCTTTGTCAACAGGGTAGGTTAAGACTAGCCACTGCATTTAATTCATGGCATTTAATCTAGCTGGGTTTTATATGAATCAGCATGTGCAGTATTTGTAGATTTCAACTGAACAAATTCCCTCCTACAAATGTCCATTGAAAACACAATAGAACCAATCAGGCCAAAAACCTCTAAAATTCATAAACAAACAGCAGACCCAGATCAGACAGCCCCTGTAGAAACTGTCTGATTTGGGTTTGCTGTTTGTTTGTGAATTTCAGAAGTTTTGTCTAACTGATTTTCTGGCTAAACACTTTTACTTCTGAATTGGGAGGTTTTTTTTATCATTATTGAAAAAATACACTTTTTTGACATTGGGAACATAGCCTAATAAATATTATAAAACCATTTGAAATAAAGATATTAGGATTTGAATACCTCTGTCCTCCATAAATACGCTTTTCTACGTCTTTGCAAACAGAAAAGAACCAGATCAGAAGGCTCCTAGATGATATAGGATAGGTATGATTCTACACTTTCTGCCATGGTCAAAACATTCTGTGTCCATGTACTATTATAATAGTTAATCTAACTATTACAGTGATCCCTCGTTACGACGGAGGTGTTTGTTTCAAGACATTTTGCTGGTATAACAAGGTTGCCGTTATAAAGAGTTTTAATATGAAAGGAACCATATGACCAGTTTTATACTAGTACCAACAGGTGAACGCTTAATGCAGAATGCAAGAAGTGCAAAAAGCTCCCTTTGGGAGCTTTTTGCACTTCTTGTGTTCTGCATTAAGCTATCACCTGTCTTATTGGTATTGTACATATTTATTCAGTGGTTATTTCAAAGACGTAACGCTAATTTTGTTTCAAGTCATACTGCGGGTATAATGAGGGTACCATTGTAACAAATGCCAGTCTAATGAGGGTTCACTGTATATTCATAGAGGAAAAGATGCCTTTATCTGTGGCTCTGGGCAGTGTTATGATTGTTAGCCTTTTCACTCATGTAAACGTTTCTTCATGTCATTGCAAACATAGACCCAGATAAGATGACTCTTGTAGTCATCTGATCAGGGTCTGCTCTGTTTGCTTATGAAATTATGGTAGATCTGAGGAACATTGTTAAGCTGTGAATTATTTTCTGTTTTTCAGAGAAGAAGGAACTATTGGTATACACGTACCCATGGAGCTGATCACTTAGACCATGGAGTAACTGAAGGTATAGCCAGAGGCCCAGATAAGATGCGTACATTAAACATTTTCAATAATAACTTGTTTATCCCTTTCCCTGTTGTATATTTAGTCCAAATTTCAATACCTACTGAATATTCATGGACAAATTAGTTGTAATAAAATATGGAAGGTGGAATACTGTAGCCATTTTAGAAAGTAAAGAAACAGATCTATCAAATTCTAATAGCAAACAGAGTAGACCCTGATCAGACGGCTCCTCTAGGAGCCGTCTGATCTGGGTCTACTCTGTTTGCAAATGCATGAAAACACATTTGTATTAGGGAAAGGGTTAATTCTCCACCAAACCCTATATTGTGACCACTCTTTAGAATCGTCTCTTCGAGTGGTCACAACATAGGTTTTGGTGGAGAAAGGAAGATTTTAGTATTTGAATACTCACCTTTATCTGTTGCTTTGTATATATAGTGTTGATAATTTGTCATATAATTATGCCTTTCCCTGTTTTATATTTCGTCCAAATTTCAATACCTACTGAATATTCACGGACAAAACAGTTATAAAGAAATATGGAAGATGGAATATTAAATTATATTATAGCCATTTTGAAATTTAAGAAACAGATCTATTAAATTCAATTAGCAAACATAGCTGACCCTGATCAGACGACTCCTCTAGGAGCCGTCTGATCTGGGTCTACTCTGTTTGCAGACCAATTGTGACTTTGTCATCTTTGCAAACAGTGTATACCCAGATCAGTTAACTGTGTAACTGTTACAATATTGTGAGAAGCATGAATTATGTGAAAACAGTCATCATTATTGAGTTGATATCAAGTTTTCTAGATATTTTCTAGATCTCTTCTAGAATTCTGGTTAAAAGGGGGTTTAGTGTAGTTGTATTAAAATATAATGTTAAGACATTCGTTGTCATGGCAAACAGTAGATAATCAGTTTAATATGCAACATATAGCAAACAGAGTAGACCCTAATCAGACATCGCCTACAGGAGCGGTTCGATCTGGATCTAGTCTGTTTGCAAGGCACTTAAGATGGGATTATGAAGTAAAGGATTAACCCTTTCCATCATGATTATTCATATGTCATAGATATAATGAATATTCAAATATTAACTGCATTTTATAATCTGTTGATGATGATGATGATGATGATAATAATGATGATGATGATTTAATAATGGCATCAAGAACAAGGGAATTTTTGCCATGGCAGACTCTGTAGAATCTGATTGGTATTATTCCATTAGCAAATGTAACAAATCTTGATCACACAGATCTTATAGGAGCCATCTGATCTGAGTCTGCTCTGTCTGCAAATGTGTTATAAGGATACCCATTCCCTCATAGGCTAATTTTAGACACAACCACTTAGAATAAATCTACGAAAAAGGAGCATCAACTAGAGAAAAGGATTTTTTTGGAATTGTGTAGTTCTTAAACCATTTTGAGTATGGAGCAAATGCTCTATTTATCACAATGGTTTCATAAAGTGAGTTTTACAGAGGCGTCAAACGTGTCAATATGAGGGAATGGGTTAGCTCTTAGAGAGTTGAGTAATTGTCATCAGTAATTAATTTGATTTGCAACAGTTATTTTCAAAACAGTGCTTGAATGTCAAACAGTTGGGACCCTGATGAGACAGTAAGTTCCTCTGAGTGTAATCTCATCTTACAATAGTAATCACGAATTCGCCACTAGCATGCAGAATGAATCTATGTGTCTTGATGTCTCATTTTATTCATCTTATAAAGGCTTTTCTACACCTTCACAAACAGAGCAGACCTAGATCAGATGGCTCCTGTAGGAACTGTCTGATCAGGGGGTCTACTCTGTTTGCTTATGACTGTGACATTGACATGATATAGATTTGATTCTACAGTTCTTTCAAAGCATAACATTTTCTTGAAAATTTTACATTATAAAAGTTCAGCTTATACATATTCATGATGACTATTGAACAAAGGGTTATATCCTCAAAGTTAGGGACTGATGTACCAGTTATTGCTTGTTATAATTTGAGGCTCTTTATTTCAGCACTTAAGAGTATTGATAAAGACCAACTGGCTGCTGACTTTGAACTTAAATCCTGGAACCAGCACAAGGCAAAGTAAGAATAAAATATGTGTGTTACAAAAGAAACCTTCTATAGTGGCCATTTATTGAATAGATATGGATGTCTCTTAATCCTTCCCTTCATATAAACGCCTTTTCATACGTTTGCAAACAGAGTAGACCCAGATCAGACAGCTCCTATAGGAGCCTTCTGATCAGTGTCGGCTCTGTTTGCCAATGGAATTTGGTAGATCTGTTTCTTTGTTTTCTAAAATGGCTACAGTGTTCCACCTTCCATATTTCAGTATAACTATTTTTTCAATGAATATTCAGTAGGTACTAAAATTTGAATTAAACATAGAACAGGGAAAGGGTTTACCCTTTACTTCATGAATATTCATGTAATAATTTAGGATATTAGGGAGATTTGATTAATTTTCTAACCCTTTCCCTGTATGATCTGGGTTTACTCTCTTTGCAGATGCTTAAAAAGGGTTAATGGCATAATTATGCAAACAGGAATTTTTACCCATATCAGAAACTGTCTTTATGTATGTGTACTCTGCTTGCAAAAACGTAGAAAGGCATATTTATGAAGTAATGGGTCAAATAATATAGGTTAGTGTTTATTGGATAACCAGGTCAACCTTTACCGAAGACAATTTTGTTACCTTTGCAATCAGGATAGACCCAGATCAGACAGCTCCTATATGTACTGTTCTTCATTCCAGGTGTCACCCCAAGAAGCCTGTGTCTCCTGTGTTACAAGGTGGACATTGTCTACAGTGTCTGAAGCCTTATACAGGCCTTAAGGACTCCAGTATCTGTACCTACCATCCCGGCTACCTCAGTAGGTGTTTTTCAGTCTCTGTAGCTTAATGCTTTCCTTCATTCAAATGCCTTTTCACAAAGTTGCAAACAGAATAGACCCAGATCAGATGGCTCATGTAGGGTCTGCTCTGTTTGCTAATGGAATTTGATAGATCTGTTTCTTTAATTTTTAAAATGGATACATTGTTCCACCTTCCAGATTTCATTGTTACTATTTTGTCAATGAATATTCAGGTATTAAAATTTGTACTAAATATAGAACACAGAGAGGGTTACACAGAGAGGGTTAAGCAATGAGACCTGGTTCATTGCTATATCATACAAAGAGACCTGCAACTAATGTTAACCAAAATGTCATGAGATTGTTTATGCTAACATAAAGGTCATAATAAAGGGTTAATATGGCTTGAGTTCATTAACAAATTCTTAGATTCAAAACTAAACATATTTGCCTCCTTCCCAGCTTTTACATTCTTGTAGAAGTTGGAAACCACATATTGTGTACAATGTTTCTGAGCCTTATAATGATATTTCATTTTGCCAGTTTTTCAATATTCTTTCACAGACTATTCTGGTGTGTGGAACTGCTGTGGAGTGAAATCAGACTTCGACAGCCACCTTGAAACAGGGTAAGAGAACTAAATAAGCAAACCGCTTAACCCCTTTTTAGCTCACCTGAGCAAAGCTCAGGATGAGCTTTTGGGAGACTTGAATGTCTGTCGTGTGTCGTCAACAATTTGCTTGTGAACACTCTAGTGGTCACAATTGTAGTCTAATCTTCATGAAACTTGGTCAGAATGAATGTCTTGATAAAATCTCGGACGAGTTCGAAAGTGGGTCAAGTTGGGTTAAAAACTAGGTCACTAGGTCAAATAGTAGGAAAACCTTGTGAACCCTCTACAGGTCACATTTTTAGCCCAATTTTCATGAAACTTGGTCAGAATGATTGCCTTGATAAAATCTCGGAGGAGTTTGAAAAATGGGTCAAGTGGAGTTAAAAATTAGGTCACTAGGTCAAACAGTAGAAAAACCTTGTGAACACTCTAGTGGTCACAATTTTAGTCCAATCTTCATGAAACTTGGTCAGAATAAATGTCTTGATAAAATCTCGGACGAGTTCGAAAGTGGGTTAAGTGGAGTTAAAAACTAGGTCACTAGATCAAACAGTAGAAAAACCTTGTGAACACTCTAGTGATCACAATTTTAGTCCAATCTTCATGAAACTTAGTCATAATGATTGTCTTGATAAAATCTCAAATGAGTTTGAAGGTGGATTATGTGGGGTTAAAAAACTAGGTCACTAGGTCAAGTAGTACGAAAACCTTGTGAACACTCTAGAGGTCACATTTATAGCCAAATCTTCATGAAAAAGGTCAGAATGATTGCCCTAATAAAATTTTGGACAAGTTTGAAAGTGGGTTATGTGAGGTCAAAAAGTAGGTCACTGGGTCATATTTTAGAGAAATCTAATTTACACTCCAGTGGCCACATTTTTAGCCCAATCTTCTTCAAACTTGCTCAGAGTGTTTGTCTTGGTGATATCAAGATTGAGTGTGATCATGGGTTGGGTGGGAATAAAAAGTAGGTCACTAGGTCAAATCTTAGAAAAATTACTTGAGAGAGCACATTTTTAGCCCAATCTTCATTGGTCAGAATCATTTTCTTGATAAAATCAATATACTAAATCTTTGAAAATCTTGTTCTGCAGAACCACTGCTCATGATCCACTGCTGATAATCCACTATCAACATTGTTCATATATTGTCCCTAAGGTCATTATTGACCCTACCCATGGGCTACCCTGCAAAAATCTTAAATCAATGGTAATCAGGTGAGCGATTAAGGGCCATCTTGGCCCTCTTGTTCCATAAACACGCCTTTCTACGCCTTTGCAAACAGAGTAGACCCAGATCAGATGGCTCCTATAGGAGCCGTCTAATCAGGGTCTGCTCTGTTTGCTTATGGATATAGATATGATTCTACAGTATTTACCAAGGCCAAAAATTTCCTGAATCCATGTGCTATTGTGATGATTAATCTAATTAATATTCATTATGTGATTTCTTTCATGAATATTCATGGAGCAAAGGGTTAACCCTTTCCCTTATAGTGACGACTTTTGACGACTCTGTAAAAGTCACTTTGTGAAACCATTTTGATAAATAGAGCATTTGCTTCTATAGGAGCAAATGCTCTATTTATCACAATGGTTTCAAACTACAGAATTCCAAAGTTTTCCTTTTCTCTAGTTATTGCTCCTTTTCGGTAGATTTATTCAAAGAGGTTGTATCTAAAAATAGTTATGAGGTAAAGGGTGAATGGATATGATTTATAGATGAAATTACAGTAACTAAGGAGTCCCCTCGAAAGAAGTTCAATTGTCTGCCTTTTTGTTGGTGGGACAAAGAGTAATTCCAATCTCTTCAGTTCCATAAATGTGTCTGCTGTACTACAATTCAGAGCAACAGATAGGCATGCATACTTAAATACTAAAATCCCCATTTCTCCACTAAACCCTATATTGTGACCACTCTTTCACACCAGGTGTTACACCATAGGGTTTGGTGGAGAAATAAAGGAGTTATTCTTGAAAATGTTTTAATTTACTCATCTTATCTGGACCTCTGTATAGAATAGATTTGAAGCTTTTTAAAATGTGCCTTGAATATTCAATACACCTCTTCCTATGCTAGCATTTAATTCATCATAACCAGTGTGAATAGTTTAGATCCAGATAAAATCCTTTGTAACTTGACATTTCAACAATATCCAAACTGTGTGATACCGTGACTGTATTTTTGAAGAAAAATCGAAGAAATGTAGTTTCATTTCAATGCATGTATCTTGAACTTTAAGAGATCATACAAATTACTTCGAGGTAACAGAAGTTCAAATCATCCGATTTCTGATCTTGATACTTTCTCAAGTTCACAGCTTAATGCAGGTCTAAAGAAATGCTGAAAGCTCCTGTAGGAACGTTCAGCATTACTTTCAACCTGCATTAAGCAGTCGCATAATGTAGATAATTCATAGTGGTGTATTTCAGAAAATATTCTGTATTGGAAATTTTGGAAGCACCAAACTTTTACTTAGAGTTATCCAGAAGTTTAAGATATCAAAGTTCATTACTTTTGGTATTTGTAGTGGATAGATATTTTTCCAGGAAACAATTACATAGCATGCAAAGGGACAAAATATATATTTGGGGGTGTTTTTGTATTCCCAAGATATCATTTTTTTTTATTTAATGATCTTATTGAATGACTGATGTTTTCAAGTCTTTCCAAATTACATGTATGTGATCTGCATAATTAACCCTTTACTTCAATGAATAAATAATTACTGCATAAACATTATATGAAATAATAACAACCCTTTACTCATGAATATTCATGTAAGAAATAATGGTATTATGAATATTAATTACAATGTTTTAACACAGGAATTCTCGGCCATGTCAGAAACTGTAGAATCATATCGACATTTATCATAAGCAAGCAGAGCAGACCCTGATTAGACGACTGCTTTAGGTTCTTCTACAAGAGCCGTCTGGTTTGGTCTACTCTTGTTTGCAAAGGCATTAAATCTACGGTAATCAGATGAGCGATTAAGGGCCATCTTGGCCCTCTTGTTTAGTTATTCCCCTTTGTTCTGATTTTCGCACTCAAGCGAATTAACAGTTTTTGTGTCACCTGGAAGCAGGTGACACATAAGTTCTTTCAAACACTCTTGTTTTTGTTGCATACAATGTAGAACTAGATATGTACTCAAATCATAGATTCAACATAAGACCAGTGAGTGTGTGTTGGTGTGTGTGTGTGTGTGTGTGTGTGTGGTTGCATGTGTGCATTTGTTTGTGCATACATATGCATGTGCATGCAGTTCGGCTTGATGACACCTCACGACAAAGTGATTTGTTGATGATGTGGTGCACTAGATACTGGTAGATATGTCATATAATATAAATAAGTGATTAGTTGATGATGGCAAGGATGATACCAAAAAGATGAAATGGGCAAATCTCACACACTTCAAACACAACTAATGGGATCAACATCACTGCTCTGCTTTCCTATTGATTCTGGCCAGCAGGGATTATTCTTACAAAACAAACAAAAAACAACCCAATGACAATTAAGTGCTACAATTACGACAAGGTTGAAAGGACTTTGGGGTTTACAATATTAGGTTGAAATATCAGGTTAAATATAAAATCATGCAGATGCTTATGTTTGTTAAAACATGTAGACCCTGTTCATCTGCCAAATCTCTCATGACCATTCTTATGGTATGGTTTAATTATGTTTCTGCCTTTGGATGATTTTTAGCTTTGCATGTAAACTTGAGTTTAAATATGAGTGTTTATTTAAGAAATGAATGACGTGCTTCCGGTGTTCATGAGGTTATGCAACGCATAGCTTTACGAGCAAAGTTAGTGAAGCCCGAAGGGCTTCACGTGAATCTTTGCTCGTAAAGCTACGCGTTTCATAACCCATGAACACCGGGAGCACGTCATTTATTTCTTATATTTATATTCCATTGTATTTCTTATATTTAAGAAATGAATGACGTGCTTCCGGTGTTCATGAGGTTATGCAACTTTCTTTTTAGAATAAGGTTATATAAGGACGTTGCAGGGCGAATGTAAATATAATAGTTTGACTTGCAGAAATTTGCATAAATGTATTTCCACAAAATGAAAGACAGGTCTTTAACTTCTTGTAATTATGAAGGACATTCTACAATTTCAGATGCACAACATCTGTTCAGCACAATTGGAGGCCACATGCAAAACGAGGCCGCTCCAGTGAGAAAAAGGTGGCATATGCAGATAGCCAGTACGCAAGAACACGGCACGTCAAACATCGCTATGGGAGACATAGGAAATAGTTTATTTACCATAATCAGTGACATTGTGATATGGATATTGTCTCACTGACATGTACTTATATATAGATTAATTACTCATTATCAAATTACATAGATTACTGATCTGTTTAGTATTAAACCTTTACCTCATGAATATATAGACAAGAATTCATGACTTCAATGATGTTCATGAATATTCAGTCACTGAATTTTTATAATGGCCAATGAACAGTCAGATATTTTAGGCCATTGCAGAAACTGTAGAATCTGGGTCCATGCTTATAAAGCTTTTAGTGGAGTCTGAGTTTCGTTCTCAAGCTTTTGATTGGTCATATTTGAGTTCGCAAGCTTTTGATTGGTCAGATTTGAGCCCAAGGCTCAAATCTGACCAATCAAAAACTTGAGAACGAACTCAGACTCAACTAAAAGTTTTATAAGCATGGACCCAGATCTTTATTATTCCATATGTTATCAGAGTATTCTCTGTTTGCATAGATGTTAACCCTTTCCTCCATAAATACGCCTTTCTGAGCCTCTGTAAGAACTTCTTGAAACCATTGTGATAAATAGAGCATTTGCTCCTATAGGAGCAAATGCTCTATTTATCAGAATGGTTTCAAAACTACACAATTCTGAAAATTTCCTTTCTCTAGTAAATGCTCCTTTTTGGTAGATTTAATGAAAGAGGTTGGATCTAAAAATGGCCTATGCGGGAATGGGTTAAAAAGCCTATCTATGAAGTAAAGGTTTGATAATAAAGCAGATCGATAAGTATGCATCTAAATATATGTAGCTTACACTGGTGTTGCCGATGTGGAAACTTTGGCCATAATTTATGAGCTTTGCAGTAGAACCTGTCTTAAGCAGTCATCAAAAATAGGTCTAGTTATGGGTCTATAAGACAGGTGGTAGCTTAATGCCGTTCAAAAGTAATGCAGAAAGTTCTGCATTACTTTTACCCTGCATTAAGCAATCACCTGCTTTTTAAGACATATGAAGGGCTGCTTAACCCTTTCCTCCATAAACACACCTTTCTATGCCTCTGTAATAGTCACTTCTTAACATTGTGATAAATAGAACATTTGTTCTATAGGAGCAAACGCTCTATTTATAACAATAGTTTCAATACTACACAATTCTAACATTTTCCTTTTCTCTAGTAAATGCTCCTTTTTGTGTCACCTGCCGAGAGGCAGTGTGTCACTTAGGGATCACTTTTTGTCTGTCTGTCTGTCTGTCTGTCTGTCTGTCCATCTGTCTGTCTGTCTATCTGTCTGTTTCTGTCTGTCTGTCTGTCCATCACACTTTATTTTTGACCACTGATGTAACTAAGGTCCATCACTCTGCATGCAATACTTTTTGAGTTATTCCCCTTTGTTCACACTTTCTTTTTTGGCTGTCATTTCTATACTAATAATCATAAGAGCTTTCAAATTTCACATGTGTCTTCCTCTTATTGAGGTGAGGACCGTTGGTGTAACTAAGTTTCATCACTCTGCATGCAATACTTTTTGAGTTATTCCCCTTTGTTCACACTTTCTTTTTTAGCTGTCATTTCTATACTAATAATCATAAGAGCTTTCAAATTTCACATGTGTCTTCCTCTTATTGAGGTGAGGACCGTTGGTGTAACTAAGGTCCATCACTCTGCATGCAATACTTTTTGAGTTATTCCCCTTTGTTCACACTTTCTTTTTTGGCTGTCATTTCTATACTAATAATCATAAGAGCTTTCAAATTTCACATGTGTCTTCCTCTTATTGAGGTGAGGACCGTTGGTGTAACTAAGGTCCATCACTCTGCATGCAATACTTTTTGAGTTATTCCCCTTTGTTCACACTTTCTTTTTTGGCTGTCATTTCTATACTAATAATCATAAGAGCTTTCAAATTTCACATGTGTCTTCCTCTTATTGAGGTGAGGACCGTTGGTGTAATTAAGGTCCATCACTCTGCATGCAATACTTTTGAGTTATTCCCCTTTGTTCACACTTTCTTTTTTGGCTGTCATTTCTATACTAATAAGCATAAGAGCTTTCAAATTTCACATGTGTCTTCCTCTTATTGAGGTGAGGACCGTTGGTGTAAGTAAGGTCCATCACTCTGCATGCAATACTTTTTGAGTTATTCCCCTTTGTTCTGATTTCATTCAAGCATATTAACAGTTTAGCAGCTGCAGGTGACACATGTGTTCCTCCGAACACTCTTGTTAGTAGATTTAATCAAAGAGGTTTGGTTTAAAAATAGCCTATGAGGGTATGGGTTAAGATTGGTTCTACTGTAAATTACTCTTAGGTATTGAATAAATCATGAGCCATTTTCAACTTGTATTTCTTAGTTGTCAAATATGTATCTTAACCATTTACCTGATGAAGTTTTTATCTAATGGAATAATAGATAATTATTTATTAACAACATTTTTATAATAGTATATGAATACAGGCTGTTTTGGCCATGGAAGAAACTGTAACAGATCTATATACATGTAGTTTCATAAGAAAACAACCCCTGATCTGAACTACTCTGTCTGCAATGGCGTCAAAAGGACCCTCTGTCAAGGATAGGGTTAATGATTTTTATTTTTAATCAACCCTTTCCTTCATATAAACACTTTTTCACGTCATTGCAAACAGAGTAGACCCAGATCAGACGGCTCCTGTAGGAGCCGTCTGATCAGGGTCTGCTCTGTTTGCTAATGGAAATTGATAGATTTGTTTCTTTAGTTTCTCAAATGGCTATAATGTTTCACCTTCCATATTTTGTTACATGTATAACTAGTTTGACCATGAATATTCAGTCGGTACTGAAATTTGAAATTCCGGTAAACATAGAACAGGGAAAGGGTTAACGCTTTCCTCCATAAATACGCCTTTCTACACCACTGTCATAACCACTTCTTGAAAATGTTGTGATAAATAGAGCATTTGCTCAAAATACTAAAATTTTACTTTCCTCTAGTAAATGCTCCTTTTGGGTAGATTCATTCAAAGAGGTTGGGTCTAAAATAGCCTATGGAGGTAGGGGCTAAAGGAATGTTTCTGCAAGAATTATTGCTATTGGAAAATAATGTGTGAAGTAAACTGCAGACTCTCCTGATCGGAAAGTTTCTTCAGGACCTCTGATCTGGGTCTACAGTGTTTGACTATGTCCTTTTTAACTCACCAGAGCACAAAGTGCTCAGGGTGAGCTTTTGTGATCGCCCGTTGTCCATTGTCCGTCGTCGTGCGTTGTGCGTCGTGTGTCGTCCGTTGTCAACAATTTGAACCTTTAAAAATCTACTGGTTCTCAACTTTCATCTTTGGCACATAGCATCATATTCAGGTCCTCTACAACAGTTATATAAATTATGCCCCTGGGGTCAAAATTGGCCCCACCCCAGGGGTGGTCAGTTTTCAATAGAAATATATATATAGTAAAACTTTTAAAATCTTCTCCTCTGAAACTGGAAGGTTCTTAGCTTTCATATTTGGCACATAGCATCATATTCAGGTCCTCTACAAAAGTTATATAAATTATGCCCCTGGGGTCAAAATTGGCCCGCCCCAGTGGTAGCTAGTTTTCAATAGAAACATAGAGGGAAAACTTTGAAAATCTTCTCCTCTGAAACTGGAAGGTTCAAAGCTTTCATATTTGGCACATAGCATCATGTTCATGTCCTCTACAAAAGTTATATAAATTATGCCCCTGTGGTCAAAATTGGCCCCCGCTCCAGGGGTGGTCAGTTTTAAATAGAAACATATAGTGAATACTTTGAAAATTTTCTCCTCTGAAACTGGAAGGTTCAAAGCTTTCATATTAGGCACATATCATCATGTTCATGTCCTCTACAAAAGTTGTATATATTTTGGCCCTGGGGTAAAAATTGGCCCGGTCCCAGGGGTGGTCAGTTTTCAATAGAAACATATAGTGACAACTTTGAAAATCTTCTCCTCTGAATCCTGAAGTTTCCCAGCTTACATATTTGGCACATAGCATCATGTTTAGATACTCTACAAAACTTATATAAATTATGCCCCTAGGGTCAAAATTGGCCCCACCCCAGGGGTGCCTTTTTCTATAGAAACATATAGTAACACTTTGAAAATCTTCTCCTCTGAAACTGGAAGGTTCTCAGCTTTCATATTTTGCACATAGCATCATGTTCAAGTCCTCTACAAAATTTTATAAATTATGCCCCTGGGGTCAAAATTAGCCCCACTCCAGGGGTGGTCAGTTTTCAATAGAAACATACATGTATAGTGACAACTTTGAAAATCTTCTCCTCTGAAACTGGAAGGTTCTTAGCTTTCATATTTGGCACATAGCATCATTTTCAGGTCCTCTACAAAAGGTATATAAAGTATGCCCCCTGGGGTCAGAATTGGCCCCACCCCAGGGATGGTCGATTTTCAATAGAATCATATATTGACAACTTTGAAAATCTTCTCTGAAACTGGAAGGTTCTCAGCTTTCATACCGGTATTTGGCACATAGCACCATGTTCTCGTCCTTTACAAAAGTAATATAAATTATGGCCTTGTGGTCAGTTTTCAATAGAAAACATATACATGTAGTGAAAACTTTGAAAATCTTCTGAGTGAGCGATATCAGGGCCATTCTGGCCCTCTTGTTTATGGACACTTGGCATAAATAGTTGCATAAAATGGTGCATTTATCAACTGGGCAGCTTGGCAGGAAACATGGCATTGGGGTCATTGTGGATGGTGGAGACCCAGATCAGCTATAATACTGATAAATAAGCTTTTTGTATTAGATTCTTCATGATCCCTTCATCTAATGGAGTATGTATATTGCTTCGCTAATTTTTATAAATAAGGATATCAATGGAATTTTTGACCATTGTGAAAACAATAGAATCAGGTCTACATTATTTCTTGACCCATTCCCTCTTATTGATGCCTTTTGAAGCCTCTGTGAAAGCCGTGTATTGAAACCATTGTGATAAATGGAGCATTTGCTCAAATAATGATGCCTGCTGCAATAATGATGCCAACTGTAATAATGAAGCCTACTGTAATAATGATGTCTGCTGTAATGATGATGCCTACTGTAATAGTGAATCCTGCTGTAATAATGATGTCTGCTGTAATAATGATGCATACTGTAATAATGATGCATGCTGTAATGATGATGACTACTGCAATATTGATGCCTACTGTAATAATGAAGCCTGCTGCAATAATGATGCCTGCTGTAATAATGACACCTGCTGTAATAATGATGCATACTGTAATCATGATACATACTGTGATAATGATGCCTGCTGTAATAATGATGCCTGCTGTAATAATGATGCATACTGTAATAATGATGCATGCTGTAATACTGATGCCTGCTGTAATAATGAAGCCTGCTGCAATAATGATGCCTGCTGTAATAATGATGCCTGCCTTAATACTGATACATATTGTAATTATGATGCCTACTGTAATAATGATGCCTATTGTAATAATGATGCCTGCTGTAAAAATGATGCCTGCTGTAATAATGATGCCTGCCTTAATACTGATACATGTTGTAATAATGATGCCTACTCAAAGGCTGACCAACTCCACTTTTTTTCAGTTGGTTAAAACTTTTGAGAAACTATTGACCTGACATCAAACAATTTAGATCCTGATAAGGCATGGAGCTACATGTAGACTCATCTGGATCTAAACTGTTAACAGTGAGGATAAGGGTTTAATGTGTGGTCTGTTTAGAGAGTTTTATTTATTCTATAGACAGAAAAAGCCCTTTAATGTGACGATTTTATGAATAAACATAAGTGTCTTTAACCCATTACCTCATAGGCTTTTTTTTTAGATCCAAACTCTTTGAACAAATCTACCGAAAAGGAGCATTTATTAGAGAAAAGGAAAAGTTAAGAATTGTATAGTTATGAAACCATGGTGATGAATAGAGCATTTGCTCCATAGGAGCAAATGCTCTATTTATCACAATGGTATAAAAAGTGGCTTTTACAGAGGCATCAAAAGGCGTCAATACGAGGGAATTGGTCAAAAGCAGGTGAATGCTTAATGCAGGATGAAAGTAATGCAGAAAGCTCCTGTACGAGCTTACTTTTGTCCTGCATTAAGCTACCACATGCCTTTAAGACATAGACTCAATGCCTGATTTTGGTGGTTGCTTTAGAAATGTGTTACTGTAATATCTGTGATAACTTCTTGTAGGTAATGCATGTTCGTGTATTATCATAAATATTCAACGATCATGTGTACTTTTAGGATTACATGTACAGTGCTCCCTCCCTACAACGACCCTCTCAATAACGATTCCCTCCTTACAACAACGCATGTCACTGTTTCCGAAACAACAAGGCTCCAGACACAACTTTTTTCCATCGTATTTTCTTTATGCCTCCATCAAACCCTATGTTGTGACCACTCTTAAGAATCGTCACTTTGTGACGATTCTAAAGAGTGGTCACAACATAGGGTTTGATTGAGGCATAACGGTTTTAGTTCTCGAAATACACCTTATCTGGGGATCTGCAAACAAGCTAATTATGTTTGAATTTCCCTCCCTATAACAACTCCCTCTGAACAACACACAATCTCCGTATCCCAAAGGTTGTCGTTGTAGAGAGAGAGCACTGTATCTTATTTACTTTGTCTACGGTATATATGTTGTGGCCCAGTAGTCAAGTATGTAAAATGAATTATGACTTTAAGGGTATATTAATTGTTGCAATAGTTTGATAAGGCATAGTCAATACACATTAAATGAAACAGGTGTTATCGCTGCATTATTTGATATGATTTTCAGTGCTTGTACTTTATCAATAAATCTGCCTCACTATCTGTAGTTAAATGTTATGGATTAAAACTTTACCTGATAGAGACAAAACTTTAACACATTCGCACACAGAGTAGCCTCAAATATATTAACCCTTTCCTCCATTAATATGCCTTGCTACACCTTTGTAAAAATAACCTATTGAAACCATTGTGATAAATAGAGCATTTGCTCCTATCGGAGCAAATGCTCTATTTATCACAATGGTTTCAAATTACAGAATTCTAAAATGCTCCTTTTCTCTAGTTTATGCTCCTTTTAGGTAGATTTATTCAAAGTGGTTGGTTGGATAGCAAAGCCACATCTCTTCAGTACCAAAAGCTGTATAACACTTGGTTATGAAAGAATTAGAAGTAACATTTTGGAGAAAGATTGGAGTTTAATCCTTTAATCCTGTGGATAACCAAGGTCCAAGATCTGTTGTATCAGTGCTTTACACTAGGAATATTAAAGAACCAGAAACACTCCATCAAGAATAAGAGTAGGGCGTCTGGTCCGAGTTTCTCTGTATCCACTCCCCTCCTTCTTGGGTGTCCAATTTGCACATACAATGAAGTTTGCAGAAACGGAGGTTAATCAGCACAGCCGACCAATTCCATAGATATGTCATTTGATGCCTTTGGAAATAGAGTAAACCCAGATCAGATCAGGGTCTTCTCTGTTTGATAAGGGTATTATATAGATCTGATTCTACAGATTCTGCCATGGCTAAAAGGGTCTGTTTTGGTATACCATTATAAAAATGTTCATGATGCCATTATATGTATTTCTTATATGAATATTCGTCAGTTAATTCAATTTATAACCTTTTCCTTCATAGGCTATTTTTAGACCCAACCTCTTTGAATGAATCTACCCAAAAGAAGCATTTACAAGAGAAAAGTAAAATTTTAGAATTTTGTAGTTTGAAACCATTGTGATAAATAGAGCATTTGCTCCAATTGTAGCAAATGCTCTATTTATCACAATGGTTTCTAAAAGTGGTTATTTATAGAGGAAAAGGTTAAAGAATACCCGTTTTCATATGCCATATTAAAAAAATGTTATTAATATAGAGTAAAGGGTTAAAAGCAATGCCACAACATGATGTGTTTGTGGAACACTATATATGCCCCCGATATGATCTTTGACCTTGATGTATGTATGTTGAATGGAGACATTATCGCCAAGCTGAATTTGACCCATAAGTTGACCTTTGACCTTGATGTTTGAAGTATGTATGTTGAATGGCGCCATAACCCTTTCCCTCACACAAATTTACACCTTTGCCTCATACAAATGCTTTTTCACGCCTTTGCAAACAGGGTAGACATTGATCAGACAGCTCCTGCAGGAGTCGTCTGATCAAGGTCTGCCCTGTTTGTTTATGAAATGATAGATATGACTTCTACAATTTCTAACAATATCAAATTTCCTGTGTACATAATTATGCCATTATACAATTTTAGTTAACTCTTTCCATGTTTAATATTTAAGTAAGAGGTAACGAAATCATGAATATTTATTAGCTGAATTTTTATTATGGTATATGTACACAGGATGTTTTAGTATTCGTAGGAACTGTAGAATCAGATCTATTATAGTTTCATAAACAAAGGAGCAGACCCTGATCAGACAGCTCCTATAGGGGCCGTCTGATCTTGGTCTACTCTGTTTGCAAATGCATGAAAAGGTGTTTATATGAAGAAAAGGGTTAATAAATATTCATGATGTCCATTTCTTACATGAATATGTAATAGGGAAAGGGTTGAACATGTTATAGAGTGTTTATGATAACATTTGCTAATAGTTTGGATATAAGCCCTTTCCCTGTTCTATATTTATTCAATATTTCTTCATGTCATGAATAGCCATGTACAGTTCAAAAACAAGAAATGGTGTCAAAGCCACCTGATGTTCGCCTGTTTAAAAGTTAAGTCTAAAATGTGTCATATTGAGCAAAAACCAGAAAGATACACACCAGGTATGGAAGCCCTAGGTCTATTGGTTCCAATGTAACAGGCATTTAAAGATTTTTGCAAAAGTAGGTCAAAGGTGAAGGTCAGAAGGGCAAAAATGTTGGAATGGTCATACCAAGTATGGAAGCCATATGACAATTGCTTCCAATGTTATAGGTATTTAAATTTTTGCAAAAGTATTACAAAGGTCAAGGTCAGATGGTAAAAAACATTGGTATGGTTGGAAAAGTCTTAAGACAGGAAAGATAAATACCAAGTATGTAAGCCCTAGGCCTATTGGTTCCAATGTTAAATGCATTTCGCAAAAGAAGGTCAAAGGTCAAGGTCAGAAGGGCAAATATGTTGGCATGGTTATACCAAGTATGGAAGCCCTAGGTCTAATGGTTCCAATGCTCTAGGCTTTTAAAGATTTTCGCAAAAGTAGGTCAAAGTTCAAGGTCACATGGTAAAAAACATTGGTATGTCTGAAAAAGTCTTAAGACAGGAAAGATGTATACCAAGTATGGAAGTATATATGCATTTAAAGACTATGGCAAAGTAAGTCAAAGGTCAAGGTCAGAAGGGCAAATATGTTGGCATGGTCAACCAAGTATGGAAGCCTTTGGGTTATTGGTTGCAATGTTATAGGCAAACGTCAAGGCCACATGGTAAAAAAATGGTATGGTGGGAAAAGCCTTAAGACAAGAAAGTTGCATACCAAACTTTGTATGAAAGCCCTTGGCCTATTGGTTCAAATTTTATATGCATTTAAAAAAATGCAAAAGTAGGTAAAAGGTTAAATTTACATGGTAAATATAATGATATGGTTGGAAAAGTCTTAAGAAAGTTGCACACTAAGTACGGAAGCCTTAGGCCCATTTGTTCAAATGTTATAGGCATTTAAATATTTTTGCAAAAGTAGGTCAACGGTCAAGGTCGGTAGGGCAAAAATGTTGGCATGGCCATACCAAGTATGGAAGTCCTAGGCCTTTTGGTCCCAAAAGTAGGTCAAAGGTCAAGGTCAGATGGGCAGAAATGTTGGCATGGTCTGAAAGGTCTCAACAATATGAACCTTCTCGCCAAATGTTAAGCTTTATACCAGAGACTTATACAGGTACACACTATGATACATGTCTCTGTTTATACCAACCCATCCTAAAAATCTGGTGATATGTGGCCAAAAAAGTCCAAAACATGTCAAAAATTGAATAAAAGTCAAAACTATTTTTAATATTTATTTTATAACAGTAATAGTTGACCCCAAATGAACCTCCATACAAAATTTCAGAATCCTAGCACAAATATTAAGTCTTAAAACAACCCGTCCAAAAAACTTTAACCTAGTGATTTGTGGCCAAAAAAGCTTAAGTCCAATACATGTTCAAAATTGAATAAAATTTTGATCAAGAGGGCTAGAATGGCCCTGATATCGCTCACCAGACAATCAGAGGAGAAGATTTTCAATGTTTTCACTATATGTTTCTATTGAAAACTACCCGGCCCTGGGGGGGGGCCAATTTTGATCCCAGGGGCATAATTTATTTAACTTTTGTAGAAGACCTGAACATGATGCTATGTGCCAAATATGAAAGCTGAAAGCTGAGCACCCTGTAGATTTAGAGGAGAAGATTTTCAAAGTTTTCACTACATGTATATATTTCTAATGAAAAATGACTACCCCTGGGGCGGGGCCAATTTTGACCCCAGGGGCATAATGTATATAACCTTTGTAGAGGACCTGAACATGATACTATGTGCCAAATATGAAAGCTGAGAACCCTGTAGATTCAGAGGAGAAGGGTTTCAAAGTTTTCACTATATTATTCTAATGAAAACTGATTACCCCTGGGGCGGGGCCAATTTTGACCCCAGGGACATAATTTATATAACTTTTGTAGAGGACCTGAACATGATAATATATGCCAAATATGAAAGATGAGAACCTTCCAGTTTCAGAAGAGAAGATTTTCAAAGTTTTCTCTATATGTTTCTATTGAAAACTGGCACACCTGGGTCGGGCCAATTTTGATCCCAGGGGCATAATTTATATAACTTTTGTAGAGGACCTAAACATGATGCTATGCTATGCTATGCCAAATATGAAAGCTGAGAATCCAGTAGATTCAGAAGAGAAGATTTTCAAAGTTTTCACTATATGTTTCTATTGAAAACTGGCTACCCCTGGGGCGGGGCAATTTTGACCCCAGGGCATAATTTATATAGCTTTTGTAGAGAACTTGATCATAATGCTGTGTGCCAAATATGAAAGCTAAGAACCTTCCAGTTTCAGAGGAGAAGATTTTCAAAGTGTTCTCTATATGTTTCTATTGAAAACTGGCTACCCCTGGGGCAGGGCCAATTTTGACCCCAGGTACATAATTTATATAACTTTTGAAGAGGACCTGAACATGATGCTATGTGCCAAATATGAAAGCTGAGAATCCAGTAGATTCAGAAGAGAAGATTTTCAAAGTTTTCACTATATTTTTCTATTGAAAACTGGCTACCCCTGGGGCGGGACAATTTTGCCCCAGGGCATAATTTATATAGCTTTTGTAGAGAACTTGATTATGATGCTGTGTGCCAAATATGAAAGCTAAGAACCTTCCAGTTTCAGAGGAGAAGATTTTCAAAGTGTTCTCTATATGTTTCTATTGAAAACTGGCTACCCCTGGGGCAGGGCCAATTTTGACCCCAGGTACATAATTTATATAACTTTTGAAGAGGACCTGAACATGATGCTATGTGCCAAATATGAAAGCTGAGAATCCAGTAGATTCAGAAGAGAATATTTTCAAAGTTTTCACTATATGTTTCTATTGAAAACTGGCTACCCCTGGGGCGGGGCAATTTTGACCCCAGGGCATAATTTATATAGCTTTTGTAGAGAACTTGATCATGATGCTGTGTGCCAAATATGAAAGCTAAGAACCTTCCAGTTTCAGAGGAGAAGATTTTCAAAGTGTTCTCTATATGTTTCTATTGAAAACTGGCTACCCCTGGGGCAGGGCCAATTTTGACCCCAGGGACATAATTTATATAACTTTGGAAGAGGACCTGAACATGATGCTATGTGCCAAATATGAAAGCTGAGAATCCAGTAGATTCAGAAGAGAAGATTTTCAAAGTTTTCACTATATGTTTCTATTGAAAACTGGCTACCCCTGGGGCGGGACAATTTTGACCCCAGGGCATAATTTATATAGCTTTTGTAGAGAACTTGATTATGATGCTGTGTGCCAAATATGAAAGCTAAGAACCTTCCAGTTTCAGGAGAAGATTTTCAAAGTGTTCTCTATATGTTTCTATTGAAAACTGGCTACCCCTGGGGCAGGGCCAATTTTGACCCCAGGTACATAATTTATATAACTTTTGAAGAGGACCTGAACATGATGCTATGTGCCAAATATGAAAGCTGAGAACCTTGTAGATTCAGAAGAGAAGATTTTCAAAGTTTTCACTATATGTTTCTATTGAAAACTGGCTACCCCTGGGGCAGGGCAATTTTGACCCCAGGACATAATTTATATAGCTTTTGTAGAGAACTTGATCATGATGCTGTGTGCCAAATATGAAAGCTAAGAACAAAGTGTTCTCTATATGTTTCTATTGAAAACTGGCTACCCCTGGGGCAGGGCCAATTTTGACCCCAGGGACATAATTTATATAACTTTTGAAGAGGACCTGAACATGATGCTATGTGCCAAATATGAAAGCTGAGAATCCAGTAGATTCAGAAGAAAAGATTTTCAAAGTTTTCACTATATGTTTCTATTGAAAACTGGCTACCCCTGGGGCGGGGCAATTTTGACCCCAGGGCATAATTTATATAGCTTTTGTAGAGAACTTGATCATGATGCTGTGTGCCAAATATGAAAGCTAAGAACCTTCCAGTTTCAGAGGAGAAGATTTTCAAAGTGTTCTCTATATGTTTCTATTGAAAACTGGCTACCCCTGGGGCAGGGCCAATTTTGACCCCAGGTACATAATTTATATAACTTTTGAAGAGGACCTGAACATGATGCTATGTGCCTAATATGAAAGCTGAGAATCCAGTAGATTCAGAAGAGAAGATTTTCAAAGTTTTCACTATGTGTTTCTATTGAAAACTGGCTACCCCTGGGGGGGGGGGGGGGGCAATTTTGACCCCAGGACATAATTTATATAGCTTTTGTAGAGAACTTGATCATGATGCTGTGTGCCAAATATGAAAGCTAAGAACAAAGTGTTCTCTATATGTTTCTATTGAAAACTGACCACCCCTGGGGCAGGGCCAATTTTGACCCCAGGGACATAATTTATATAACTTTTGAAGAGGACCTGAACATGATGCTATGTGCCAAAGATACAAGCTGAGAACCTTGTAGATTCAGAGAAGATTTTTTAAGGTTCAAATTGTTGACGACGAATGACGCACGCCGACGGACGACAGACATCAGGCGATCACAAAAGCTCACCCTGAGCACTTTGTGCTCTGGTGAGCTAAAAATATTTTAATGTTTAACTTCATAACAGCAATATTCGACCCCAAATGAACTTCCATACAAAATTTCAGCATCATTCAGAGGATATAGCATAAGCTGTTGCTCTACGAACAGGTGAGCTTAAAAGGAAAAAGGATGTTTTTCACTGTTTTTGATACTGCATGATCAGATCTATAAATTTCCATACGCAAACAGAGCAGACCCTGATCAGACAGCTCCTATAGGAGCAGTCTGATCGGGTCTTTTCTGTTTTCAAAGGCATGAAAAAGCGTTTTTATGAAGGAAAGGGTTGAGATGCTAACTAACTTTGCATATCATCACAAACAGTTTTGACACTGATCACATGTTTGTAGAGAAATTGAAATCTTTTAATTTGTAAATTGAAGTTGACAGAAATTGGTGCAATATTATAAACAAGAGCTCCATGTGTCAGAGCATTATAAGCCCGAAGTATGTGCTGTCGTAACATATGTTATATGGGAGGTGGCTCATGTTATCAACTTATTAAGTGAACAATGTTTATTGAGTTGATGGTCACTGTGACCTTGACCTTTTACCGACTGACCTCAAAATTAATAGGGGTCACCCACTTGCCATGACCAACAACCCTACTAAGTATGAAGACAGCACACCCAATAGTTATCAAGTTATTGAGCAGACAAGATTTTGAGTTGAAAGTCACTGTGACACCGACCTTTAACTGACTGACCTCAAAATCAGGAGGGGTCATCTACTGGCCATGGCCAACCTTCCTACTAAGTATGAAGACAGCACACCTAATAATAATCAAGTTATTGAGCAGAAAAGATTTTTGAGTTGATTGTCACTGTGACCTTGACCTTTGACCAACTGACCTCAGAATCAATAGGGATCATCTATATAAAGTCGTTGAGCGGACAATGATGTGACTAACGGACAGATGGACGGACGAGCACCATACCATAATATGACCGAAGTTACGTTCCGGCGTATAATGATGGAGGAAAACATTGTGTAGATGTGGATTGGTTGAGCAATTTGGACATGTGATAATGAGCTTAACCCATTTCCGCATATTGACGCCTTTTGATGCCTATGTAAAAGTCACTTTTTGAAACCATTCTGATAAATAGAGCATTTGCTCCTATGGAGCAATGCTCTATTTATCAGAATGGTTTCAATACTACACAATTCTAAATATTTTCTTTTCTCTAGTAAATGCTCCTTATGGGTAGACTTTTTCAAAGAGGTTAGGTCTAAAAATAGCCTAAGTGGGAATGGGTTAACTCTTTACTCCATGACTATTTATGTAAGAAATAATGACATTAGGATTGATTAGATTGTTTTATAATGGTATATGAACACAGGAAATTCGGAAAAGGCAGAAACTGTAGAATCAGATCTACATGTATATTATTCCATTAGCAAATAAAGCAGACCCTGATCAGATAATTGCTAGAGAAACTACCTGGAGCCATCTGATATTGGTCTAATCTATTTGCAAAGGTGTATCTGTGAAGCAAAGGGATAACCCTATTTCTGTTTAGTAATTATTCAAGATTTCTTCACCTAATGAATATTCATGGCCAAATCAATAAAATCGAATATGAAAAAACAATATTTTTTGATGGTGTGAAAGCTGCAAAATTTCCATTTCTCTAGTAAATCGTCGGCCTCACTCGAAAAGGAGGTAAGTGAAAAACACCAACTTTACAGGAGAAACAAAAAACTTTTTATTTTGAACAAAATTAAAGATATGCCTACCAAATTCAGCGTGAATCATGGCAAAATGGTAACTTAACAAATGAAAATACACATAATACTGCATCATCACTATTGTTCATGATATGTAACTTACGATATTATTGATTGGGCCATTTTACATTTGCGACATTTTGGAATTGAGTTACGATTTGTTCTCATCAACAGTTTTTCAGTTACGATATCTTAGAACTACGTTGCAGTGACCAAATATTGTGAAATGTCGTATCATATGCCGTATTACACCGTAAGTCTTCAGAAATCAGTGTCTAAATATAAATGGCTGTCAACATGGGCAATGGGCCATTTGACAATTCCGTCTTTAGACAGTGTAGAGCCCGATTTGTCGCCGCGATTCGTTTAACAAACAGTTCCTAAAAACTACGAACTTTAAAATTAGTAACAATGTTTTAACCCCTTCAGTACCATGACGACGAGTCTGTAATATCACATGCAAAAATGTTAATATCCAGATGAGACGCCGAGTAAATCAGCGTCTCATAAGGATCCAAACTATTTGACGCCCTCTTTATTATTTTATAAAGACATTGAACAAACGTCCATCCTATAACTTGTAGCAGACAAAATATATCTATCAGACGACAATTAAGGCACTGAAAGGGTTAAGATGAAAGTTAACACAACAAATTTTAAGGGTATTAATACAACAAACGATGCAGACTTAAGCTCCTATTATGCTAAATAGTGATATGGTCACTACTGGTCATATCCTTCGCAAACAGCTTGGATTCTAATGAGACGCCGAGTAACACAGTGTCTAATCAAGACACAAGCTGTTAGACACCCTGTTTACCTTTTCGAAAAGTGACGACTTTATTATGAATCTTTAATTTTGAAACAGAATACTAATGTAACTGACGTAAAGGTTTAACATTGCAGACAAAAACATAACCAGGATGCTAAGAGTTATTCAGATTGTATCTAAGTACTCTTTGAACAAATATCAATTTTAAGAAATTGCAAACGTATCTTAGACATGTCTTTTCTTGATCAAACCCTTCATCACACGTATGTATATGCAAACATAGTAGATCTAGAACATGTAGCACTCATAAGATTTGTCTGTCTGGATCTAATGTGTTTACTAAAGCGAGTTCTATGAAAAGACATAAACATTTTATATGATTCTAATGTATCAGTGTGTATTTAGTAACATTAATGTGGTAAAGGGTTGAATCAGTAGATCAGATGCATGACACTACTCTACATGGTTCTCTCATTGGACACTGGTTAACGGAGCAAACGCATACCCGCACTTACGTCTTGCTAAAGTTAGATTAATTGAGCCATAAAATTAGCAGTGTGGCAAGTTGTCATAAAACCCGTGGTAATCCTTGGGTATTACGTCTTTCAGTTGCTGTAGGTGAGTGAACTTCGTTTTTTTCAGATTCAGCGATTTCGCATACAAGCTTTCAACATCACTATCGACACTAGTCTTACGTGGCTCTGGGAGATCTCTGTATTCTGAATCATAGTTTGTCTTATATTGAATCACCTTTTCTGATGTGTACTTAAGTAAACGTATGTCACTGACAGTTTCTGAGCCAACACCAGTTCCTGGTCGAATAGATGAGTATTTACCTGACTTTGAGTAATCTTTAAAGAAAGTGAAATCAATATACTTCACCTGGTATGGGATACCTTTCCTAGCGTTTCTAATATTCTCCACATATTGTTCAGGTACATAAACCGGTCTACCCTTGACTCTTCTCTCAATGGTACCATGAACACTGTCAACCTCCATCTGAGTGTGTCCTCGCTCAAGAAATTTCTGTTCTATTGTGATTCTCTTGTCACAGGCAAACTGCAGTAAGGCATTTGATAGGACAACATTTCGGTTTTGATACCCGCACCCATCTGAGTATATTATGACATGATTGATCACCTGAAGGTCTATAGAAGACAAATAGTCGATGATACATGATGTAAAAACGTTGGCTGTTAGCTCCCCATCACATTCATGCCAAAAATAGCACAAAACATTGCGGGTTGCCAAATCATACACTGTGTAATTATGGCACGACAGTTTCATTTTATAATAAAGGCTACTAGCATTTAATTTTGGACATGTGAGCAAACTCTGCAAGTCAACTGTGAGAACTTTGACATGCTTCTCTCTGAGAGCTATATCTTTGTCTCTAGCTTTTGATGTACGTGCTTCTTCCTTACGCTGAATATGCTTTGAATATTCTGACTCGGATACGGATTTTGCCTCGTAACCACAGCATGTATCACACAAGTCTTTTTTCGGCCTATACAAACTGATGTTCATATCATGAAATAACTTTGTGAACTGAGTAATCTTTAATACTGGCTTTGAATCTTCTGTCAGTTTCCGCGTATATTCTGTATGCAATTCTTTAATGGTCCCAAACAAGGGCTCAAGATACTGCTTACTCGTTGACACCCTGCAGTAATGTGAAGGCATTTTGGGTAGATCGACTAGATACTGTCGTGCATGATCTAGAGCTTGCGATGTTTTTCCGCCACGGCCACTAGTGTCTGGTAACCCCTCAAAGTTTACATTAGACGGTACACCGGACTCACTATCTTGTATCCATTGGTACACCATTTTCTCATTTACACCAAGTGTAGACAGAAACATTTCACGACATACTAACACCCTCCTTTGATCATGAGCGTTTAAGTAGTACTTGTAAGACACTTTTCTTCTACTTCCCTCTGATGCAAATACTACTTTTGTTCTACGTTTCACTTCACATTTGTCGACCAAACTCAAGACATAGACCTTTTTCTGATTCCAATCCATCCTCTGCCAAAACATTTTGAATATTTCCTGTCTCGTTCGGCTATCTATTTCTGTACAAAGCCTACCACCTGCTTTCTTTGCACAACGTTTTGTACATTTGCTTGCTGCTAATATTCTTTCACCTCGATCTTTCGAATAATGCTTTCTTCCCTGATCATCTTTCTTCACTCCTTTATATTGCATACCTGTCATTCTCAAAAGTTTGTTTTTCAGCTTAGTAACATTCGTAGAGCTTTCTATCTTTTTCCTCAACTCATCCCTTTCATTTTCAATCCCCTCCACTACTTCCTCATGATCAACAATCTGATGTTCATCATGCAATAACACCTCATGCTGTTCAGATACAATATAACGTTTTTCTGCAGTACTCTCATCAATAGAATCAACTGCTCTTTGGGTCTCAGTTACACAATATGTAGTAGCCTGGTGCACAGATTGTCTCTGGTTTGGTACACGCTCATTGGGCTGTATTACTTTGGTCGGCAATGTACATGCATTAGGCCCTTCACTGTCTGTTTCCTCATCAAAACTAGGGTAACTCAAATCTGACGAGAGTGTTTCATCGCATGTCAAATTCGTCAAAGACACAGACTGTGAACTCTTAGTGACATTTTGTATTATCTTGTTCACTACCTCTGATTTCTTTTTCTTTCTCTTTGGTACAAAATCAGGGTCTCTCACATCATCATCACAATCTAACGATTCATCTGAATCGAACATTGTATTATTATTTTCATCACATTTCTCATCGATCTTACCATCGCAGATGTTCCCATCGCGGGCACGTCGCTTTAATGAAAGAGCCACAAGCTGTTTACCACGAGAAAACATGACTGCTTTCAAACCCGTTTAACGTTACAGTCCATGTGGTTCTGCCTCAACAACTCAATGTCTCTATCGTCTACATGAGCAGGAAACGATGCATAAACAACAATCATTGACTCACTGATAATTGTATCAAGATTTTCAACAGAAACTTGAATGCCGGACAGGTCTAAAGCCAGCAGTTGCAGTTCTGCACATATATTAACTGCAGTTTCTGGAGTCAGGTTGGTGTATGACAAATAGAGCTGATCTAAAGTCTGGCACGCTTTTATCACAATAAAGTCCTCATCAACGAGGTTTGTACACTCCGATACATTTAGTGTGACTAGTGATGGTAGATATTGCAGGAAACACAATGTTGATACTGGGCTTTTGCTTATATCAAGCCAATATAGCTGCTTGGCATTACACAGTCCAGTTGTAAAAAGGAAATCTAATTCATACGCCTTGCACTCTTTGAATGCCAACGGTAGTAGGAATGTTTCAAATTTCCTTGCATGTTTGAGTATTCTCGCAAGATCTTTGGACGAAATAGTCACCCAGTAGTCTATATCAATGTCTCTCCAAAGAATTGAATTTTGTTCTATAACGCTATATAGTCGTACGCATGTTCTGTTCACGCTTTGAAGTAGCTCAGACAATGTGAGATATGATAAAATTTTCACAAGAACAACCTCTGGAAGACATAGTATGGACGCCATCTACATGTTCGAAAATCGCGTATCTGCAAGCAAAGGAAAAATTAGTGAGGTTCGAAAAAGACGTACATGCAAATGTAAAACTGAAAGTACAACAGTATCTACAAATATGTGATTGTAAGAGTAATTATGTCAGGCAGTCGTAAATGTAGTTGTTTTATTATTAATTTGGGTAACTATGCAATGTAAACACTCTGGTTATTAGTTGAATTCAGCTGATGTTTGTGTCCAAGCACACCGCTGACGTATTGTAATTATGAACTGTTATTATTTTGACCAAAATAAATAGTTCATAGCTCAGTCATACCTTTCGGGAGATATATAAATTAAATTAGAACATATATATAGACTCACGCATTGATAATAAAGTCGATATGAAGCGAATCTTCCTTCCAAAACATCCATTGGTGTGTTTTCTGCAGATACGTCGTTTTCGCCCGGAGAAATATTTGACCAATCATGGTACGACTTTTACTCAGGTGGTAGTTTTAAAGCTTTACGATTGGGTAGCAGATCCGGTATTTTCGCATTTCGCGCGCAGATATTTCATTGTTCGAAAATGTCAAAAACACATTTTGGCCAATTTCGTAGTTACGTCCTTTTCGAACGAGACCGACGAAATGCTCCTTTTCGATATGTTTATTCAAAGAGGTTGGGTCTAAAAATAGTCTAGGAGAGAATGAGCTAATAGCAAAAGCTCAGCTGACATCACAGAGAGGTTCTAATTGATTGAATTCATATTACAGTGAACCCTCATTATACCGGCATTCGTTACAATGGCACCCTCGTTATACTGGCAAAATTAGCGTTACATCTTTGAAACAACCACTGAATAAATATGTACAATACCAATAAGACAGTTGATCGCTTAATGCAGAACACAAGAAGTGCAAAAAGCTCCCAAAGGAAGCTTTTTGCACTTCTTGCATTCTGCATTAAGCGTTCACCTGTTGGTACTAGTTTAAAACTGGCCATATGGTTCCTTTCATATTTAAACTCGTTATAACGGCAACCTCGTTATACCAGCAAATTGTCTGGAAACAAACGCCTCAGTTGTGTAACGAGGGTTCACTGTACAACCATACACCAGCTGAACATATTCAAATAACAATCAACCATTCCTATACAGTATCATGACTCCTGATCAAGTACTTTTTGAGCTATGCATGGTACAAATGTATGACGGACAGACAAAGGTATGTTATCCCCCACTCTCCCAATCCATATAAGCATGCCCCCCCCCCCCCACACACACACACACGCACACACACACACACACATTTCAGAAGTGGGAGACATCAAAATTTAAGAATATAGGGAGGGGTAATAATGACAATAAACAATTTTTATAATTATAATATTTTATTATGAAAATCAGAACAATCACTTAAATATAGTTGAGCCTTTCCGAGCAGGTTTTTCCCTGTCCAACCTACTGACAGTATAGACCATGGCCAGTACAGTAGAAACTCTCTTAACCCTTTCCCTCATAGGCTATTTTTAGACCCAATCTCTATGAATGAATGTACCGAAAAGGAGCATTTATTAGAGAAATGAAAGTGTTATAATTGTGTAGTATTGAAACCATTGTGATAAATAGAGCATTTGCTCCTATGGAGCAAATGCTCTATTTATCACAATGGTTTCAAGAAGTGACTAATACAGAGGTGTAGAAAGGCGTATATATTGAGGAAAGGGTTAAGTAACCATTTGTTCACTGAACATGGGAGTTGCTTAATGCAGGGCAAAAGTAAGGCAGAAAACAACTAAAGGAGCTTTCTGCATTACTTTTGACCTGCATGAGGCAACAAACATGACAGGGTTTAATGTATGTATGCTAGTCAATGTCTATTTTTGTTGGTGGGTAGAACAGGACTAGTTCCCGCAGAGATTGACTCAAGTCATTATAACTTACAACATTTCATTTATGATTAAATTATGTGTAAGGGGAAGTAACTCTTGAATACAATAAACAAAATATGTAAATAGAACTAGCATGGCTTTGTATAATACACATGACACACTTGACAGAAAAACATATATTATAGATGAACGTTGTCCATCAACCAGTTATAACATAACAATTTGTTTCCATAGCAATCACAATTTTTTTTTGTCTGACTAAAAGTGCACCATCTCCTCACTGCGTTATATCAACATGCCAAGTTTCAAAAACCTAGCCTCAATTGTTCTGGCTTATTGTAAAGTCCAACCTTTCTGGAATGAAGGACTTGCAGACAAATATGCTTGTATGGGACAAAAAAATGCCTTCTAACAATAATGCTGAAGTTTAGAAGTGATCCCTCCGCTTGTTATAAAGTCATATTGGTCCATTCATGATCAACACTTTATCTGATGAATATTCTTGCAAGACTCTTTCAATTATGATTTATTATTCTTGTATTAACCTATTCCCTCATTCGCTATTTTTAGACCCAACCCCTTTGAAAAATATCTACTGAAAAGGAGCAATTATTTGAAAAAATGCAAATTTCAGAAGTTTTGAAACCATTGTGATAAATAGAGCCTTTGCTCCTATGGAACATGTGTATCTTATACTCTCATTATTCTAAGTATTGGAGAGACAAGCCTAGCCAAATAGTGTAGATCCAGATCAAACTGGTCCAGAAGGAGACGTTTGATCTGGGTCTACACTATGTCGGTCTAATTTAACCCTTTCCTTCATATAAATGTCTTTCCATGTCTTTGCAAACAGAGTAGACCCAGATCAGATGGCTCCTATAATAGGAGCCGTCTGATCTGGGTCTGCTCTTTTTGCCTACGGGAATTTATAGATCTGATTATGAAGTTTCCACAGGAATGAAATAAATCTCATTAAAAGGGTGACAAATAGGCTTATTAAGCTTTGCAAATGGTGGAGAGAGGAGACTGTGTGTCTTAACCCTTCGCTTGCTATTCACATCAATATGCTTACCTGATAAATAGTGAAGACCCAGATGAGACAGCTCCTGCAGGAGCTGTCTCATCAGGGTCTGCACTATTTACAAGTTAATTGTGCAACCAGTGCACTCCACAGCAGTGATTGCACAGCGAAATACTTGTACACAGTGAAAATAAATGTAATTATACAACAGGGCATGGGTAAAGAAGGAGAAATGTGTTTTAAAATTCAGCAAGCGAAGGGCTAACATTTACAATCACTATAGTACTGTAGGATTAACAATGTTTCTTGTGTTTCTAAAACAAAAGCAAAGATAGATATTTGGTTTGGATGTAATTGTGGCATTTGTTTGCAACACAAAAAAAAGCATATCAAGTATGGTGATAGTATTTCATTCAGGTAATTCATTGAGGCTCTGTAAATGTATTATACATACAAAATGTAAACCTTTACTCAATAGATACACACCTGTATTAGCAAGTTCACACTTTCGTAACAGAGTAGACCCAGATCAGACAGATCCTGCTCTGTTCTATTAACTTATAAAGTTATATAGATCAATTTTTACAGTTTCTGTCATGACAAAACATTCCTGTGTTCATATGTCTAACTAACCCTTTACTCCATAAATACGCCTTTCTACACCTTTGCAAACAGAGTAGACCCAGATCAGACGGCTCCTATAGGAGCTGTCTGATCAGGGTCTGCTCTGTTTGCTTATGACATTATACAGATATGATTATATAGTTTCTGCCTTGGCTATTATAACAAATTAATCTAATTAATATTCATGACGTCAGTATTTCTTGCATTCATGATGTCTTTATTTAATCCATGAATATTCATGAAGTAAGCTGATCAAAAGTGTCTTCATCCATACACAGTCACATGTAATATGCAGAGTTATCCATCCATACACAGTATCATGTAATATCCAGAGATATCTATGAGGTAGCACATCAATTAACCCTTTCCCTGTTCCATGTTTATTCCAAATTTCAATACCTACTGAATATTCATTAATAAAAAGATGCAAAGAAATATGAAAGGTGGATCATTGTAGACATTTTAGAATGCAAGGAAACAGATCCATCAAATTCTATTAGCAAACAGAGCAGACCCTGATTAGACGCCTCCTCTAGGAGCCATCTGATCTGGGTCTACTCTGTTTGCAAATAGGTTAAAACATGTTTATATGAGGGAAAGGGTTAATATTAACCCTTCTCTCCATAGATGAGAGCATTGTTATATTCATGATGTCATTATTTCTTACATGAATATTCATGGAGTAAAGGACTGATCAATTGATATAAATCTATACAGTAAGACCTCTTCACAGTGACCATGTAAAATTAGTCTTAACCCATTCCCTCATATTGATGCCTTTTAACCAATTCCCTCATATTAACGCCTTTTGACGTTTCTGTACGAAAAGTCACTTTCTGAAACCATTGTGATAAGTAGAGCATTTGCTCCATAGTAACAAATGCTCTATTTATCAATGGTTTCAACACTACAGAGCTCTAAAAAATGCCTTTCCTCTACTAAATGCTCTTTTTCGATAGATTAATTCAAAGCGGTAGGATCTAAAAACAGCCTATGAGGTAATGGGTTAATGAGTTATGTACCTCGTGAATATTCTTTAAGAAATAAAATGACTCTATGAATATTTAATTAGCCAGTTTTATTAATGGCATTATAAACACATGAATAGTTGTCCATAAAGAATCATATCTGTATTATGGTCTGGGTCTACCCTCTTTGCACAAAAGGGTGTTTGTATGAGGAAAAGGTTAACCCTATAGGAGCCATCTGATCTAGACCTACACTCTTTGAAAAGGTGTTAAAAGTCATATTTATGGAGTAAAAAAAATTATGGCACAGATGACTTAGAGTTAGCTCCAAAATTCATTTTCTGCATAAAATTGGGTGGGGGGTGTTCAAATATGGGGGGGAAAGGGCAATAAGCCTTGCAGAAAGAGCCACAGTGTTTTTAACACTATAACAAGGCTGACAATGACATTTGTAATAAAACAACCATTTTCCCACTACTAATGTATACAGTGCACACCTTGACCAGACATCCAACAGAAAAGCAACAGATCTGTGTCCTATCATCTTTCATCATGTCCCAGAACCCTTTTTCTGTGACTGTGTGGTTGCTAATCCATCCCTGGTAGGGGTGATACATTTTGGTTTAACCCTTTACCTCATGAATATTCATGTAACAAATAATGACAACTTTAGTATCAATTAGCTGACTTTTCGTAATGGCACTTGAACGGACATTTTTGACCATGACAGAAACATTACTAAAATCAGACCTGTATGATTACATATTTAGGTACACAACATACCCTGATCAGATGATTCCCACTGGAGCCATCTGATCTAGATCTACTCTGTTTGCAAAGGTGTTAAAAGGTGTATCTATGAGGTACAGGGTTAAAAAGATATCAAACAGGTCCAGATAAGATGCGTAAATTTCAACATTTTCAAGGATAGCTCCTTTATTCCTCCGCCAAACCCTATACTGTGACCACTCTTTAGAATCGTCTCTTTGAGACAATTCTAAAAAGTGGTCACAGTATAGGATTTGGTGGAGAAATGACGATTTTAGTATTTGGGTATGCACCATTATCTGTTGCTCTGTATCATAGTCTTATGGTCTTAGTCCACACTGTATACATATGTCAGTTTTACCACCTTTGGTGCTGGTTACATCAACAAAACAAAATCAATTGCTACAAAAAAGGATTTGACTTAGATTCAACAAAAAAAACCAAGAGCCAACTACACAATATAACTAATATAAGTATAGCACACTGAAACAATAACTGTGTATGGCACTAACAACGAATAACACATATCCAGGGCTGGGTGCAAAACTATTATAACCCTTTACTCCATGAATAATCATGTAGGAAATAATGACATCATTAATAACATATTAATTAGAATATTTTCATAGTGGCATATGAACATAGGAACATTGGCCAATGCATAAACAGTATAATCTGAGTCATCTGATTGGTCAGATTTGAGTTCTCAAGCTTTTGATTGGTCAGATTTGAGCCAAAGGCTCAAATCTGACCAATCAAAAACTTGAGAATGAACTCAGACTCAACTAAAAGTTTTATAAGCATGGACCCAGGTCTATATAATTTCAGCAGTAAATAGAGCAGACCCTGATCATACGATTTTTACAGGAGCTGTCTGATCTGGATCCACTCTGTTTGCAAAGGCATTAAAAGGTGTGTATTTATGGGTCCATTTTGTGACTGAGTAAAGTGTTGGCGCATCAGGGTTCCAAACTGGTTGACAGTCAGATAACTTTTTTGAAAACATAAGACAGGAAGCAAAACCTGGTTTTGCTTTCAAAAAAGTAAACCATTGTGGAATCTTGAAGAAAGAGACAATTGAACCCTTTGCATGATATAAACACGTTTTAATGCCTTTGCAAACAGAGTAGACTCAGATCAGACAGCTCCTGTTGGGGCAGTCTGATAAAGGTTTGCTGTGTTTGCATATGAAATGATATTTGACAGTTTTTGTAATGGCCAAACATTCCTGTTTTCATATGCCATTATACATGGATAATATCACATTAATTAATATTCATGTTATTATTTTTTCATGAATATTCATCAGAAAAAGTGTTATAGTTGCCTATAAAATATAAAGAATGTAGTGACAATAGATTTGCACAGGCCCTCGACATATACAGGTCCAGACTATAATCAAACTTTCACAACCTTCAACCAATCAAATATACATCACATTTGAATACAGTGAACAAAAAAGCCCTTTCCTCGGATCAGCGGAAATGTGACACTCAGATATTGCAAACTGATAGGTTATCAAATTATCAAGACATTGATATGAAGCTACAAAACATTAATTGTTTCTTTGCATCCTAAGTAATTGTCATTTGCCAAACTTGTCTTCTCTTACATATCAAAGTTATGTTTTCTTCTATTTCTTTTAACCCTTTACTTCTTTAATACGCCTTTTAATGCCTTAACAAACAGAGTAGACCCAGACGAGATGGCTCCTCTAGGAGAAATCTGATAAGTGTCTGCCCTGTTTGCTCAACCATTTCCTTCAAATAAACACGTTTTTATGCATTTGCAAACAGAGCAGACCCAGATCAGACGGCTCCTTTGGAACCGTCTGATCAGGGTCTGCTCCGTTCGCAAATGGAATTGGAGAGATCTGTTTCTTTACTTTCTAAAATGGCTACAATGACCCACCTTCTGTATTCCATTATAAGTATTTTGTCCATGAATATTCAGTAGGTATTAAAATTTGGAATAAACATAGAACAGGGAAAGGATTAATGAATTATAAAAATCTCATTCTACAGTGAAACACATTTCTTGTTCATACGCCATTATAAATATTAAGCTTATTGATACATGTATTCATACATGAATTATTTCTTACGAAATGATTCATGGAGGGTTAAAAAAATTGAATGTTTTGATCCTGATCGGAAGCCAAGTTACTTGAACCAAAACTTATGGGTTCTGATGCTACAGTACCTGTCACGGCCAAAATGTCCTGTCTTCAAGTGTAATTATAAAATAATAGAAATTAACCCATTCCCGCATATTTACGCCTTTTGGCGACTCTGTAAAAGTCACTTTTTGAAACCATTCTGATAAATAGAGCATTTGCTCCATAGGAGCAAATGCTTTACTTATCAGAATGGTTTCAATACTACACAATTCTGAATATTTTCTTTTTTCTAGTAAATGCTCCTTTTGGGTAGACTTTTTCAAAGAGGTTAGATCTAAAATTAGCCTAAGTGGGAATGGGTTAATATTCATGTCATTATTTCTTACATGAATATTCATGAAGTAAAGGGTTAACAGAATTCAAGGGAATGACAAGTTAGGACCCTGACAACAAGTCAGATGCTTTCTTCAGCCAAACATAATACCTAGCAAGCCATAGGATAAATAAAGCATACATACGTAGCTTCAATAAATTTCACAATGTTCATGTATATGACAGTATCACAATATTAACCCATTCCCTCCTGCCAACGCCTTTTGACGCCTCTGTAAAAGTCATTTTTTGAAACCATTGTGATTAATAGAGCATTTGCTCTATTTATCACAATGGTTTCAAAACTACACAATTCTAAAAACTTTCCTTTCCTCTTGTAAATGCTCCATTTAGGTCTAAAAATGGTCTAGGAGGGAATGGGTTAACCCTTTCCCTGTTCTATGTTTATTCCAAATTTCCATTACCTACTGAATATTCATGGATAATATAGTTAAAATGAACTATAGAAAGTGGAACATTGTACCCATTTTAGAAACTAAAGAAACAGATCTATCAAATTCCGTTGGCAAACAGAGCAGACCCTGATCAGAGGGCTCCTATAGGAGCCGTCTGATCTGAGTCTACTCTGTTTGCAAATACATGAAAACACGTGTATAGGAGGGAAAGGGTTAGCTGACCATGCCAATACTATGGACCAGTGTTTGATGACCTGAACAAACAGTTTGGATCAAGATGAGATACAGAATAACTTGACACCTCATTAGGATCAAAACTGTTCGACATTTTGATACTATTGTTTCAAATGGTAGAAAATGTACTTTTAGAATGGAAGACGTTTTGTAGACTCTTACTTTTTATTCCATTTAACATTTTTGCAGGGTAGAACCAGATCAGAGGGCTTATGTATGAGCCATGTGATCAGGGTCCGCCTGGTTGCTTAAGGAATTATAGAGATTCTACAGTTTCTGCCATGGCCAAAAATTCCATGTTCATATGTCAATATAAAAATTCAGCTAATAAATATTCATATTGTCACTATTTCTACTATTCATTAAGTAAATGGTTAACCCTTTCCTCCATAAATACGCCTTTCTTCGCCTCTGTAATAACCACTTCTTGAAACCATTGTGATAAATAGAGCATTTGCTCCTATAGGACATTTGTAGGCTGTGTAGACTAAGAAAAGATGACAAATCTGATCAAGATCTGCACTTTTTGAAGCCATGTAGTTTTACTTGTAGCCTGTTGAGTAAATTTGTTCACACTAATAGACGACTAAACCTTTTCATATGAAAATCATACATTATACGATTTGGTATTGAAAGAAACTGTACGAGTCAGATCTATCTTAATATCATAAGCAAACAGAGCAGACCCTGATCAGATGGCTCCTACAGGAGCCATCTGATCTGGGTCTACTCTGTTTGCAAAAGCATTGAAAGCATTAGTATGAGGGAAAGGGTTAACTGTTTGTTAAGGTAATCACAGACACTCCCTTTGCATGCTTAAGTCTACACTGTTTGCAAATGTCTAAAAACCTTTTTTCCCCAATTAACCCATTCCCTCATATTGACACCTCTTGACACCTCTGTAAAAGTCACTTTCTGAAACCATTGTGATAAATAGAGCATTTGCTTCATAGGAGCAAATGCTCTATTTATCACAATAGTTTAAAAAATACACAATTCTAAAATTTTCCTTTTTTCTAGTAAATGCTCCTTTTTGGTAGATTTATTTAAAGAGGTATGATCTAAAACCAGCCAATGAGGGAATGGATTAAACTTCCATTTGTACAGTCTATGTCCACAGTTTATCAAGCAGTGGCAGTAGGACTTTGCGCATCCTCTGCCGAGTTTCTAGCACTACAGTAATATTTCTTATGCGTAAGGAATGAAGACAAGTAAGTAAAGTTGATATCACAATGCTTGCAATACTTCCTCCCGTGCTTCTCACCCATGCTGGAATGGGATGGGCTTGTTGGTGTTTCAGAGACGGGGATCAAACCTGGAATTCCTGGAGGGAACTGATACAGGGGTAGAAGGGATGCAGGGTTGTACAGTAGAGACAAATGGGGCTGCAGAGGAGAAGGGGATGAATGTGCAGTTGAATGTTTTGGGGAAGCATTTGGAGTACGGGGGCTGGAAGGGGGTGAAGATTTTCTCTGGGATCTGTCAGTTGGTGGAGATATTCGCTCTTGTTTAATAATTGAATTATTCTGGCTCATAAGGTAGCGGGTTTTGGGATCAGGAGACAGGCGTTTAGGGGACAGAATTTGGTCTTGTCTCAAGCTTTCAACCTTTGGGGCTGTAAGTGGCTCACTGGACTGAGGTACATTCTGTTGTGATAGGTTGGGAGACTCTGACTTACATGAAGTCACAGGGGATGAGGATGACTTCGGTGATATATGGACACGAGACTCTTGTGGAGCTGATGGAGACTTAGGGGACACCGACTGTGGAATGGACCCCAGTTCTGATGAAGGGTTTGGGGAACTCGGTAATTGTGACATATGAGATGATTGATCTATGTCTTGAGATTTATGGTTTTGTAGCAGATCATTTTCCTTTTTTAAAGATCTATTTTCTTCAGTAAAATGCAATGGACTGTCATCCCTCACCTCCTGTTTGACAACTACTACCTTATCAGCTACTACTCTACTACTATCAGGAGAAAGGTTTTCTTGTTTGACAGAAATATTTTGATAATGAGACAAATGGCTATGTTTAGAAACTGGTGATCTAGAGTGATGTTCTGTTCTGTCCTCATGACTAGAATGAGACATTTTTGAACTTTCAACTGAATTTGACCTTGACCTATCATTGGAAGCCGGGCTGTCCCGTGACTTTGACCTTTCACCCTCTGACCCTGAGTTGACCTCATTTTCATTTCTACTTGTTCCTGGAAGTTGTTCTGGATGCTTTGTCTGCATATGAACTAACAGACTGGTTAAAGAGTCTGCGATATAGTCTCTACAATGTTCACAGCGTAAACTCTTCATAGCTTCCAGGGCTGCTATTTCATGCATTTTCAGATGAATAACAAATTCATTTATATTATTAAATGTTTGTCCACAGGCTGCACAGATCTGGGTTAGGAGATTTTGGCCTAGTAAGGGAACCATATTTTCAGATTTTTCAAATGATTTACGAGACCGCCTGCGTTTATAAGGTTCATTCTTCATTCTAATAAGTTCTGTTTCCATGTCAACAGGTCCTTTCTCACATACACCATTTCTTTGGATTGGAACTAGTGGTGGCTCTTCATATTCAATCATATTCTCATCAGTGAATTCCTCCCCGTTTTCAATGTGTGTTTTTCCGTGCATTCTCATTCCCCGAGCAGTATTTCCGCGATAGCCACAAAGATTACATTTGAAAGCTTTTGTTGGAACATGGACCTTCATGTGCTCAGAGAGTCTATTCTCTGTCTGGGTGACATAATCACAGTACAAGCAGCGTTGCAGAGGTGCTGGAGAAACTTCCGCCATGCAGATATGTAGCTTCAGAAGCCTTGCTGACAGAAATTCGTTCTTGCATATATCACAACGGTAGTTTGACCCAGACTTTGGACTTCTTTCTCCATTTTCATTCTCGACTGGTTCCTTGGCCAGTAGGCCCATGCTGTTTTCCTTCCCATGTGGACAGTAGAAGTCCTTATGAGCCTTCAGAGTACCAGCAGAACTGAACTTAATCTTACATGGAAAACAGAAATATTTTAAGCAAATTTCAGGTTTGGTTGCTGGTGGGGTCTCTGCTACCGATTCCAGAGTTCTCTTTTCATTGGTAGCATGCTCCCTACCAGGGGACCCGTTGGATCTGCTTTCAGATCTAGACTTCATATTCAATGCACTCGAAGAAAGGGGAGTAACTCTGTCAGTCTCTTTACTCTCATTATCAGACTTATCGGACTCTGAAGCGGTGTCTTTGCCATTGCGTCTACCGGAACAATAATGCTCTTTGTGTATGAGATAGTTCTCGTGTTTGTAGAATACAATATTACACTCCACACATCTGCTGACACTCTGCAGGGGAGGTATGGGCTTTTTGTTCACATACTGGATCTGAGTTCCTGCTAACAATGTTGGGTGCAATGTTGGAATGTTTAATGGAGGTCTAAGAGGAGATTTTGCAGGATCCTTTGCAATTTTCTCCTTGTCTAGCCTGGCTTTCTTCACCTCAGGGCTGTGCTGGGATGGACTTCTGGGTTCTGATTTGACAAGTTTTCTCTCACCATTTACAGTATTTCCATCAGTGTCTGTATTTGTATCATCAGCTATGTGTTCTTTAGCTGGTTTAGACTTGCTAAGATCTAGTGGTTCATCATCTGCTGGTTTCCTCACTTCCGTGTTGTGTACTTCCTGTTTTACAGTATTTACTGCATCTGCTGTAGAATGACGCTGCATAAACATGTGCATGTCATTTGTCATTGCCTGTAGCAGAAGTGGTGAACTCAGAAGATTTGTAGCTAGCAATTCTGCGGGAAGTCTGGCTTTACTGGATAAGTGGCCATTCTTCTCCAACAGTAATGGTGGAGACTTGAGGAGCTTTGGTGATAACTCTGTGCTCAGCTGTCTGAGTCCTGGGGGAGATGTGCCCTCCACGCTTTCACCACTTTTTGGCTGATTGGCCTTTTCAAATCGACAGTAGAACTCTTTATGCCCTCTGTAAGTACTGATAGATGAAAACTGTATGTTACACTCCTTACAGAAAGCCTCTTCTTGACACACGGGTGAAACAGACATACGCTCCATAGCGGCTGCACTGCCTTCCTCCTGCTGTGTGTGAGCTAGTCTGTGTCGCTGGAAGCTTGACAGCTTCTCTGTAACATAGTTGCATGATGGACACTTGAAAGCTTCCCCAGACTTTGGTGACTTTTGATGTGGGGCATCTGTATCCTGGCTGCTATCTGAGGACTCAAGTCCAGCTTCATCTACTGATCTCTTGGCACCTTTGCTCGCCTCTTGCTCCAACTTGATACGAGGACTAGCAAGACCTGAAAAAATATGAAAACCATTGTAAAAGAATATTACACATAAACAGGCACTTTACAACACTATAACCCAAAGAATATTAATTTAAGAAATTTATTATGCATTAATATTCATGGAATGAATTTTTACATTTACACATCTACAAGGAAATTTTAGCCTGTGACAGAAACTAAGAACAGATCTATATTATTCCATAAGCAATCAGACCCTGATCAGACAATTTTTACAAGGGCTGTCTGATCTGGATCTACTCTGTTTGCAAAGATACCAACAGTAGTCTATACGAGGGGAAAGGATAAACAGGACTGACTTTGAACTTTTGAGTATATTATAGTCAACCCAGTTTGTATGAGCAGCTTTTGACACACCAGGAAATTTTGAAAGTTTAGTAAATATTCACACATTCTGAACCCAAAAACCCTTCATTTAGGAAAACGTCTTATTCTTGTCATTTATACAATAATTTATTCTCAAAAGTAGATGTATGAAAACGTCAAACAGTATGATTAATATTCATAGTCATTATTTCTTGCATAATTATTCATCAAGTAATAATTTAATATTGTTTGTTTTCATTACTTTTGGTGAGCTGTGATTGGCAGAAGTATTTTTTTTCATACCCCCATGAAAAAAAAAATAGGCCACGCCTTGCCGGGACTACTTTATCCGCAGTTATATTAATCAGTATTAAATGTTAAATTTAAAAAAAAGATTTGTGAAAATTGTTTAAATTCCTTTCTTACATTCAGTAGTGATATTGTCATAATAAATAATTGAATTATAAGTAATATATAGAATATTTTTTGTTTTCATGGAGGTATGGAAAAAAAACATGGTCACACTTTAGTATGAAACCACAGTGTGACCAAGTTTTTCTTTCATGCCTCCATGAAAACAAAAAATATTCTATATATTCCCTAAAAGAGTTAAAACACATTTCATTGCATATGCACATCTCCATTGTGCTTATGCACCAAGTCACATCAGACTGGTTCTACTGTAATTACCATTTTCTTTAGACTGGTTCTCCAATTGTTTCTCCAGCATAGACTGGGCCTGCTGCTGCAAATGTTGATGAAGCTGTTGTAAGCTAACAAAGTCTGGTGGTTTCTTGGAGCAGTAATATGTCAGATGGGCGTCCAGTGTCCGCCGACTGGAAAACCGCACACCACAGAATGGGCATCCATATATGAGAGCTGAAATAAATAAGTATATGTAAATTGAAAAACTACATGTAGAAAGGTGTTTGTGTGTTTCAGGGTCTGTTTTGCTTGCTTGTGGAATAATATAGACCCAATTCTGAAGTTTCTGCCTTGAGCATAATTTTTCTATGCCATTATAATTTTTTTTATCTACCATGATTAATATTCATGATGTGGCCATTATTTCTTACATGAATATTAATGAGGTAAGTAAAAGGGTAGATCCTGATCACATAGAAGGTATGGAACATATCTCTGTCAAGTACAGTAAACCCTCTCTATAACGGCCTCTAAATTATGTTAATTAGTTGGTATATTAGGGCAGGTGGCTGCTTAAAGCAAGGTGAAAGTAAAACAGAACGCTCCTATAGGAGCGTTCTGTATTACTTTCATCTTGCTTTAAGCAGCCGTCTGCCTTTAACACAAAACACATGATGTAATTTAGTGGCCGTTATAGGGAGGTTTTACTGTAAATACTTAAATTAAATATAGAGATAGCGGTCTTAGAAAGAAGGTGACTGCTTAACCCATTCCCTCATAGGCTATTTTAAGACTCAACCTCTTTAAATAAATCTACCGAAAAGGAGCATTTATTACAGAAAAGGAAAATGTTACAATTGTTTAGTTTTGGAACCATTTTGATAAATAGAGCTATTAATCACAATGGTTTCAAAAGTGACTTTTACAGGTGTATAAAGGCGTATTTATGAAGGAAAGGCTGAATATCAGTATGAATAATGTATGAATATGATTTAATTACAGTAATATCTATAATGGTTTATGAACACAATAATTTTGGCAATGGCAGAAACTGTAAATTCAGATCTACATTATTCTGTATTCCATAAGTAAACGGAGCAAACCCTGTGTGTGATTTGTTTTGAAATTTTGCATAACTTCGAATTCACTGTATTGCCCTAAACATGCTTTACACCATAAATTATTTAAATTGAACTGAACTGAATTGAGCTGTCATACGTCTTACAGACAGACAATTCATTTTGTTTTGGGTGACTACTCTACAGATGCGTCCCCTATGAGTTTTATTTCAGAATTTATTACTGCATGAATATCCAAGGGATGAATTTTAATAATTACATGTTAACCCATTCTCTCATAGGCTATTTTTAGACCCAACCTCTTTGAATAAATCTACCGAAAAGGAGCCTTTACTAGAAAAATGGTAAATTTTAGAATTTTGTAGTATTGAAACCATTGTGATAAATAGAGCATTTGCTCCTAAGGAGCAAATGCTCTATTTATCACAATGGTTTCAAAAAGTGACTTTTACAGAGGCGTCAAAAGGCGTTTAATATGAGGCAATGGGTAAACAAGGAAGTTTTTTGCTGTGACAGAAACCTCAGAATTAGAGGCAAACAGAGCAGACCCTGATCAGACAGCTCCAACAGGGGCTGTTTGATCTGGGTCTTCTATGTTTGCTATGGTGCCATAAGTCTTTATGAGGGACAGAGTAATACTATAACTATGTACATGTACATTCTCTGAGCTTACCATGCTGTGGAGACAGCTGGGAAACAGCTTTACCATCTGCCTTTTTTCCGTTGCCCAGTCTTTGTTGTTCTTTGCCTGGTTGGTCTGTAAGTTTTGCTGCAGAGCTGCCAGTGACTGCGAGTGATTTGGGTTCAAACTTAGTTGTAAAGGAGGCAACAAGTTCTGACCCCTGGTCTAAATCTTCTACAATCTCACACCAAATTTTCCCACCTGAAACATACAAATGAATATCCATCATTCATTTTCATTATTCCATATTCCCTTTAAAATTTATCTCATGAATATTCAGCCCTTTGATAAGCATCTGCACTATTTGTCATTCAAAATCCTCTTGCAAATATTACAGATTCATACTTTACGGACAAATGAAGAACAATGGACTATTGAGCTCTGAAAATTCAACTTTAATCCATTACCTCATAGACTATTTTTAGATCAAAACCTCTTTGAATAAATCTACCGAAAAGGAGCATTAACTAGAGAAAAGGATTTTTTTTAGAATTTTGTAGTTCTGAAACCATTGTGATAAATAGAGCATTTGCTCCTATAGGAGCAAATGCTCTATTTATCACAATGGTTTCAAAAAGTGACTTTTACAGAGGCGTAGAACGGCATATTTATGGAGGAAAGGGTTAAAAGAGACCAACTTTAACCCTTTACTCCATGAATATTTATGAAAGAAATTATGAAATCACAAATATTAATTAGATTAATGTTTTAGAATGGCGCACAAACACATGAACTTTTGCCAAATTAGAAATTGTAAAACCAGATTTATTTTATATCATAAGTAAACAGAGCAGACCCTGATCTGACAACTCCTATAGGAGCCATCTGATCTGGGTCTACTCTGTTTCCAAAGGCATAGAAAGGAGTACAGGTCTATCGAGGAAAGGGTTATTTTCATATTAATAAGGGAAACAACTTTTGTTGGAGTATTGGCTGATTAGTAAAATATCTGTAGGAGTTATTCATCTTGAAGCATGAGACTGAGAACACTAAAAAGAGAAACAAAATATTTTCTGCATTAAATTAACCCTTTCCTTCATAAACTACCAGTAAATGCCTTTTCACACCTAATCAGATGGAGGAGTTTATGCCAAGGTAAAAAAAATCAGGTGTTCATGTTTCATTCAGCTATAAATTTGTGTTAATGTTCCATTCAGCTAATAAATTATTAAAATTTATGATGTAATTATTAATGCTCTTACATTAATATTGAACAAGTAAAGGATTAAATTTCTTAATGTACATTAATGCTAGACTACAGCCTGTATAACGGTTTCCTCCTTTCTACGTCTCTGTCAAAGTCACCTGTTGAAACCATTGAGATAAATAGAGCATTTGCTCCTATAGGAGCAAATGCTCTATTTATCACAATGGTTTCAATACCACACAATTCTAAACTTTTCCTTTTCTCTAGTAAATGCTCCTTTTCGGTAGATTTATTCAAAGAGGTTGTGTCTAAAAATAGCCTATGGAGGAAAGGGTTAAATATTGACCAATTCAGTGCAGGAAACCAGTCAATGCCCTTTGCAAAGTGTGTACAAGGTTCATAAAGAGATATCGGGTGGGAAAATTCAAGCACTTTTCACGGACTTTATTTCAAAAACTCAAGCACTATTAGTTTGCCCAAACACTGAAAAAGCCCATTCAAAAGCAACCACAAGCAGGAAATAACTTAATTATGTGCAAGAGTAATGCAGAAGGTTTCTACAGGACCTGTCTGCATTACATTTACGCTTCAATAACAAGTCACATATCTGAAAATTTCGAAGATTCTACTATAGTATACTTGAATGATGAGCCATAGAAAATCTAAAGTAGCCAATAATTCTGCCTGGAAAGTTTTCAAGGAAATTTATGAAGATTTTCAAGCACGTTTTAAGCACTATTCAGGATTGGCCAAAATTTAAGCACTTATATATTTATGTTTTCAAGCACTTCTCAAGGCTGCAACACCTGAAAATCAAGGAGTTTTCAAGGCTGTGCGAACCCTGGTGTAGACCCAAATGTGAGGGCTCTTAGAGTTAAACTTTTCTTTTAAAAATATCCTGAATATTCACTTTAACCCATTCCCTATTCTATATTTTTTCCAAATTTCAATACTTACTGAATATTCATAGAGAAAATTGTTATAATGAAATATGGAAGGTGGAACATTATAGCCATTTTATAAAGCAAAGAAACAGATCTTTCAAAATCTATTAGCAAACAGAGCAGATCCTGATCAGATGGCTCCTCTAGGAGCCATCTGATCTGGGTCTAGTCTGTTTGCAAATGCATGAAAACACGTTAAAACCCTACTCACTCACTCACGTTTATATGAGGGATAGGTTTAACCCATTCCCTCATATTGATGACTTTTGATGACTCTGTAAAAGTCACTTTGTGAAACCATTGTGATATATAGAGCATTTGCACCTATAGGAGCAAATGTTCTATTTATCACGATGATTTCAAACTACAAAATTCTAAAATTTTCCTTTTCTCTAGTTAATGCTCCTTTTCGGTAGATTTATTCAAAGAGCTTGTATCTAAAAATAGCCTATGAGGTGATGGGTTAAACTTCACCTGCCTTAGCTTTGGAATATTCCAATTCAGTGTTGAAAGAGTTGATGTTTGCCGTGCAAAATAAGACAGAAATCTTGACAGAATAATGACTGTGTATATGAATATCAATTAGATTATTTTTTATAATGGATTGTGAACAAAGAAATGTTTGGCCACAGCAGAAACTCTGCAATCAGATATATTTTATTCCATACGAAAAAAATCTGCAGATCCTGATCAGATGGCTCCTACGGGCAGCTACTGTGTTTGCAAAGGCATGAAAATGTATGTCTGTCAGATACAGGGTTAGCCCTTTGCCTGTTGAATATTCATGTAAGAAAAAATGACATCATAAATTTATACTTATTAGCTGTATAGTGGCAATGGCATCAGTATACAGGAGATGTTGGTATTGGCAGAAACTGTAGAGTCAGGTCTGCTATAATTTCATAAGCAAACAGAGCAGACCCTGATCAGACGGCTCCAACTGGAGCCGTCTGATCTGGGTCTACTCTGTTTGTAAAGGCAAGAAAAAGTGCTAATATGAAGGAAAGGGTTAAAGTCTATCATGATGGTAATCATTAGAATTATCTCTTGGAGGCAAATGTAATAAGTACCAATAAGTCCAGTATCATATAGTTTGGCTGAGAAATAAGAGATGTTCGATTGATCAGTACTCCCCTTCATCTATAGCTATAATAGCTGATTGCCTTATTCCTCTTGCCAACAGGTGGTTCTATTCATATACATTTAGCCCTTTCCCTGTCCTGTATTTAGGCCAAATTTTAATACCTACTGAATATTCATTAACAAAATAGTTATAAAGAAATATGGAAGATGGAACATTGTAGACATTTTAAAAAGCAAAGAAACAGTTCTATCACATTTGATTAGCAAACAGAGCAGACCCTGATCAGACGGCTCCTCTAGGAGCCATCTGATCTGGGTCTACTCTGTTTGCAAATGCGTGAAAGCACGTTTGTATGAGGGAAAGGGTTAGTAAATTTGCTTTTATCCAGTCACCAGGCTTCTCTAGTGACATAATAAAGGGGGTGCAAATAAACTTAGGTTTATTAGGTTACTTCCGGTCGTAGAAGGTTTATTAGGTTAGTAGATAGGCGGAATGATTCTATAACCATGGAACTATTTTAATTTTCGGTAAATATACATGAACATGTTGACGGAATAGATCTAACAGAAAATTCACCAATATAATTATTCAAAGAAGAAAAAAAAATAAAAAAAAAATAAATGGCTATAGCTGGATTCGAACCCGCGCCTGATTCTACAAAAGCCAAATCCAATCTCTCTAGAGACGTCATGCTTACCGATTACGCCACTGAGGCCACATACAAAGCGACGTTGATTTATCAGTTTTATTAATTTAATTCACCGCTGGCGAAACGTGTTTTTGATAAAAATCAAGTCAGGGAGCAAAGATTTACAGATAAATAGTAAATATTTTCTTTTCACTCTCATAATAATTTGATTGATAAGCTCTTACATGGGCGGTGATTGTCATAGACCTCTAGTAGGCTGTTCAGTTCCATCGATTTATGAATGACGTTAGCCCTATCTAAAAATAGAAACCGAGACGACGGAACTCGAATTTGATCAGAGAGCCTCCGGGAGAACATTATCATGTCTGTTTGAATTAACATATCGACTCTCGATTCAAATGATCTTATTTTTCAAATTCAACCACGTTTTCTCCTCTTGTATCGAAACTATTTTCCTCTGCGGTAGTTCATTATTTACGTCTCTAGAATGGAAATGAAAAGGGAGGGTCCGTTGATCGGAAAACCGCATTTTCAGTGCAAATTATTTCAATATTCGTATGTTTTATGAGTCTATGAAAACAGATATAACTAAATTGACTGGATAAATAGAATAATAGGTTAGTGCCGTAGATGGGACGCCTTTATCCGACTCGGAGAGAAAACAGTTAAGGCTCGGCAAGCCTCGCCTCAACGTTTTCTCCCCTCGTCGGATAAAGCGTCCCATCTACGGCACTAACCTATTATTCTCTATTTGTTACAAAGTTGCAACTACTGTAGAACCTAATCAGAACAATTTTAATGGCCCTTACAACTGACCCTTTCTCTCATAGAAACACTTTTTCATGCATTGGCAGACATAGTATAGCTCCTATAAGAGCCGTCTGCTCTGGGTCTACTCTGTTTGCTTATGAAATTATAATAGATCTGACTCTACAATTTCTACCAACACCAAAAACTCCTGTGTACATAATTATGCCATTATAAAAATTCTGCTAATATATATTCATGATTTCACTTTTTTACATGAATATTCAACAGGGAAAGGGTTAACATAGGTTAAAAAACATTAATACTGTTTCTAATTTAAATCTAAACCGGAGGCTATGTGTAAAACTAGGTCTGATCAGGAGCAAATTAGTTCTATTCAATTTCCTCTTAACCCTTTCCCTGTTCTATGTTTATTCAAATTCAAATACCTAATGAATATTCATTAACAAAATAGTTATAAAGAAATATGCAAGGTGGAACATTGTAGACATTTTAGAAAGCAAGGTAACAGATCTATCAAAACAGAGTAGACCCTGATCAGACGGCTCCTCTAGGAGCCGTCTGATCTGGGTCTACTCTGTTTGCAAATGCGTGAAAACGCGTTTATATCAGGGAAAGGGTTAACGTTTTACCTCTTGAATGTTGAACCCTTTCTCTGTTCTATGTTTATTTCAAATTTCAATACTTACTGAATATCCATGGACAAAAGAGTTATAATGAAAAATGGAAGTTGGAACATTGTAGTCATTTTAGAAAGTAAAGAAACAGAACTATCAAATTCAATTAGCAAACAGAGCAGACCCTGATCAGACGGCTCCTATAGGAGCCGTCTGATCTGGGTCTACTCTGTTTGCAAGTGTGTGAAAACATGTTTATATAATTAGGAAAAGGGTTAAACGAGAATTCATAACTTCATGAGTATCGTTAAATTTTAGAATAAATTTTAGTCATTTCTGGTTATGTCATAAACTGTAAAATGATATCTATATTATTTCATAAGCAAACAGAGCAGACCTTGATCAGACAGCTCCTGCAGGACCCGTTTGGTTGGGTCTACACTGTCTCTAAGGCATTAAAAGGTGTTACAATGGAGTAAAGGGTTAAAGAAGGAAAATGAATATCAATTGTAGATGTTTTTTTCAGTTATGTTTCCAGGGTAAAGCTTTGAAGTTTGTGGCAGTTGGATAAGAGTTAACTATTTTTTTCAGATAACAATCATTGCCGACAGTTCAAAGCTGAATTTGCAGCATGCACCAGAGAATACCACTGCCGACTTCAAACGCGAAGATAAAGGAAGCGACAGATAGGTATCACGCTCTGACAGCCACTTGCATGGAGGACATGTGTCACACAAAACAGGTCACCAACAAAAATACTTCGAAAATGCTTAGAACTCTGGTTTTGATTGATTAATTTCACTACAGATATGTTTTCACTTCTTTGTCTTAACCCTTTCCATGTTCTAATTGTTTATTCCAACTTTCAATACCTACTGAATATTCATGAACAAAAATGTTATAATGAAATATGGATTTGGAAGGCGGAACATTGTAGCCATTTTAGGAAAAGTAAAGAAATAAATCTTTCAAATTCCACTAGCAAACAGAGTAGACCCTGATCAGACGGCTCCTATAGGAGCTGTCTGATCTGGGTCTACTCTGTTTGCAGATGCATTAAACACGTTTACATGAGGGAAAGAGTTAACCCTTTACCTGATAGACATCTATAAATGCGATTGCAAACGGAGTAGACCCAAATCAGATGCCTCCTGTAGGTGACATGTGATCAGGGTCTACTCTGTTTACCTATGTATAGCATAGATCTGATTCTGCAGTTTCTGACATGGCAAAAGATTCTCCTGTTTATAACGCCATTATAACAAGTCTGAGCATCGCATGTGGGTGCCAGCAATCATTTGTTTGATTGCAGCCCTTGTGACATGTGGGTGCCAACAATCATTTGTTTGATTGCAGCCCTTGTGACATGTGGGTGCCAACAATCATTTGTTTGATTGTAGCCCTTGTGACGATGAACAAGTGTGTGAAGTTTAATAAGATTTGTATGAATAGTAAAGAAGGTAATAGCCAACAATAAAGTTTCCAGACAATGACAAGGACGACAAAAACATTGCAGATGCCAGAGTTACGACATATTTTCACCTTATTTGTCTTCTTAAAACATGGTTTGACCAACAAACAAACTGTTGGAATACAGACGAGATGAGTGCATGCCACTCAGTACCAGGTAACCTTGACAAAAGCTGGTGAAAAAGTTAGCACAAATTCACTGCTGGCATTTAACCCTTTCCCTGTTTCATAGTTATTCAAAATAGCTTAACCTCATGCATATTCATGCACAGGATCAATAAAATGGAACATGGGAAGGGGCTTTTTTCACAGTTGTGGAAACTGCATAATCAGATCTATAAATGTCCATAAGCAAACAGAGCAGACCCTGATCAGAATTGGCTCCTATAGGAGCCATCGGATTTGTATAATGGCATATGTATGGTCACAGGAATATTGGAGATGACAGGAACTGTACATGTAGGGTCAGTTTAGGGTCTGCTCACCATGGGCTTATTGGATGCCCAAGAGAAGAGGATACAGTCTAAAACCCGGGTGTGATTCCCTGCTCTTAACCCTTCGCTTGCTGAATTTTAAAATACATTTCTCCTTCTTTACCCATGCCCTGTTGTATAATTACATATATCTTCACTGTGTACAAGTATTTCGCTATGCAATCACTGCTGTGGAGTGCACTGGTTGCGCAAACAACTTGTAAATAGTGCAGACCCTGATGAGACAGCTCCTGCAGGAGCTGTCTCATCTGGGTCTTCACTATTTACAGGTAGGTATATTGACGCAAATAGCAAGCGAAGGATTAAAGATGTATCTATTGAGTCATAATAGGGTAAAAATGCTCAACTTGTTTCAGATAAAAGTTAACCCTTTCCTCCATAAATACGCCTTTCTACGCCTCTGTAATAGTCACTTCTGGAAACTATTGTGATAAATAGAGCATTTGCTCCATAGGAGCAAATGCTCTATTTATCACAATGGTTTCAAACTACAAAATTCTAAAAATTTTACTGTTCTCTAGTAAATGCTCCTTTTGGGTAGATTCATTCAAAGAGGTTGGGTCTAAAAATAGCCTATGGAGAAAAGGATTAAACAGATGAGCCAGCTGTGAGCAAGATTACTAATGAAGCTGTCCACACAATCTAATCAGCCACTTCATGATACCAGTTCATTGCACTATCTCCTTGAAACAACCAACATAATTACAATCAAAACATGAGGACCAAGATGGTCCAATATGGCTCACCTGGTAGTCATTTCCTTCAAATTATCAGGCAGATTAAAAGAGTTGTCCTCCTTCCCCAAGAAGTATGACTGTTAAAGCTTTAAGTGTGATGAAAAAAGCATGAGAGACAGACAGAAAGACAAACAAAAAGATGGAGATCTCATGGAAAAGAGATCCCTAAGTGTCACCCTGCTAAATTAAAGCAGTTGGTCAAAAAATCAAATAGTAATTTTGATTTTTTTTTAAAGCCAAATAACCATCAACTCCATAGATAGAATCTAGATTTAAGATTTAACTACAGGAGCAGTCTGATCTTAGTCTACTCTGTTTACAAATGTGTGAAAAGGAGTTTATATGAAGGAAAGGGTTAAGAAAAAGGTTTTCAGAACTGATTAGCGTTTTTTTTTTACCTGATTGCTATGGTTACCAAAATTCTCCATGAGTGTCAGCTACATTATTATGAAAGGATTTGGTAGAGGAGAACTAAATTTCTTTGGGGTTGGTCTGACAGTGGCTAGATGGAATAAGATAGGACATTCAAAGAAATGGTTGACCATACAAGAGAAAAGGCTGGTTTTAGACCAAAGGAAAAGGAAATTTTTATAATTATGTAGTTTTGAAAATGTTGTGATAAATAGGAGCAAATCCTCTAATTTACTGTATCACAATACAGTAAAACCTCTCTATAATGGCCACTAAATTAAATTACATATTTTGTGTTAAAGACAGGTGGCTGCTTAAAGCAAGGTGAAAGTAAAACAGAACGCTCCTATAGGAACATTGTTTTACTTTCACCTTGCTTTAAGCAGCCACCTGCCCTAAATACCAACTAATTAACACAATTTAGTGGCCATTATAGAGAGGTTTTACTGTTGTTCCAAAATGTGAATTAACAGTGGCATCAAAGGGTGGTGTCAAAAGGCAGTGTCAAAAGGTGGTGTCAAATGGGGGAATGGGTTAAATGTCTCAAAATGTGAGTTTACAGTGGCATCAAAAGGCAGTGTCAAAAGGCATAAATATGGAGGTGGCATCAAAAGGCAGTGTCAAAAGGCGTCAATATGGGGGAATGGCTTAAATGTCTCAAGTGTTCCCAGGGCACCTTATGCCAGGTGAGTTGATTATAATGAAAAGATAAAGGATTTTCCATAGCAAACTGTCATACACACTAGATTTCACAGATAATACCTTTATATTTTAATGCAATTTTCTAGCAATCAAAAACCTCCCATGATGATTCAATTTCTCATATTGCAGGAATAATGTATCTCTTTTCAAACATAATCAAGTTTTGACAAAGAACTCTTAGTAAGGATAATATTTAACCCTTTCCCTGTTCTTTGTTTATTCCAAATTTACATACCTACTGAATATTCATGGACAAAATAGTTATAATGAAATTCGGAAGGTGTCATATTGTAGCCATTTTAGAAAGTAAAGAAACAGATCTTTCAAATTCCATTAGCAAACAGAGCAGACTCTGATCAGACGGCTCCTATAGGAGCCATCTGATCTGGGTCTACTCTGTTTGAAAATGCATGAAAATGTGTTTATATGAAGGAAAGTGTTAACCCTTCGCTTGCTATTCACGTCAATATACCTACCTGTAAATAGTGAAGACCCAGATGAGACAGCTCCCGCAGGAGCTGTCTCATCAGGGTCTGCACTATTTACAAGTTGATTGTGCAACCAGTGCACTCCACAGCAGTGATTGCATAGTGAAATGCTTGTACACAGTGAAGATATATGTATATACAACAGGGCATATGGGTAAAGAAGGAGAAATGTATTTTAAAATTCAGCAAGAGAAGGGTTAACACAAGTGTTTTAATTATCAAGTTTTTAAGCTTTACCTGATGAATATTCATTAAGAAATTATGATGTATTTTCATTTTGGCAATGGACACAAATAAATTAGATTTAGTCCTGGCAGATACTGCAGAATCAGGAAATGTGACATTTTTAACCCTTTCCTTCATACAAACGCATTTTCATGCATTTGCAGAGTAAACCCAGATCAGACAGCTCCTATTGGAGCCGTCGTATCAGGGTCTGCACGGTTTGCTAATGGAATTTTAAAGATAGATTTCAATAGATTTCTTTAGTTTCTAAAATGGCTAGAATGTTCCACCTTGCATATTTCATTTTGTCATGATGAATATGCAGTAGGTATTGAAAATTAAGACTGTAGGATTAGAGTCTGCTCTGTTTGCTTATGGAATTATGAAGATCTGATTCTACCGTTTCTGCTTTCGCAAAACAAATCGTATGTTCATATGCCATTTTAAAAATTGATCTAATTAATATTCATGATGTCATTATTTCTTACATGAATATTCATGGAGTAAAGGGTTAATATTTACAAAACAATAACAAGAGTGTTCGGAGGAACACATGTGTCATCTGCTGGCAACTGACACAAAAACTGTTAATATGATGGAGTGTGAATTCAGAACAAAGAGGAATAACTCAAAACGTATTGCATGCAGAGTGGTGGGCCATAGTTACACCATTGGTCCTCAATGAGAGGAAGACACATGTGAAATTTGAAAGCTCTATAACGATAAGTTTGGAAATGACAACCATAAAAAGAAAGTTTGACAAAAATCTGAACAAAGAGGAATAACTAAAAAAGTATTGCATGCAGAGTGATGGACCTTAGTTACATCAATGATACTCAATGAGAGAAAGATACATGGGAAATTTGGAAAATTTATAACGATTAGTTTAGAAATGACAGCAAAAAAAATGTGATGAAAATCAGAACAAAGGGGAATAACTAAAAAAGTATTGCATGCAGAGTGATGGACCTTAGTTACATCAATGGTCCTCAATGAGAGGAAGATACTTGTGAAATTTTGAAAGCCTGATACTGATTAGTTAAAAGAAAGTGTGATGGGCAGACAGACAGACAACGGAAAAGTGATCCCTAAGTGACACACTGCCTCTCAGCAGGTGACACAAAAAGGGAAGATAACCCTTTCCCTCATATAAACGCATTTTCACACATTTGCAAACAGAGTAGATCCAGATCAGATGGCTCCAATAGGAGCCCTCTGATCAGGATCTGCTCTGTTTGCTAATGGAATTTGAAAGTTATGTGTCATTTGAAAGATATGTGTCATTACTTTTTAAAATAGCTACAACATCCCAACCCCAATTCTACATTGCATTATAACTTTTTTGTTCATGAATATTCAGTAGGTACATGTATTAAAATTTGGAATAAACATAGATCAAGGAAAGGGATATGGTGTCTGAGTATACGCAGTAAATAGGGTTGTGGTCGCTTTAGAGAGCATTTACTGTATGCTGAATGTTCAGCACTTTTCATATAAGCAGTAAATATTTAGCTGATTACTGACAACAGATAGGCACAAACAAGTCCATAACAATTTAATAGCTAGTCATTATCAGATAGCTATCTCTCCTGTACTGTTACAACACCAGCCATATCAGCCCGCAAAATCGGAATTAACACCTTTATCCTGTCCAGATTCCTGAAATCAGCTTACAGATCCAGTTCAAACTCAAGTGGAGCATTGATTTCTCCAGCAACAGATGAAACCAGGTGCTTACCTATATAATAAACGCATATGTTTGTTTCAGTAATGTAGCAAATGAAATATTACAACTCCTCGTTTAACCATTTCCGCCATAAATATTTATGTTAGAAATAATAATATCATGAATATGAATGACAATAATATGTAATAACAGCACATAGATACAGGAAATGTTGGCCATAGCAGAAACTGTAGAATGATTAAAATCAAATCTATATCACAAGCAAACAGATCAGACCCCCATCAGATGGCTCTTATACTATATCACAAGCAAACAGATCAGACCCCCATCAGATGGCTCTTATACTATATCACAAGCAAACAGATCCGACCCCCATCAGATGGCTCTTATACTATATCACAAGCAAACAGATCCGACCCCCATCAGATGGCTCTTATACTATATCACAAGCAAACAGATCAGACCCCCATCAGATGGCTCTTATACTATATCACAAGCAAACAGATCAGACCCCCATCAGATGGCTCTTATACTTTTCGAGAGATGAGCTATGTATACAGTAATGTTTTTGCACCACGACTACGACGCCTACGACCGAGTGATCACAATAGCTTGACGTTTAAACTTCAAAACAGACAGCCTAAAAATAATCACTATGGTTAAAAACTATTTACTCCATGAAGATAAGAAATAATTACATCGTGGCAAATTCTGTAGAATCATATATTTCTTATTTCATAAGCAAACAGAAACCATCTGATCTTAATCTACTCTGTTTGCAAAGGCGCAGAAAGGTGGAATTTGATAGATCTGTTTCTTTACCTTCTTAAATGGCTACAGTGTTTCATCTTCCATATTTCATTATAACTATTTTGTCCATGAATATTCAGTAGGTATTGAAATTTGGAATGAACATAGACCAGGGAAAGGGTTAACTCCTGATATTCACATATAAACCCTTCGCTTGCTGAATTTTAAAATACAGTTCTCCTTCATTACCCATGACCTGTTGTATACTTACATATATCTTCACTGAGTACAAGTATTTCGCTGTGCAATCACTGCTGTGGAGTGCACTGGTTGCACAGTCAACTTGTAAATAGTGCAGACCCTAATGAGACAGCTCCTGCAGGAGCTGTCTCATCTGGGTCTTCACTGTTTACAGGTAGGTATACTGACACGAATGGCAAGCGAAGGGTTAAGAGCAACTTTATTAAGATGCACAAATTGACAAATTTGACAGATGTTATGCTTACTTGGTATTTCTGATATTCAATCTTATATTTTTGCATTTCATTTAATTCTTAGTTTGGATCCTAATAATACGCAGTCAAACTTTGAGAACGCTTTGTAATTTAAACATTTTTAAATGACTTTCAGAAAGCTTCTTCACCCTTTCCCTCATACAAACACATTTTCACGGATTTGCAAACAGAGTAGACCAAGATCAGTCTGGCTCCTATTGGACCTGTCTGATGAGGGTCTGCATTGTTTGCTTTTGACATGATTAAGATTTGATTCTACAGGTCTTGTCAAAATAAAATATCCCCTTGAAAAGTTTATCTTATAAAATTTGAGCTAATAAATATTTAGTTTTCATTATTTCTTACATGACTACAGAACAGGAAAAGGGTTAACCCATTCCCGCATATTGACGCCTTTTGATGCTTCTGTAAAAGTCACTTTGTGAAACCATTGTGATAAATAGAGCATTTGCTCCTGTGGAGCAAATGCTCTATTTATCACAATGGTTTCAAAACTATACAATTCTGAAAAAAATCCTTTTCTGTAGTTAATGCTCCGTTTTGGTAGATTTGATCAAAGAGGTTAGGTCTAAAAATAGCCTAAGTGGGAATGGGTTAAATCAGATGAAACAGGTTGCTCAGTGCCTTGAAATCATATTAGTAACATTACCTTTATGTTTGGATTGTTTTCAATTACATATTTTCTCATGTTTTATAGCTTCACATAAAGCTATATGACTTGATCTCTTGTCAATTCTTCATTCTTAACTGCTATAAAAGCACGGCAAGATTCAGTACCAAAAAAGGGACAAATGGAGAGAATTAAAAAAAAAGAAGTACACTATAACCCTTCTAAACCGGAATTCTTGTAGTGAAAAATGTAGATACTTTAACCCTTTTGCTGCCAAACTCTGTCGTCTGCTACAAATTTTCATTCTTCTGATTTTCTTCATTTTTGTTTCAAAAACGTAGTAACAGTAACAAACAGTTTGGATCCTGATGAGACGCAGAGTTACTCGGCGTCTCATCTGGATCCAAACTGTTTGCATAGGTAATCACAGATCCGGCATTGGCAGCGAAAGGGTTTAAGGCAACTGGCTGCTTAATGCAGGATGACAAGTCATGCAGAAAGCTTCAAGAGGAGCTTTTTGCATGACTTTCAGTCCGCATTAAGCTGCCACCTGTCACTAAGACCGATATTTATACTAGATTTAACATCGGGTTTAGAGAGGTTTTACTGTATATTAAAAGTAATATATAGCAAACTGTATGCCTGCTACTGTAAGAGAAACTTAACCCTTTCCCTGTTCTGTGTTTGTTTCAAATTTCGATACCTACTGAATATTCATTGACAAAAAAGTTATAATGAAATATGAAAGGTGGAACATTGTAGATGTTAGAAAGTATAGAAAAAGATCTATCAATTTCCATTAGCAAACAGAGCAGACCCTGATCAGCCAGCTCCTATAGGAGCCGTGACCTCAGCCGTCTGATCTGGGTCTACTCTGTTTGCAGATGCGTGAAAACACGTTTATATGAAGGCAAGAGTTAAATATTAGACACTGTGTGAACTGCTAAGCTTTTGATCTGAAATGAGTGAATTTGTTAATGAAGATGTGTCGTTTGAGGAACTAATTGAACTTTGAAAATAGTCAACGCCTTATGTGGACATAAAATTTATGTACCTTGGCATTTTGGTAGCAAATTACTTCACACATCATAACATTTAAACCCTTTCCTTCATATGAATGTGTTTTCAACCGTCTGCAAACAGAGTAGACCCAGATCAGATGGCTCATATAGGAGCCATCTGATCAGGGTCTGCTCTGTTTGCTTATGGAATTTGATAGACCTGTTTCTTTAGTTTCCAAAACAGCTACACAATTCCACCTCCCGTATTTCATTATAACTATCTTTGTCCATGAATATTCAGTAGGTATTGAAATTTGGAATAAATACAGAACAGGGAAAGGGTTAAAACTTCACTGACATTTGAAAACTGCCTGATGAGATAATATCAATGCTGAGTCATCAGGATCATCTGAACATTAACCCTTTCCCTCATAGGCTATTTTAAGATCCAACCACTTTGAATAAATCTACCGAAAAGTAGCATTAACTAGAGAAAAGGATTTTTTTTTAGCATTTTGTAGTTTGAAACCATATTGTGATAAAAAGAGCATTTGCTCCTTTTAGGAGCAAAAGCTCTTTTTATCACAATGGTTTCAACAGGTGATTTTTAAAGAGGCGTAGACAGGCATAGGAATGGGTTTAAAGAAGACACCTTTACAATGTATTTAGCAGAAAAGTGCAATTCACAGTATTTTAGATTATGAAAATTAAAATTTCTCATTTGAAACCTATACTTCATGGAGACACCTTGTCATCCCTTTGCAAACAGAGAAGACCCAGATCAGATGGCTCCAACAAGAGTACTGGATCAGGGTCTGCTGTGTGTGTTCATGGAATTATTTAGATCTGATTCTACACTTTCTGCCATGGCCATTTATTCAATGTGTTCATATGACATTGTAAAATATCAGCTTACAGATGTCCGTGATGTTAATTATTAAATGTATTTCTTTCACGAATATTCATGAGGTAAAGGATAAACCCTTTCTGTGCCTCTTCTTGAAACCATTGTGATAAATAGAGCATTTGCTCCTATTGGAGCAAATGCTCTATTTATCACAATGGTTTCAAACTAAAAAATTCTAAAATTTTCCTTTTCTCTAGTTAATTCTCCTTTTCGGTAGATTTATATCAAAGAGGTTGGATCTAAAAATAGCCTATGAGGGAATGGGTTTAAATAGATTTCGATTGAGCTGGGTCTACCTTTTGTAATGTCATAGTGCCTCTTTTCACATAATGCATTCAGTTTTCTCCGTTCCTTGCCAAACACCATTTCCACATTCTCGACTCCCAAATATTGGTGCATATATTACCCCTAGATGAACCTCAAATTTATAATTTGATAGTGTGTGAATAAATTAATCTAGATTGAAGATAGCGATAACTATTTAGAGGAAGGAGTGCTGATCTCAGATAACATACAAGCAACAGACTGATGACTAACCAATTGATTCAAATCGCTATTATTATGTCTAACACCCCACTTAATCGGTGTTATCAATTAAAAGATCTTATTCACGGCATGTCTTTCCTTATCACAATATTTCTATCTATGATTTTGCATACCATATTTTTATATCTCGACCTAATAATATGATAAGTATTGAGTGTGAGAAAAGCCCTATGCGGAGCTGTAGTTATTCATTTAAATCATTAAACACAGGTATTCTGAATGTCCAAGATTCCTCAGGATCCAATAGATAATCATTAAGATTACGAATTATTATTATACCATGCATATATAATAGACTAGTTGATCTATCGTGGCACCCTTTTGTTCATTATCTAACCCCCTAACACAGATTTAACTGAACAGTTTTCAAATCATGTGGACCCATATATATATGATCCTCAGATCTATACCTGTAGATCTAAATCTAACCCCACTGAAGATATATATGACCAGGACCTACACATTTAGACCTGTGCATTTGATCAGGATCTATACCTGTAGGCCTGGCTGAGCATTTGATCAGGATCTATACCTGTAGGCCTGGCTGAGCATTTGATCAGGATCTATACCTGTAGGCCTGGCTGAGCATTTGATCAGGATCTATACCTGTAGGCCTGGCTGAGCATTTGATCAGGATCTATACCTGTAGGCCTTGCTGTGCATTTGATCAGGATCTATACCTGTAGAACAAAATCAGCATATGATCAAGATCTAAACCTGCAAAATGGACTGAGCATTTGATCCAGATCTATACAGGTAGACTTGACTATGTATTATATGATCTGAATCTACACATGTAGACCTGACAGAGCATTTGATCAGGATCTATATATGTAGACTTGACTATGTACATGATCAGGATCTTCACCTGTAGACCCACTTCTGCATATGATCAGAATCTGTAGCTGTAGACCGAACTGAGCATTTGATTTGGATCTATACTTGTACACCCAATAGTGCATATGATCAGGATCTATACTTGTACACCAAACTGTGCATATGATCAGGATTTACACCTTTAGCCCTTTCCTTCATATAAAGGAATATACTTCACACATTTGCAAACAGAGTAGATCCAGATCAGAGGGCTCCTATAGGAGCCATCTGATCAGGATCTGCTCTGTTTGCTAATGGAATTTGATATTATTCTTTACTTTCTAAAATGGCTAAAATGTTCCACCTTCTATATTTCATGATACATGTAACTATTGTGTCCCTGAATATTCAGTAGGTATTGTAATTTGGAATAAACATAGAACAGATAAAGGGTTAACTGATATATAATGCCCAATTTTGGCCATTTCAGAAACTGTAAATTATATCATAAGCAAATTGTTACTGTAAAATATATCATAAACCAATTGTTTGAGCTCAATATCTGCAAGCACTCCAGGAACAGGTGATCATGATATACACTGTTTGCTGCTAATGTCAGTCTAACTTAAGGTTGCCAAATTGACTTATTCAACTTTACAAACGCATGGAGACGCCGGAGACTTGGTATCGAAATACTTAGAGTAATAATTATTTGTCTGGACATCTTAGTTAAACTCAACAGATAAATTTACAAACTCCAAGAGCCAAAGTCAAACTGCATCTGAAAGTCAATGTTATCTAACTACAGAAAAATCTCAATTATACGAACATTCAAATACGTATCATTATCGATCAGGTGAGGGCTTAATATAGTAGGGCTTAATACAGGTGAGGGCTTAATACAGTAACAGGGTGAAAGTCATGCAGAAAGCTCCTCTAGGAGCTTTCTACATGACTTTTACCCTGCATTTAAAGCAACCACCTGGCTACAAAGACATAAATTCTTCATTACTAAAACTTCTTAGTACTATCGAGTTTTTATTGTATATATACAAAACTTTCAATTAAATATTATGCAAGCACTGTAAACTATTTCTTTTTAAAAAACTAAATCATACTAATGTCATGAAAATGTTGAGAAAACTAAATTACAATAAATGGACAAAATTGTAAAAAGTCCAATGACCATTATACTCTTTCGAAATCAATAATTTATAATTCAACTTGAATGATGAAATTAAAACTCAATCAGTAACTCGTTGCTAAGCAGCTATTCATGCACAGAATTAAATTTCTACTTATATAAATATCTACTATGCACCATTGATGATTAATTAATGACAAATTAAGACAAACAAAATATTTTTTTAAAAATCAAGGGCCGTAACTCTCGAAAATGAGTAAATTGAAACAAGAGGGCCAGAATGGCCCTGAAGCGCTCACCAGACAACCAGAGGAGAAGATTTTCAAAGTTTTCACTATATGTTTCTATAGAAAACTAGCCGGCCCTGGGAAAAACATGTAGGGGACCTGAACATGATGCTATGTGCCAAATATGGAAGCTGACACTAACCTTCCAGTTTCAGATAAGAAGATTTTCAAAGTGTTCTCAATATGTTTCTATTGAAAACTGCCCACCCCTGTGGCAGGGCAAATTTTGACCCTAGGGCCATAATTTATATAACTTTTAAAGAGGACCTGAACATGATGCTCTGTGCCAAATATGAAAGCTGAGAGCCTTCCAGTTTCAGAGAAGAAGATTTTCAAAGATTTCACTATTTGTTTCTATTGAAAACTGTCCAACCCTGGGGCAGGGACAATTTTGACCAGAGACCATAATTAATATAACTTTAGTAGACGACCTGAACATGATGCTATGTGCCAAATATGAAAGCTGAGAGCCTTCCGGTTTCAGAGAAGAAGATTTTCAAAGATTTCACTATTTGTTTCTATTGAAAACTGCCCACCCCTGGGGTGGGGCCAATTTTGACCCCGGGGTCATACATTATATAACTTTTGTAGAGGACCTAAACATGATGCTATGTGCCAAATATAAAGGCTGAGAGCCTTCCAGTTTCAGAGAAGAAGATTTTCAAAGATTTCACTATTTGTTTCTATTGAAAACTGCCCACCCCTGGGGCGGGGCCAATTTTGACCCCCGGGCCATAATTTATATAACTTTTGTAGAGGACCTGAACATGATGCTATGTGCCAAATATGAAAGCAGAGAACCTTCCAGTTTCAGAGGAGAAGATTTTCAAAGATTTCACTATTTGTTTCTATTGAAAACTGCCCACCCCTGGGGCGGGGCCAATTTTGACCCTGGGGCCATAATTTATAAAAAATTTGTAGAGGACCTGAACATGATGCTATGTACCAAATATGAAAGCTGAGAGCCTTCCAGTTTAAGAGAAGAAGATTTTCAAAGATTTCACTATTTGTTTCTATTGAAAACTGCCCACCCCTGGGGCGGGGCCAATTTTAACCCTAGGGCCATAAATAATACAAATTATGTAGAGAACCTGAACATGATGCTATTTGCCAAATATGAAAGCTGAGAACCTTCCAGTTTCAGGAGAAGATTTTCAAAGATTTTACTATTTGTTTCTATTGAAAACTGTCCTACCCTGGGGCGGGGCCAATTTTGGCCCTGGGGCCATAATTTATGTAACTTTTGTAGAGGACCTGAACATGATGCTATGTGCCAAATATGAAAGCTGAGAGCCTTCCAGTTTCAGAGAAGAAGATTTTCAAAGATTTCACTATTTGTTTCTATTGAAAACTGCCCATCCCTGGGGCGGGGCCAATTTTGACCCCGGGGCCATAATTTATATAACTTTTGTGGAGGACCTGATCATGATGCTATGTGCTAAATATGAAAGCTGAGAACCTTCCGGTTTCAGAGGAGAAGATTTTCAAAGTTTGCACTATATGATTCTATTGAAAACTGCCCACCCCTGGGGCGGGGCCAATTTTGACCCCAGGGCCATAATTTATATAACTTTTGTAGAGCACCTGAACATGATGCTATGTGCAAATTATGAAAGCTAAGAACATTCTGGTTTCAGAGAAGAAGATTTTCAAAGTTTTACTATATGTTTCTATTGAAAACAAGGCACCCCTGGGGCGGGGTCAATTTTGACCCCAGGGGCATAATTTATATAACTTTTGTAGAGGACCTGAATATGATGCTATGTGCCAAAGATGAAAGTTGAGATCCCTGTAGATTCAGAGGAGAAGATATTTAAAGGTTCAAATTGTTGACGACGGACGACGAACGACAAACGACGAACGACGCACGACGCACGCCGACGGACAACAGGCGATCACAAAAGCTCACCCTGAGCACTTTGTGCTCTGGTGAGCTAATAAAAGGCATCCTAGATCTGTAACTCATCGCTCTGAAGCAACTCTACTGAGTGCCAGCAAAATAGTGCTTGACAGATCTAGAGAAATATGAACTTTTGATCAGTAAATGAAATAGATCAATAACTGAAACAGATCACAGTAATATCTCTTATCTATATCTGTATTGGCTAGTCTTCTTTGAGGACAGAGACTTGGCCATTATATCACTGGCTTTTGTCATGGATATGGTAACTGATAGAATTAGAAAGAAAATATTGATGCAGTCACCGGTATCTAAAGAGATATGGACTGTCATCATATAATAACTGCTTTTAAGCAGTAAATCACTGAGCAAGTTCAATCTTTCAGGAAACCAGTCTCTGTGAACTACAAAAGATTTAACCCAATCAGATTTCATCTTTATAGAGTGGTTTCAAAACATAACGCTTTTATCACAATCTCAATATTGCTTATCCAATGACCAGAAAATAACAAGAAAATATTTCATTACAGTTTTGTCTTTCAGTGTTTGTTTGATTTCAGTTGTATATATATTTCTTATCTGTAAAAAGGCAGGCCCAGATCAGATGGTTCCTGTAGGAGCTGTCTGATATGGGTCTTCTCTGTTTGCTGATTAACCCTTTCCTCCATAAATAAGCCTTTCTACGCCTTTGTAAAAGTCACTTAATGAAACCATTGTGATAAATAGAGCAATCTCAGCATTTACTCCATAGGAGCAAATGCTCAATTTACCACGATGATTTCAAAACTACACATGTCTTAACACTTTCCTTTTCTCTAGTAAATGCTCCTTTTCAGTAGATTTATTCAAAGAGGTTGAATCTAAAAATAGCCTATGAGGGAATGGGTTAAATAGTATAAATCTTATCCAACAGTTTCTGTCATGGCCAACTTTCCTTTCGTCTAAAATAAAAATTCTGTTATGCATATTCATGATGTCATGAGTTCTTGTGTAAATATTCATGAGGTAAAGGGTTAACATCACTCACAGAGGAAAACAATAATCCATATCTAGTGAAATATATGCATTCCAAAAGAGTCCACAAACCTGACAAGACTGGAGTAAATTATTAACCCATTCCCACATAGACTAAGTTTAGACCAAACCTCTTTGAATAAATCTACTGAAAAGGAGCATTTACTAGCTAGAGAAAAGGAAAAATTTTCAATTGTGTAATTTTGAAACCATTGTGATAAATAGAGCATTTGCTCCTATGGAGCAAATGCTCTATTTATCACAATGGTTTCAAAAAGTGATTTTTAAAGAGGCGTCAATATGAGGGAATGGGTTAACCCTTTCCCTCATATAAATGCCTTTTCATGCATTAGCAAACAGTGTTGACTCAGATCAGACGGATCCTATAGGAGCAGTCTAATCAGGATCAGTGCTCTGTTTGCATTTGACATCATATAAATCCAATTCTACAGTTTTTGTCAAAGCGAACAAATCCTTTTAAAGTTTACATAATAAAAAATGAGCTTATAAATATTCATGTTGTCATTATTTTCTTACATGAATATTGACCAGGGAATGGATAAAATATCTTACAGATACATCCTGTATACATTTGATTCACGCTTAACCTGCTAATTAGATATCACTGTAACAGACAAACAGCTTGGATTCCAATAATAGGTGGAGCAACTTGGCACAGGAAAAAGGAATCCAAGCTGTTCGAAATCTTTGCTGACAGTCAGGCAAAAAAATCCAATTCTGAAACACTTTTAGAAATGAGATGGGTGTGAGTTTGAGTGTACAATTTTTTCATCGCAGGTTGAAGGTTAATACGATGCGGTAAACTGTGTCGTATTTATGGGCTTATTATCCAAACAGTCAATGATGAAAAATTCATAAACCTTAATAACGTAATATGAACCAATGCATTTAGATCCCTTATCAAACTTTTATGAAAGAAAATCCAACATTAATGATAAGTTGTTTTTTATTTTCACCTCGCTGCTTCAATCTCACGGCTATCAATACCATTGTTGGGCTAGTGTACGGTTTGAGATATAAAATGTGATAGCAAGCATATCCATCTCATATGACAAACTACCCTATGGAAATGATAACACTGATTTTCAAGATGGTTTAATACACAAAGAAAATATTTCAGTAATCGGCTTAAATCTTTTCCTTTCTCATTTCCTCATTAGCATATCAAGTGAAAATTTGCATATCATAATATGTCTCTTTTTTTTATTCTAGAAAATGAGATTTTATCTATTCCTGACATTATCGCTACCTTTTTGCGGATGTCAGAGATTATAATGATGGGGGAGCAACAAGGCAAGCTTTCATAAGACTCAGATTCATCATGCCTTATCTGCAAGCTTCAGAACGAATTTGATTGGTGCTGATTTGCATATCCAGATAAAATTGATTTTACATAATAGCAAACGGATTATATTTCGGCCAAAAATAAATGCAAATTTTCCTGAAAGATTGAGGCTGCTGATAAGCCCGGATGGAGAAGTTCAATGTTTGTAAATATCACTGAATTATGGTACCATTATTTAAATTTTCAAGATAAAAAAGGATTTGTGTGGATTAGGTTTATGCTGTTGTAATAAAACTTTCACCCAGTATAAAGCCTCTAACTGTCAAAACAGAGAAGAAATATTTTGAAAAATTGGCTTAACTGATTAACCATTTGAAAGCAGTAAACCATTGTACTAGCATTTGCAAACAGTGTAGACCCAGATGAGAGGGATCCTAAAGGAGCCCTCTCATCTGGGTCTGCACTGTTTGACACACAAAATCTCCATTACAAACGTAAACCTTTCAAACAGAATGGACCGTACAGTTAAACAGAGATGGGTCAATCCACTTTGAATATTCAGCATTTAAAAGGTTAAACAACATAAGAGCTCTTTTGTTTACAGAATATTCATGTTCATGCTTGGAGATGAAAGTGCTGATAGCGGCTACGAGCAAACTGCCCATGAAATTCTTTAAGACCCTCATCATTTTTCATGAAAGTCATGATATCAGTGACCTGACTCTGCCTAACTATGGAATGCATAAAGACATTATTACAGTAGGCTGGATACAGATCATAATGATTGTATGTGAGCTGAAATTAACAATACATTCAGTGGTCCAGATAAGATGCAGAAAAATTAAAACATTTTCAAGAATAACTTCTTTATTTCTCCACCAAACCCTATGTTGTAACCACTCTTTAGAATCGCCTCTCCAAGATGATTCTAAAGAGTGGTCACAACATATTGTTTGGTGTAGAAATGACGATTTTAGTATTAACCCTTTGCTTGCTGTTCACGTCAATATACCTACCTGTAAATAGTGAAGACCCAGATGAGACAGCTCCTGCAGGAGCTGTCTCATCAGGGTCTGCACTATTTACAAATCGATTGTGCAACCAGTGCACTCCACAGCAGTGGTTGCACAGAGAAATAATTGCAGACAGTGAAGATATATGTAATTATACAACAGGGCATGGGTAAAGAAGAAGAACTGTTTTTTAAAATTCAGCAAGAGAAGGGTTAATTTGAGTATGCAAGTTTATCTGTAGCTCTGTACATTTATTGCAATATCTACTAAGACACAGAGACTTAACACTTTACCTGATAGAGACATCTTTTCATGCCTTTGCAAACAGACTGGATCCAGATCAGATAGGAGCAGTTTGATCAGGCTCTACTCTGTTTGATCATAAAATAATATAGAACCAGTTCTCAGAGCTACAGATAAAGATGCGTACCCAAATACTAAAATCGCCATTTCTCCCCCCCATACTGTGACCACTCTTTAGAATCGTCTCTTCGAGACGATTCTAAAGAGTGGTCACAGTATGGGTTTGGTGGAGATCGAAATAAAGAAGTTATTCCTGAAAATGATTTAATTTATGCATCTGGAGCTCCGAGTTCTACTGTTTCTGCCATGGCAAAAAAAAAAGAATTCCTTTGTTCATATGCCATTATAAAAATTTATTTCAATAATACTCATGATTGATGTCATTATTTGTTACCGGTACATGAATATTCAGAAGGTAAAGGGTTAACTAGAATTTTCAAACAGTTTAGATCAAAATCAGGCACTGTGAGAAGTAGATCTAGAAGCATCCCTTTTCCCCTAAATATTCAGACATCCAAACTACCATCTCTACCCTTATTACCATAAGTATTCACACATCCAACCTCCCTTCTCTATCTTAATTATAACATGCATTCAAACACCCGATCTCCCTTAATTACACCATGTCTTCAGACACCCAATATCCCCTCTCTACCTTAATTACACCATGTATTCAGACATCCAATCACCCCTCTCTACCTTAATTATATCATATTCAGACACCAACTATCCCATCTCTTCCTTAGTTACACCATGTATTCAGACACCCAAAATATCCCCTCTCTACTTTAATTACACCATGTATTCAGACACCCAATTATCCCCTCTCTACTTTAATTACATCCTGTATTCAGACACACAATCTCCCCTCTCTACTTTAATTACATCCTGTATTCAGACACACAATCTCCCCTCTCTACTTTAATTACACCATGTATTCAGACACCCAATTATCCCCTCTCTACTTTAATTACATCACGTATTCAGACACACAATCTCCCCTCTCTACGTTAATTACATCATGTATTCAGACACACAATCTCCCATCTCTACTTTAATCACATAATGTATTCAGACACACAATCTCCCCTCTCTACTTTAATTACACCATGTATTCACTAGATCTATACCCTAAATATTCATGATGTCATTTTTTCTTACATGAATATGCAACAGGTAAAGGGTTAACCCTTTTACACAATCTGAATCCGGATGAGACAAACAGTAACTTGACTTCCTATTAGGACCCATATTCAGAGTTACAGATAAACGTGCGTACCTAAACACTAAAATCATCATTACTCCACCAAACCCTATACTATGACCACTCTTTAGAATCCTCTCAAAGAAACGATTCCAAAGAGTTGTCACAGTATAAGGTTTGGTGGAGAAATAAAGGAGCTTGTCTTGAAAATGTTTAAATTTAAGCATTTTATCTAGACCTCTGCATATTGTTCGAGATGCTCAGACGCTGTTTTGAAAATAAATTGTATACTGAAAGAATTGAAGCAGACAAATGTTACTTTGTGTTGAAAGGATAAACCCTGTCACCCATACAAATGCATTTGGATACCTTTACAGAGTAGACCCAGATCAGACAGCTCCTAGGAGCTGACTGATCTGGGTCTGTTCTGTTTGCTTATAAAAGAAGACATACGGTATCTGATTTGACACTTTGTCTATTAAACCTTTCACTGCTGAATTTTCAAATGGACTATTCCAAAATTCAAACAGGTAAAGCTTATTGTGTATATTCAGGGATTGTTTAAAGAAAAATATAATAAGACAAACAGTGCAGACGCTGAAAAGAGGGCTCCTCTAGGAGCCCTCTTATCTGGGTCTACACTGTTTTCAAAGGACATTTAAGTGACTTGTTTCCCCACATTGAAAGGATTAATGACACCTTTAGGTGACAACCACTGAATACAGTTTGAACTCAGATTAGACACCAAATTACTGATTGACAACCAGATTGTGCTTCGATGCAGAAAGTAAATAAAACACGACTTTGGATAAAACTTACCTTTTACTCTTTGAATATTCATGTATTAACGCTTTCCTTGTTTAATATTCATGTAAATAATAACATCACGAATATTTATTACATGAAAATATTTATGTACACACACATTTTGGCTCAGGAGGTTTAGAATCAGACCTATATATACATGTAATGCCAAACGCAAAGAGAGCAGACCCTGGTCAGATGGCTCCGATCCTACAGGATCGGAGCTGTCAGATCTAGGTCTACTCTGTTTGCAAAGGCGTGAAAAGGCTTCTCTATGAGGTAAAGGGTGCAGCTGACAAGACATTCCATGACAACAAAAATTTATTCAAACCATACAAATGACACAAACAGTCCAATTTATATTGCCAGATATAATTTATATTTGCTACAGATAAAAAATAAATGTTTGTAAGATTCACTTGGATCAGAGCTCAATGTATTTATCAGTAATCTGTCTCGTAAAAGGCATCTATCATTTTATGGAGAAGAGATATGTATCTAGCTTATCTGCGATCTACAATAAATTACAGGCCATTTCTTTCTCAAACTCTAATCCTGTTTTGGGCTAAAAAGAAGATTTTCACCACTCTCTCCACTTTAGGGTTTAAACTGCCTGGTACATTACTGATAATATCAAATGCTTTTAACTGTGATAAGATCAGCCTCAGGGGAGCCAGATATTCGTCTTGATTAGGTAAAAATCAAAATACCAATACAAATATGTGAGTAAGCCGAATATAAAATCTAAATATGAATTCATGGTTTTAAATCTACACACAGTCTCCATCCAGATCAGATATAAGCTAATTCAGCATCACAAATAAATTAAAACAGAAAGCGTAAAATCTATAAAGAAGAAATGGATATTTTCCACTGCTGAAAAAGGACAATGATGTTGACTTTATTCAGCTAGCAACATATCAAGTTTGATTTCCCTACTTTAATTACTCTAAGTATTCTGACAGTCAATCTTAGGCAAAACGTGCAGACCAAGATCAAACTGCTCCTGATTGAGCTTGTTGATCTTGGTCTATACTATTTGCTACTATGTTCAAAGTTATCAAATGATGCCACACTGAAATATTACGCTTTATAAGAGAGGAGACTGGGTGTTATAATACCCAGGATAATTAGATATTCTAGTAGAGAAGAATTCAGATACTTTTAAGCAGGTGGCTGCTTAATGCAGGGTGAAAGTCATACAAAAAGTTCCTAGAGGAGCTTTCTGCATGACGCTCACCATGCATAAAGCTTCAGCCTGTCTCCAAGACCGATTTTTATACTCATCTGGGTGTCCATTTTAGAAGGGTTTGACTGTACTCACATCTGGTGACCACTGTGAAACACCAGCTGAAGACACAACTATCACTAACCCTGATTTTCTCAAATTCGTAACACAGACACATCCTATCAGATGGTGACTTACGATTATTCGACTTTTTTTAGATTGTGATCAGCTAATGGCATTTGAAATTTTTCAGTATCGCCCAAATCCTGTTTCAGCCAATCCCGAACTGTTATCGTGAAAATCATTAAGATAACTTAAAACACTGTCTGGCTTCAGAATTGTCAACTACAGTCGACACTGACCTCCATCTGGGGAATTACAGGGAAAATCCAAATGCATGAAACTTAAATAATGAACTTAAACAATTTAAATCTTAACCCTTGACTCATAAATACACCTTTCTATGCCTTTGCAAACACTGAGTAGCCCCAGATCAGACAACTCCTGTAGGAGCCGTCTGACCAGGGTCTGCTCTGTTTGCTTATGAAATAATGTACATCAGATTCTACAGTTTATACTATGGCCAAAACTTTCCGTATGTCATTATAAAAATTAATCTTAATGATATTCATGATGTCATTATTTCGTAACATGAATATTCATGGAGTAAGGGTTAAGTGTGCTCTGGGCAAATTTGAGATATATGTGACAAACAGTTTGTACTCTTAACCCATTCCCTGTTCTATATTTAGCCCAAATTTCAATACCTAATGAATATTCATGGACAAAATAGTTATAAAGAAATATGGAAGGTGGAACATTGTAGCTATTTTAGAAAGTAAAGAAACAGATCTATCAAATTCTATTAGCAAACAGAGCAGACCCTGATCAGACGGCTCCTCTAGGAGCCGTCTGATCTAGGTCTACTCTGTTTGCAAATGCGTGAAAACACGTTTATATGAGGGAAAGGGTTAATAAAAAGCTTGGACTTATTCTAGTTTCATTAGCTCTCTGAATATGGGAATGTGGGAAACAAACATGATGATATTTGCAAACTAGTGTAGACCCAGATCAAAGGGCTCCTAGAGGTATCCACCAATCTGGGGCTGCCCTAGTTGTCTTCAAAGATCTGTCTACTCTGTTTGCAAAGGCGTGGATTGGTGTATTTATGGTGTAAAGGGTTAACCCTTTCACAGATTACTAGCCCATCAGTGTTAACCCATTCCCTCATATTGACGCCTTTTGACGCTTCTGTAAAAATCACCTGTTGAAACCATTATTACAATGGTTTCAAACTACAAAACTCTAAAACAAATTCCTTTTCTCTAGGTAATACTCCTTTTTGGTAGATTTATTCAAAGTGGTTTGATCTAAAAATAGCCTATGAGGTAATGGGTTAAACTCGTAACATAGTCCATTCAGTATGAAAAAGCTTAAACTTAACCCTTTCAATGTTGAAATTTATGGAAGAAATAATGACATCATGAATATTCATTAGCTGAAATTTATAATGGTATATATACAATAGATTTTTTGGTATTGACAGAAATTTTAGCATCAGATCTATTACACTATCATAAGCAAATAAAACAGACCCTGATCTGATGGCTCCTTCAGGAGCTGTCTGATTTGGGTTTACTCTGTTTGCAAAGGCATGAAAAGGTGTTTATATGAAGAGGGAAAGGGTTTTTAGATACAGGATTTTAAATTAACAAACAGGAGCCCACCGATCTGGGTCTATACTGTTTGTAAATGGCAGTGCATGCATGGCATGCATTCAAAGGACTAACTCATTCCCTCATAGGCTATTTTTAGATCCAACCTCTTTGAATGAATCTACCAACAAGAGTACCGCATACGGTACATAATACGCCCACTTGCAAACTTTCTCCGATTCAACATGCCTTATAAGTGTTGACATTTTCTAATCTGTGCTTCAGATCTTGATTTCCATATTAAGGTGATACTATTTTTAAACAAGATGTGTTTGTGAAACACTATGCCCCCTAGATATGATATTTGACCCTAAAGGATGACCTTCATCTTGACATGTCACCCCTCAAAATGTGCAGCTTCATGGGGTGCACATGCATACCACATATCAAGTCTGTATCTCTACTGGTTCAAAAGTTATGGCCAATGTTAAAGTTGGTGACCTTTGACCATGAAGGATGACCTTGACCTTGACATGTTACCCCTCAAACTGTGCAGCCAAATAAGAAACACACGTATACCAACTATCAAGTCTGTATCTCTACTGGTTCAAAAGTTATGGCCAATGTTAAAGTTGGTGACCTTTGATCCTGAAAGATGACCTTGACCTTGTAATGTCACCCCCCAAAAATGTGCAGCTTCATGAGATACACATGCATACCAAATATCAAGACTTTATCTCTATTGGTTCAAAAGTTATGGCCAATTTGAAGTTAATGACCTTTGACCCTGAAGGATGACCTTGACATTTCACCCCTCACACTGTGCAGCTTCATGAGATACACAAGCATGCCACATATCAAGTCTCTATCTGTACTGGTTCAAAAGTTATGGCCAATGTTAAAGTCAGTGATTTGACCCATATGTTTGACCTCTGACCTTTAAGGATGACCTTGACCTTGACATGTCACCCCTCAAAATGTGCGGCTTTATGAGATACATATGCATGCCAAATATCAAGTCTCTATATGTACTTGCTCAAAAGTTATGACCAATGTCAAATTCGGAGATTTGACCCATGTGTTTGACCTCTGACCTTGAAAGATGACCTTGACCTTGACATGTCACCCCTCAAAATGTGCAGGTTTATGAGATACATATGCATGCCAAATATCAAGTCACTAGCTGTACTGGCTCAAAAGTTATGACCAATGTTAAAGTTACAGACAAAGAAGCGGACAATTTTACCTTTGACCCTGAAGGATGACCTTGACCTTGACATGTCACCCGTCCAAATGTGCAGCTTCATGAGATACACACACTCGCCAAATATCAAGTCTCTATCTCTACTGGTCCAAAAGTTATGGCAAATGTTAAAGTCGGTGATTTGACCCATATATTTGACCTCTGACCTTGAAGGATGACCTTGACCTTGACATGTCACCCTTCAGAATGTGCGTCTTTATGAGATACATATGCATGCCAAATATCAAGTCTCTATCTGTACTGGCTCAAAAGTTATGACAAATGTTAAAGTTGCGTTAAAGTTACAGCCAAAAAACAGACAATTTGACCTTTGACCCTGAAGGATGACCTTGACCTTGACATGTCACCCCTCAAAATGTGCGGCTTCATGAGATACACAAGCATGCCAAATATCAAGTCTCTATCTCTACTGGTCCAAAAGTTATGGCCAATGTTAAAGTCGGTGATTTGACCCATATATTTGACCTTTGACCTTGAAGGATGACCTTGACCTTGACATGTCACCCCTCAAAATATGCGGTCCTATGAGATACATATGCATACCAAATATCAAGTCTCTATCTGTACTGGCTCAAAAGTTATGACCAATGTTAAAGTTGCTGACAAACAAACAGACAAACAGACAAACAGACAAACAAACAGACAGGGCAAAAACAATATGCCCCCCAGATCTGATCTGGGGGGCATAAAAAATTGAAGTGAATATCTTATTTAATAAAAAAGTTACAGCTAATCCTCATTTTTGCAGATTTTTGTAAAGTACAACGGCCATAACTCTGTAAAGACAAACTGAATGAACCTCAAAATAAACTCAGCTTCCAATTTTGTTGCTTAAAACATTTGTGTTAAGTTTCATTTATATCATTTTAATAGTTTTCCCAGAAAACAACAGACAAATTAAAAGTTGACCGACTAACAAAGCAACGAACACACAAAGTTCAAGGACCATAACTTTAGAATAAAATGACTTATCAAAACCCCGGCGATATATGTGAAAATTCACATTAAGGTTTAACCATATAAAAAATTTGAAGTAAATATCATTTCAAATGAAAAAACTATTTGCATATTTTTTAAGGACAAGGGCCATAACTCTGAAAGGAAAAATCAAATGAACCTCAGAATCAACTCAGCTTCAGATCTCGATGCATTAAACATTTGTGTTTAGTTTCATTAATATCTGTCAAATAGTTTTCCCAGAAAACAGCGGACAAACTATTTGCATGTATTTGCATTATTTTTTAAGTAAAAGGGCCATAACTCCGAAACGACAAATCAAATGAACCTCAGAATCGACTCAGCTTCAGATCATGATGCATTAAACATTTGTGTGAAGTTTCATTAATATCTCTCAAATAGTTTTCCCAGAAAACAGCAGACAAACTATTTGCATATTTTTTAAGGACAAGGGCCATAACTCTGAAATGAAAAATCAAATGAACCTCAGAATCAACTCAGCTTCAGATCTTGATGCATTAAACATTTGTATTTAGTTTCATTAATATCTCTCAAATAGTTTTCCCAGAAAACAGCAGACAAACTATTTGCATGTATTTGCATGATTTTTTAAGGAAAAGGGCCATAACTCTGAAATGACAAATCAAATGAACCTAAAAATCGACTCAGCTTCAGACCTTGATGCATTAAACATTTGTGTGAAGTTTCATTAATATCTCTCAAATAGTTTTCCCAGAAAACAGCAGACAAACTATTTGCATATTTTTTAAGGACAAGGGCCATAACTCCGAAACGACAAATCAAATGAACCTCAGAAGCAACTCAGCTTCAGATCTTGATGCATTAAACATTTGTGTTTAGTTTCATTAATATCTGTCAAATAGTTTTCCCAGAAAACGGCGGAAAACTATTTGCATGTATTTGCATTATTTTTTAAGTAAAAAGGCCATAACTCCGAAACAACAAATCAAATGAACCTCAGAATCGACTCAGCTTCAGATCTTGATGCATTTAACATTTATGTGAAGTTTCATTAATATCTCTCAAATAGTTTTCCCAGAAAACAGCTGACAAACTATTTGCATATTTTTTAAGGACAAGGGCCATAACTCTGAAATGAAAAATCAAATGAACCTCAGAATCAACTCAGCTTCAGATCTTGATGCATTTAACATTTGTGTGAAGTTTCATTAATATCTGTCAAATAGTTTTCCCAGAAAACAGCGGACAAACAAAATGTTGACGGACGAACGAACGAACGAAAAACTTATAATTTTGTAGTTTGAAACCATTGTGATAAATAGAGCATTTGCTCCTATAGGAGAAATGCTCTATTTATCACAATTGTTTCAATAGGTGATTTTTACAGAGGCATAGAAAGGCGTATTTATGGAGGAAAGGGTTAACGATCTTTTTTTCCAGCTTACCATCAAATGACACCTGTGTGTTGTGTGGGGAACTATGCTCTGCAGGCTTCAGTAGGGACAGCCATGCTCCACGTTCCTCAGTCACCTTAATGAAGGAAAACTCTCCGTCCCCACCCTGGAACTGTAAAATACAGACAAAATGTGTGAGACAAGGAAATTAACTCTGCATGTATTAATAATAAATGTTGCACAAAAATCTCTAAACTGCAGCATCGTTTAGCATGCTAAAGGCTAGGAAAATATTTGGTTAACCTATGCAAACAGTTTGGATCCAGAAGAAATCAAGTAAATGTTATAAATATTCCTATGAAACAATCAATTGTATACAGTCAGTGTTCTTGCGAGGGCGAGACATTGGGAAATTTTGACAAAAGTAGAAACTGTAGAATCAGATCTGTATCATTCCATAAGCAAACAGAGCAAGCCCTGATTAGATAGCTAGTGCTAGTGCTAAAGCTGTCTTATCTGGGTGTACTCATAGGCTATTTTTATTCACAACCTCTTTGACTAAATCTACCGAAAAGGAGCATTTACTAGAGGAAAGAAAATGTTTAGAATTATGTAGTGTTGAAACCATTTTGACCTTGACCTCTAAACTGGATCCAAACTGTTTTTACCACAGACTCAATATAGGATGGATTACACTGAGCCCTCAATATAAATCTCATGATAAATAAATTCCTTCAGAGATTTAGTAGCCATTTTTAACAGGAGGCAAATATTCGTCACACTACATGAATATTACATTAACATTTTGAATGATGGTACTGGCATTTACAGTGTTAACCCAGATCAGAAGGCTCCTAGAGGAATTCTCTAATCAGGATATGCACTGTTTATTATCACAAAATTCTTTCACAAATTATATACTCTTTCATGCTGGATGGACTATACAATTTAATACTGATGGACCATTCCATTTGAAAATACAGCATTTAAAAGGTTAACTGTTTCAAAGTAAATATGAAATACAGTAAAATGCCTTTAATGTGACAAGACATATATAGGCAGGTGGTTGCTTAATGCAGGAAGAAAGTTATGCAGAAAGCTTCCATTCATCCTGCATTAAGCAACCACCTGTTTTTAATATCACCTACTGTTATTTATAATGTGGTTGGACTCGGATTAGATAATTTTACTGTACCCATAGTGATGATTTGCTTTATTGATAATAATGAGAAAAGCATTCTAGATTTATGATAGTTAACAAAAATTCAAAGCTTTAACCCTTTCCCTCATATAAACGTGTTTTCACGCATTTGCAAACAGAGTAGACCCAGATCAGACGGCTCCTAGAGGAGCCGTCTGATCAGGGTCTACTCTGTTTGCTAATAGAATTTGAAAGATCTGTGTCTTTAGTTTCTAAAATGGCTACAATGCCCAACCTTCCATATTTCATTATAACTATTTTGTCCATGAATATTCAGTAGGTATTGAAATTTGTACTAAACATAGAACAGGGAAGGCTTTAAATCATTTCACTGACTGGTGACAAGCAAATGAAAGCAAATTTCATCATTATAAAAACTGTATCTGAAAGTCGCCATCTCTGAATCTCTTATCTGCTTCATAACATTACAAATCTATGGGAGAGAAGTCGTATCAACTATTGAAAACTGTTTGGGTCCTAATGAGCTGGTGAGAAACTCAGCATCTCATCTGGATCTAAACTGTTTGACATTCCGATGATTGATTTTGAAAACAAAAAAATGAATGAAGAATTTTGTAATTGACGTAGATGATAATTACTAGAGAAGGGGGAGGACGGTAGTTTTAATGGGTAAATGATCAAAATGAAAATTTTCATATGATATTCTATATTATATAAGACAACTTCAAACAGGTCTAAAATAATAACTTACCTGATATCAGGCCAGTATCACTGAGAAAATCAGTTCATAAAGATATGCATGCCATTGAAAGGCAAAACAATTAATATCATCAAAAACTTGATTTAGTAAATTTGTAATCATTGAATCAGGCTGGAGGGGGCCAGCCTTCAATCACACATTGTATATCTATTGGGCATGTCAATGTGTAATCTCATTAGAAAATGTTGTTGGTAAAATCAAAATCAAAAATCTTGAAAACAAGTCAAAATCAAACTCCACTTGAAAATGTGTCATTGTTTTCATACTCCTGAAAATAAGTATTTGAATCCTAGCACTTATCCATTCACTCCATGAATATTCATCTCAGAAATAATGAATGTATGAATATTAATCGGCTGAAATTCTATAATGACAATGAAAGAGAACATTTTTACCATGGGAGAAACTAGAAAATCAAGTAGAATTAGATATACATGTATGTTAACCCATTCCCGCATATGGACGCCTTTTGACGCTTCTGTAAAAGACACTTTATGAAACCATTGTGATAAATAGAGCATTTGCTCCACAGGAGCAAATGCTCTATTTATCACAATGGTTTAAAAACTACACAATTCTGAAAATTTCCATTTCTATAGTTAATGCTCCTTTTTGGTAGAATTAATCAAAATGGTTGGATCTAAAAATAGCCTAAGTGGGAATGGGTTAATTCATAAGCAAACAGAGCATATCCTGGTCAAAAGGGTTCTGTGTTCTGATCTGGATGCACTAGATGTTTACAAAGGTTTTGTGTGATAGGGGTATGTTTGTTTATCCCTTTGCTCCATGAATATTCATGCTAGAAATAATGATGTCATGAATATTAATTAGATTAATTTGTTATTATATAGTAGCGAATGGACACGTGAATTTTTGGCCAAGGCAGAAACTATAATTATAATGATATCTATATAATATCATAAGCAAACAAAGCAGACCCTGATCAGACGGCTCCTATAGGAGCTGATCCATGTCTGCTGTTTGCAAAGGCATAGAAAGGCGCCCTCAACTTCAACTTGGTGTATTGATGGAGTAAAGGGATAGTCTTAGATCTGACTTAACCCTTTCCCTGTTCTGTATTTAGGCCAAATTTCAATACCTACTGAATATTCATTAACAAAATTATAGGTATAAAGAAATATGGAATGTTGAGCATTGTAGACATTTTAGGAAGTAAAGAAACAGATCTATCAAATTCTATTAGCAAACAGTCGATCCTGATCAGACGGCTCCTATAGGAGCCGTCTGATCTGGGTCTACTCTGATTGCAAATGCGTGAATGTGAGGGAAAGGGTTAATTGATACTATTAGGCATAGCTATGTATTCATTTGTTAGATACATGTATACATTCATTGTATAACAATATAAAATAACTAATAAATCTTCATAATGCGTTGAGTCTGCCATACATGGAATAAAGGTTAACCCTTTGCTTTATACAAATAGAGCCGTCTGATCAGTCTGTTCAGGTTAACCCTTTCCCCCATAAATACGCCTCTCTACGCCTCTGTAAAACTAACCTTTTGAAACCATTGTGATAAATAGAGCATTTACTCCTATAGGAGAAATTGCTCTATTTATCACAATGGTTTCAAACTACAAAATTCTAAAATTTTACTTTTCTCCGGTAAATGCTCCCTTTGGGTAGATTCATTCAAAGATGTTGTGTCTAAAAATAGCCTATGGAGGAAAGGGTTAATTGCCTATGAAATAATATAGATATGATTCTACAACAGTTTCTGCAATGATAGAATATTCCAAAATATCGTCATAATGCCAATTTAAAATTCCAACTAATTAATATTCATGATGTCAATATTTCCTCCTAAATGTTCATGAGGTAAAATGTTAACCCATTAATTACCTCATAGGCTATTTTAAGACCATAACCTCATAGGCTATTTTTAGATCCAACCACTTTGAATCAATCTAACAAAAAGGAACATTAACTAGAGAAAAGGAAACTTTTAGAATTTTGTAGTTTGAAACCATTGTGATAAATAGAGCATTTGCTCCTATAGGAGCAAATGCTCTATTTATCACAATGGTTTCAATAGGTGATTTTTACAGAGGCGTATAAAGGCGTATCTATGGGGGAAAAGGTTAATTACCTCATAGGCTACTTTTAGACCCAACCTCTATGAATAAAATAAATCTACTGAATAGGACTATTTACTAGAAATAAGGCAAATTTTAGAACTGTGTAGTTTTGAAACCACTGTGATAAATAGAGCATTTACTCCTATGGAGCAAATGCTCTATTTATCACAATGGTTTCAAAAAGTGACTTTTAGAGAGGCATCAACATGAGGGAACAGGTTAAAACATCACATGACCTGTAACAGAAAATTCACGCACTGTACCTGATCTGATTAGTTCCTTGTCTCAACAGGAATTCTAATCTTTCCTTGTAAACAAACTTGGAAAACCCATTTCATTTTAAATACTTTTTGAAGATGATAACAATTTCAACAGGTAGATTGTTATATGCTAGAGTACTGCCGCTATCACAATGGGCTGAGAATTCAGAACCATCATCATTATCATTATCATCAGGACTGAAAGTTTTTGCCATAAACTGTGCATGGAATCTTGCGATACGGCCTCATATCATTACAAAGTAGTTTACACCCTGTAGACCGTGGCATTTCCCGCCTTTTTCTATGATCATGATGTATAAGATTTATCTACAGGTCCGATCTTGAGCTAACAGCACACTTATATCCACCACATGGAGGTTCTGACAAACTCATCTAAACCTTAAAATATATGTTCAACATTTTCTTAATTTCTTTTTCAATTTTTCATTATCTTGGGCGAAAATCCTTTGAACATACCCCCTATGAATTGATTGAATCTTTCGGGTACCATATCTGAAGAAATATTTTGATAAAATTTGCAAAAATGATAACCGTCAATATCAGCAGTAAGGCTGGGCTATGGCGAGTAATAATAGCGATATCCTTCCGTCAACAGAAAATAACACCTGCTTCGGAATAAACCAAAATTTTGTAATACACGATCAATACCAAGAGAGCAAAATGTGCCATATCTAATACAATGGCTCAAACAATTAACAAAATGAAAACTGGCGTAAGTTTTTCAACATTGAATTTGGATGCACATCCCAATGTTAATTAAGTGTCAGTTATGCTAATTTGTTGAAAGAATATGAAATTTATGTGCATGCTTGAAATCAACATATTTCTTCAAACGATGAAATAAACATCTACATACACAATCATTCAATTAACCCTTAACCTGATGAATAATTAAAGCTGGCTCCTCCCTTTTGGAATATCAATTAAACAAAACAATTAATCAAAATTAATCACTGAACATGTTATCATGACAAATAGTGCAGACCCTGATCAAAGGGCTCCCTTAGGAGCCCTTTGATCTGGGTCTTCACTATTTGCAGAGGTGTTACATACTCAGTTCCTGCATTTTAAGGGTTAAATGATTTTTCCTATCATATCCGATACAATTAAGATTCCATGTTATCAACTCCTTGACTTAGTCTTTTGAAAACTTGAGGTGATAGATGAAGATAAGTTTCTTTAAATACTCAGCATTATCAATATGAACTTTTTCGGTACGCACTCAAAGGCTCAGGCCCTTGTGATGACACGGAACGCTCTCTACATTTAAACTGCAGTCTGCCTAGTGCTTAAAATCAATGTGAGTATGTAAAATATGACAAAACCGATGTTTTTTAATACACACACTTTTTTAAAATACATTGTAGAAATTTTAAACAGAATATGCATAGGCTCATAATTGTTTAATTAGTAGGGTACATTTTCTGGTTCAGTTGTTCAAGCGATATCAGAATATCATCCTTCAAATTTGTGATACTAGTTATCCCCCATTGGAAGATCTAACCATCAAACATTAGAGTTATCTCCCTCTTATCTACAAACCTTACTTTTGGTCAAACTTCACCAAGTGCGTTGATAATTTGAAGGAAAATTTATCAGTCCTTTTTGTGTCACTATCTACAGTATCTCGTATGGTGGGTATGTGATAATCTTGAAAGATAGGCCAAGATCACATGATCTGCTGGAAAAAAAGGTTTTCTTGGCTGATCCAAAAAACCTACCCCACCTAGATGTTGAGATATCGCCTGATATTTAGAGATACCGCCTTACACAGATAACATTACTGAAATAATCGCAAGATAATGCTCCCAACAGCTGCAAAATTATTAAAATTATCTCCCCTTATCTGGATCTTCAGTTTAGGAGGTGGGCTACACAGGCCTCATTGAAGTTTATCAGACGATAATATTCCCAAGAATGCTCAGATATTCTATATTTATTTGAGAATTTATTTTATCTAACAACATGGAGATGTACAGACTCTAAAATCCTTTTTCACAGACCGGGTCTAAAGTGTTTTACCTTTACTTTTTTTTATGCATCAGTGCAAATATGCTTCCTGATAGGACAGGTACGGCTGCGATAAGCTGAAAATTGTAATTCCAATATCGAAAGAACAGCTATGATAACTCATTTCAAATTTTAATTGATCTCTATCTCTGGATTACAAGATTTAATGGGCTTGAACCCAGTACACTTTTTCCCTGGTTTCTCCTGCCGTATGATGCCATAAAAACCATTAAACCTCTAGGAATGAGTTGGTAGTTAAAAGCTGTTAGATGCTAATAAAGCAGACAGGTTTACTAGGTAGATAAATTACATAAGCATCAACTGGAAAGCTGAGGAAACCTGAGAAAAATATTAACTGACAAGAACTTGAATCTGCCTAAAAATGTGAAAATGTAACAAATTGTTGTCAGTATTATTGATAAACAGACCCCTTTTAACATTTTGCATACAGAGAATACCCGGATAATATAATTATGCATTTTCCCTGATATCATCAATATTAATTAACCAATGACTCCATGAATATTCATGAACTATTCATTAGAGTAATGTCTGAAATGGCATATTAACACATTTTTGCCAAAGTAGAAACTATAGAATCAGATCTTCACTATTCCATAAGCAAACAGAGCAGACCATGATCAGATGGCTCCTACAGGAGCTGTCTGATCTAGGTCTACTCTGTTTGCAAAGGCATAGAAAGGCGTATTTATGGAGGAATGGGTGAAATGAATTGAATATCGGAAGTTTTTACCATGACAGAAACTGTAACATTAGATCTATACAATTCAGTTAGCAAATTGAACAGATACTAACAGCTGGCTGCTACAGGAATCATCTGATCTGGGTCTATTCTATTTGCTAAAGTGGTAAAAAGCATATCTATTGAGTAGTGGGTTAAGTTGCCTTACCTGTAAAACAAGCTCCCTTGGCTTGATGGAACTAAGGGCCACAAGTTCTCCCTCATAAGGGCCCAGTGTGCTTCCCTTGGACAAGGTTACTGCTGAGGTCACTGACCAGGGAATCCCTGTATGTTGGAACTCTGCCTCCGCTACTTTCCGCAACGTAAGCAGGTCAGATGGAAATCTTAATTTTGCCATCATTTCTAGACGCCTTGGTGACATCTCTATGTCTTCTTGCACTGCACTATCACAAGGCTCAGTTTTTACAACTATTTCCTCACCAGCTTCTGTCTTTACTATGATGTCTTTTTCAGTACACATTTCTGTTCTTTCCTCAGATGAATTCATATCCTTTTCAGTGGTTTCTGAGACCTCTGTTTCCATTGGCTCTTTCCCTGACTCTGCCTCAGAGCTGTCATCTGATTGGTCACTATTTATATTAACGTCTGTTCCTGATTGGTTAATCTTATCTGGCAAACCTTCATCCTCTTCTTCATCTTCTGGCCCTGAAAAAATAAAAAATAAAATATATTTTCTGAAACAGGTTCAAAATGAATTCAAAGTTCTTCACTCCTGACTGAAACTACATGTACATGTATATAATAACCCATTACCTCATAGGCAATTTTTAGATACAACCTCTTTGAATAAATCTACCGAAAAGGAGCACTAACTAGAGAAAAGGAAAAATTTCAGAATTTTGTAGTTTAAAACCATTGTGATAAATAGAGCATTTGCTCCTATAGGAGCAAATGCTCTATTTATCACAATGGTTTCACAAATTGACGTATACAGAGTTGTCAAAAGTCGTCAATATGAGAGAATGGGTTTCTCGCTTGCCTATGCAGCACTGTGAGTTTATCCTTTGAATGCTGGAAAGGAATATACTGGCTGTTTTATCATTTTATACTAAACAGAATCTTCTGTTAACCCTTTCCTCCATGGCTATTTTTAGACCCAACCTCTTTGAATGACTCTACCGAAAAGGAGCATTTACTATAGAAAAGTAAAACTTTAGAATTTTGTAGTTTTGAAACCATTGTGATAAATAGAGCATTTGCTCCTATAGGAGCAAATGCTCTATTTATCAAAATGGTTCCAAGAAGTGGTAATCACAGAGGCATAGAAAAGCGTATTTATGGAGGAAAGGTTTAAACAATGATGAAGTATTCTGCTTCTCTACATTCAAATCATAAAGGGCTAAAAGTCAGCAAGAATCCCTAGGCTGCACCAACCTCCATGAAGTGACAAAGCAGACCCAATTCAGATGGCCATCTGATCAGGGTCTGCTCTGTTTGCTTATGATATAATATAGATACATGTATGATTCTAGAGTTCCTTACATGATCAAACATTCCTGTGTTCATATGCTATTATAGCAATTAATTTAACTCATTTCGAGGGCTTGGTGCTAAACTATTTTATATTATATTATATTTCACTTTGTGAAGGAGTTACAATAGTTTAGCTCCAAACCCTCGATTTGCTCCCACGATCCCATATATGGGACTTAGGCAAACAGTGTAGACTCTGATCAGATGCCGCATAATGCGGCGTCTGATCAGAGTCTACACTGTTTGCTGATAGGAAATTCAATATAAAACAAAATAAAAATGAAAATTTAGACCAGACATCTCTTAGATAAAAGATAGACTAATCCAATATATAAGCATGGAAGAATCCACTGGGAGCAAATGGGTTAATTAACATTCATGAGGTAATTAATTTCTTACATGAATATTCATGGAGTAAAGGGTCAAGCAGCCATCTGCTATTCTAAACCCCTTATTCACACCAAGTAACAGTCACCAAAAAATGTCACATGCTGCAATTTCCGAAAGTTAAATTTTCTTCGAAATTTCTTCAAAAAATTATTAATTCAGAGTGTCAAACACTTTGGACCCTGACACGTTGGACCCTGACACGTTGGCACTTTACTTAGTATCTCATCTGAATCCAAACTGCCTGAATATGTAATCCTGAATTTGCCACAAGCATACAAAGTATTTAAAACATGTTTTGCTGCAGTACATGCATGTCACTCTAACTCTGACTTGACTCAGCAGTGGACAATCTGGGGTTCTCCAACATTTGATTAGATATTACATATCTCTGTTTGAACTGTCCACAAGAAAAACCACAAAACCCTGTCAAGCGTTAGATACGGAGACACTTCGCTGGTGGGTTGGCCAGCCAAAACAGAAGATATCCAACTCATTCAAACCAGCACAACTACAGGTATCTTTCCAAACAACAACAACATATTAGTCACACTGAGGTCTCCCTAACCAATGCCCCCACTCTTTTAACCCTTTCCTCCATAGGCTATTTTTAGACCCAACCTCTTTCAATGAATCTACCCAAAAGGAGTATTTACTAGAGAAAAGGAAAATGTTAGAATTGAGTTGTATTGAAACCATTGTGGTATATAGAGCATTGCTCCTATAGGAGCAAATGTTCTATTTATCACAATGGTTTCAATAGGTGATTTTTACAGAGGTGTAGAAAGGCGTATTTATGGAGGAAAGGGTTAATCCTTTACTCCATAAATATTCACATAAGAAATAATGACATCATGAATATTAATTGGATTAATTCTTAAAATGGCATATTTACGCATGAAATTTTGCCAAGGCAGAAACTAGAGAATCAGATCTATATTATATCCATAAGCAAACAGAGCAGATCCAGATCAGACAGCGCTCCTATGATTTACAGTATTTCTCAAAGCCCAAAACAAAATCTTGAAAAGTTTATATTATGACAATTCAGATGATAAATATTCATTATGTCAATAATTATTTCCTACATGAATATTAAACAGGAAAAATGTTAACATGTATGTCTGACAAATGTTTTATACTTACAGACATCCTGCTTCCATTCACCTATGTCCAAGCTAGTCAAGAGAACCATACTAATGAGTTGGTGAACTTTCAGAATGTTTGTTTTAAATACCCTAACAGACCAATGAAACTTTCTCAGATTTGACAACTTGCAGACTCAAGTACCACTAGATGCCTACTTGTGTTTTATCAATGGACATTTCAAAATGCCACGCGGATTAGATACTGATCAGCATTTGTCAGACTTTAACAAACTGTTTGATTCACTCAGCGTTGACAATTTTAATGGTAGGCAAAACCACTTGTGAACAGTTACAACATTCTGGCATGACAGGCTGATAAGACACTTATCCAACAGCTCTCAGCATCTCTATCAGCCCCTAAATCTGAGACACTTCCCACAACCACATCTAAGTCCCCTCAGCCCCCAATTTTATTCTGATGATATCCACCAATGAAAATATTCCAACTTACAGGTCAAGCTTACTAATTGCTTGATATGAATCCAAACAAAACCAAGAAAAAGCCGTATTTTTCGTAAATACAGTGAAAACCCTCTAATGTGACCACCTGAAAGAGGTATAATTCTGGGTGGTAGAGGCAGGTGGAAGCTTAATGCAGGACAAAAGTAATGCAGAAAGCTCCTAGAGGAGCTTTCTGCATTACTTTTGTCCTGCATTAAGCAACCACCTGCTTATAGAGACACCCATTTTTATTCATTAAGTGTTCGCTTTTGAGGGGTTTTACTGTAACTTCTGAGACTACTAAATAAAACCAACATCCCTCTTGCTCATCAATATTCATACAATAATTCATGACTTCATTAATATTCATTAACTGAATTATAAAAACAACTAATGAGGAATGGAACTTTAGGCCATGACTGAAACTGCAGAATCAGATCTATATTATTTCATAAGCAAACAGAACAGACCCTGATCAGATGGCTCCTACAGGAGCCATTTTATCAGGATCTACTCTGTTTGCAACGATGTTGAAAGGCATATCTATGAGGTAAAGGGTTAATCCTTTCCTTCATACAAACACATTTTCACACATTTGCAAACATAGTAGACCCAGATCAGACGGCTGATCAGTGTCCGCTCTGTTTGCTTTGACATTTTACAGTTTTTGTCAAAGGAAAAAAGTTATAAAATATCAGCTAATAAATATGCATGATGTCATTATTTTTTTACATGAATATGTAACAGGGAGAGGGTTAAAGGCATATCTATGAGGTTACAAAAGGTAAAATAACCAATAAATAACACTTTGCATGCTAAATCACTGTTGTTTGTAGCTACAGTAAAACCTCTCTATAACGACCACTAAATTACATCAAGTATTTTATGTTAAGGGCAGGTGGATGCTTAAAGCAAGGTGAAAGTAAAACAGACTGTTTTACTTTCACTTTGCTGTAAGCAACCACCTGCCCAAAATACCAACTAATGAACACAATCTAGTGGTTGTTATAGAGAGGTTTTACTGTAGTATTGTCATCTGTCATGATTTTCATTATTTCTCCTCAAAATTTCAGTCAGAGTGTCAAACAGTTTAGATCCTGATGAGTTGTCAAATCCAAACTACCGGCAAACGTTATCATTAATTCAGAACCAGCATGCAGAGACTTAAAAGGTTCAGAGCTCAAAGCCATAAAAATAATATGGTAACATCAAAAGACAAACCTCTAATATACATGAATCCTTCATATTGCGGGACAAAACATAAACTACTCTTGGTCCCATCAACTTTTGTATATGTCTCAATTTCTTCCGAAATATGAAAAACACCAGGTACCTTCCTATATATATCGTGGACAAATTATATCCCATTTAATTGCAGAAAATACTGCTTTAAATCAGAATCAAAACCCATCGGCAAATAAAACTAATGTCAACTGCTGAAACTTATAATAACTCTATCTGACACTTAGATAAACATCTAGTACAAGAGGAAAATTATTTTGAGCTGTTATGACATATTTCCAACGCTATGTTATCTGTCCATAAGCCTCATTAAACTTTCTTCAAGTGACAAGTAACTAATTGCAAGAAACATAAATACCCTAAGTATTCAGACAGACAAACACAGGTAAATAGTGCAGACCCTGATCTATCTGATCCTGACTGAGCAGTTTGATCAGGGTCTTCACTTTTTACCACTATGTCAGTCTATTTTAACCCTTCGTTTGCTATTCACGTCAATTACCTACCTGTAAATAGTGAAGACCTAGATGAGACAGCTCCTGCAGGAGCTGTCTCATCAGGGTCTGCACTATTTACAAATTGATTGTGCAACCATGGCAGTGCACTCCACAGCGGTGATTGCACAGCGAGATAATCTGTACACAGTGAAGATATATGTAATTATACAACAGGACATAAGTAAAGAAGGAGAAATGTATTTTAAAATTCAGCAAGCGAAGGGTTAAGGTCATAAAAATGGTGCCATACAAGTGGCTGAAGATGGTAGATTGGGTGTCTGAAACAGGGTAATTAGTGTATCCATGCCACTTAACCCTTTACTGCATGAATATTCTTGTCAGAAATAATGACATCATAAATGACATCATAAATGTTAATTAACTGCATTTTTATAATGGCACTATGAAAAAAAGATTTCTATCATGACATATACTGTAGAATCAGATCTATAGTATAACATTAAGCAAACAGTGCAGAAACAGATCAGACGGCTCCTATGGGAGCCATCTGATCTGGGTCTACTCTGTTTGCAAAGGCGTAAATAGGCATAAGGTTAGTCCTTTAATTCCATAATATACAGGCAAGAAATAACGACATCATGAGTATCTATTAGCTTGTACATGAACAAATGAGGTTTTGGCTCTGGCAGAAACTGTATAATCAAATCTATATAATTTCAATTTGCAAACAGAGCAGACTCTGGTCAGATTTCTCCTAAAGGAGTCATCTGATCTGGGTTTAATCTATTTGCAAATGTCTGAAAAGGCATATCTGTCAGGTAAAGGGGTTAACCCTTTCCTCCATAAATACACCTTTCTATGCCTCTGTAAAAACCACTTCTTGAAACCATTGTGATACATAGAGCATTTGCTCCTATAGGAGCAAATGCTCTATGTATCACAATGGTTTCAAACTACAAAATTCTAAAGTTTTACTTTTCTCTAGTAAATGCTCATTTTGGGTAGATTCATTCAAAGACATTGGGTATAATAATAGCCTATGGAGGAAAGGGTTAACTCTTTGAATATGGAAACAAATCACTGGCAAACTTGTTTATATGAAGGAAAGGGTTAAAGGCATTTTGATTTAATGGAGCATTTTTCTTGCCTTTTCCCCCATGATACTAATAGTTTACAAGAGAATCCCAACAGTGAGAGGGCGAGTTTGACAAATTGACAGTGAATAGAGTAGGCATTCACAGCGGTAGGACGCTCTTCAACCTCAGTATCCTGTAAAAATCCTTTAGTTATAAATGAAAAAACAACTGTCATAAAAATTTACAATCTGTAGTTTTTTTTATGATTTTCATTTGTGCAGAATAAACAAGCCATATATCATAAACAGCTGCCATAATCATCCTAAGTAATTGTACAGCAAATAGTGCAGACCTAGATCAAACTACTCCTGAAGAAGCAGTTTGATCAAGGTCTACACTATTTGATACTGTTACAGCCTGATTTAACTCTTTTCCCTGTTCTATATTTAGTCCAATTTTTAATGCCTACTGAATATTCATGGCCAAATAGTTATAATGATATACAGAATGTGTAACACTGTTGCCATTTTAGAAACTAAAGAAACAGACCTATCAAATTCATTAGCAAACAGAGTAGACCCTGATCAGACGGCTCCTATAGGAGCCGTCTGATCTGGGTCTACTTTGTTTGCAGATGTGTGAAAAGGTGTTTATATGAGGATAAGGGTCAAAGTCATTAGAGTACCTACTGTATGGATGTGTTTATAATTATAACATATTTAGAAGAATGGAATCACTCATGCAAGTAGAAATTAATCCTTTACTCCATCCATATTAACGTAAGACATGCTGTATGTATAAATATCGATAAGTTTAATATGTAAATGGCATATGAAGTTTTTGGCAATGGTGAAAAATGGAGAATCAGATCCATTTGATTCCATAAGCAAACAGAGCAGAGCCTGATCAGAGAGCTCCTACAGGAGCTGTCTGATCCGGTTCTACTCTGTTTGCAAAGGTGTCAAAAAGCATTGCTCTCAGGTTTTTGACAGGACAAAGTGAAAAAAGGCATTTCTATCATGTAAAGGGATAATGATATACATAAATAACACAATAAGGGGAAGAAGAAAATTAATGTCTCTGTAAATAGGAATAATAAATCTGAATTTCTGTTTCAACAACACTTTATCAGAGCTAGAGATTGGGATGGGGGAAAGTAATGATATCTTATTCTTGATTTCTCTCTCCTCATCGAAATGTTACCCAGCATATGATGTTACATGCACAGGTGCTAAAATGTTTCAATGATAGATTTAACCCTTTGAATGCTCGGAAACTTGTTGGCTGTCATTTGCAAACAGTGTAGACCCAGAACAGAAGGCTCCTAGAGGAGCCCTTTCATAGGGTCTGTGTATTGATGTCATTCAAAATCCTCTTCTAAATTTTACACTTTCATACTAAGTGGAGTCTGATGGGCTATTCCACTCTGAAAATTCAGCGTTGAAAGGGTTAAATTGAAATGATGAAAATATCTTGAAATGATCGAATCAGTGTCTTCTAAAGTTCTTACAACACTAAGTACTGTGACTGCTTTCTTGTTTTGCTTATCCCATTACCTGATACAGATGCATTTTGACCCCTTTGCAAAGAGAGTAGAACCAGATTACATGGCTCCTGTATGAGAAGACCCTGATCAGGTGGCTTCTACAGGAGCAGTCTGGAATGGGTCTACTCTGTTTGCAAAGATGTTTAACCCTTACAGTGCGGGACCCGAGTCACTAATGTCCTTTGCAAACAGTGTAGACCCAGATGAGAGGGCTCCTAAGGGAGCCCTCTCATCAGGGTCTGCACTGTTTGTCATGTTACACTTTTCTTTAGAAAACATCCCTAAATATTCACCATAAGCTTGACCTATTTGAATTTTGGAATATTCCATTTGAAAATTCAGCGTTGTAAGGGTTAAAAAGCGTATCTATGTAGTAAAATGGTTACATAACAACAGAGCTACAGATAAAGGTGTGTACTCAAATACTAAACTCATCATTTCTCCAACAAACCCTAAACTGTGACCACTTTAGAAATTCCTCTCTTTGAGATGATTCTAAAGAGTGGTCACAACATAGGGTTTGGTAGAGAAAAATGTATGAAAATCAGTTAACCCTTCCTCCATAAATACGCCTTTCTACGCCTCTGTAAAAGTCACTTCTTGAAACCATTGTGATAAATAGAGCATTTGCTCCTATATAGGAGCAAATGCTCTATTTATCACAATGGTTTCAAACTACAAAATTCTAAAAATTTTCCTTTTCTCTAGTTAATGCTCCTTTTTGGTAGGTTTATTCAAAGAGGTTGGGATCTAAAAATAGCCTATGAGGGAATGGGTTAAATTAAATATTCATAAAGTCTGCCATCACTATTCATCAAGTAAAGGATTAACACTTGCTCTTTGTTAATGACATATGGTGACACAATTCTGTTGCTAATGATACTATCATTAAGATGAACTCTTTACCTGTGGAATTTGTGTGAATGTTTATCACCTGAATTTGTTAATGTTAAATGAACAACTTTAAACCAACTTTAAAACTGTGGAATCAGATTTATGTAATTACATAGGCAAACAGAGCAGACCCTGATCAGACAGCTCCTACAAGAAGTTGAACCACCTGATCTGGTTCTACTTTGTTTGCTAAGGCATTTAAAGGTGTCTATATCAGATAAAAAAACTAATCTTGATCTGTCAACTATGTAATAAATCATGAATAAAAGGTGCCATTAGTACAACAAGCAACACATTTATAGATATCAAGAATAAATTCATTTTAGCACTTTAACCATTTAATATTATATTTAGTATAGGTACACAACAGGATATGGTATTAACACATTACCCCCTAATGACGCATTTTTGTGCATCTATAAAAGTCACTTTATGAAACCATTGTGATAAATAGAGCATTTGCTCCTATAGGAGCAAATGCTCTATTTATCACAAAGGTTTCAAACTACCAAATTCTAATTTTTTCCTTTCCTCTTGTTAATGCTCCTTTTCAGTAGATTTATTTAAAGAGGTTGTGTCTAAAAATAGCCTATGAGGTAATGGGTTAACATAAATCTTTCAAAATAGCAAATGAGTTTACAGGATCAAGTGAAGATACTAACTGTATGATTAAACAATGTGTTGCCAATACTGCAATGCATGACTGTAATGCCTGGCAAGGCTTAATTTGCTAGAGGATTTTGAATGACAAACAGGCCATACCCTGATCAAAGGGCTCCTCTAAGAGCCATCAGATCTGAGTCTACTCTATTTGAAAATGCCAATGCACTGATATATTATATTCATAGGTATTACTTCCAAGTTTGGTGAAGATACGACAAAAGTTTCTCAAGTTACAGAGTGGACAAAGTCTAGTTTGATTAATTTCTGCAAATAAACACCTTTTCAGCATTTGTAAACAGAGTAGAACTAAGAAACAGATCAGAAGCCTCCTATAGAAGCCGTCTGATCAGGGTCTGCTGTGTTTGCTTTCGACATGAAATAGATCTGATTCTACAGTTTTTCTTTGAAAAGTTTACACTATAAAAATCCAGCTTATAAATATTCATGATATCATTATTTCTTATATGAATATTGAACAGGGAAAGGGTTAAGTGTAACTGGTTGTCACTGATTATTGATGCTGCCTGATATATTATGCCAATAGCCCTTTGCCTGTTCTACATTTATTCCAAATTTCAATACCTACTGACTATTCATGCATAAAACAGTTATAATGAAATATGGAAGGTGGAACATTGGAGCCGTTTTAGAAACTACAGAAACAGATCCTATAGGAGCCATCTGATCTTGGTCTACTCTGTTTGCAAATGAGTGAAAACACGTTTATATGATTGAAAGGGTTAAACATTACTTCCAAGTTTGGTGAAGAATGGACAAAGACTTCTAAGAGAAAGAACGACATTACAGGATCATCAGGATGCCATCTGCTCACATGAATATAAACATGCATGCCCACCATGAGTGAAAACATAATGTATCCCATCTGGAGATAAGCGAAAACATGATGCATCCAATCTGAGGATGAGTGAAAACATAATGTATCCTATCTGAAGGTGAGTGAAAACATGCATCCCATCTGAAGATGAGTGAAAACATAATGCATCTCATCTGGAGATAAGCGAAAACATGATGCATCCAATCTGAGGATGAGTGAAAACATAGTGTATCCTATCTGAAGGTGAGTGAAAACATAATGATAATGCATCCAATCTGAGGATGAGTGAAAACATAATGTATCCTATCTGAAAATGAGTGAAAACATGCATCCCATCTGAAGATGAGTGAAAACATAATGCATCCCATCTGAAGGTGAGTGAAAACATAAACATAATGCATTCCATTTGAAGGTGAGTAAAAACATAATGCATCCCATCTGAAGATGAGTGAAAACATAATGAATCCCATCTGAAGATGAGTAAAAACATAATGCATCCTATCTGAAGGTGAGTGAAAACTAAATGCATCCCATCTGAAGGTGAGTGAAAACATAATGATAATGCATCCAATCTGAGGACGAGTGAAAACATAATGTATCCTATCTGAAGGTGAGTGAAAACATAATGCATCCCATCTGAAGATGAGTGAAAACATAATGCATCCCATCTGAAGGTGAGTGAAAACATAAACATAATGCATTCCATTTGAAGGTGAGTAAAAACATAATGCATCCTATCTGAAGGTGAGTGAAAACATACTGCATCCCATCTGAAGGTGAGTGAAAACATAATGCATCCCATCTGAAGATGGATGTATGAAAATCGGATGTGAGTAGACTTAGACACACTGCCTGACTACAACTCAACCACCATTGTGAAGATAATGTGCAGTTGGCTGCAAGCAGACTTGTGAGAAAAGCATTTTCTTTCATTTGCAAACAATATAGACCCAGAAATGTTGTAAAGTGAGCAATGTGATATCTAATTATGGTCTAAATTGTTTTTCACTGGTTGGATAACAAGATTCTGGTGATATCTGTAGACTTGTCAGTCACATCATTGCCAATACAGCACAGGTGGTCAAGATATTACTGGAGATATGACATCCCTTTGAATGCAGAACACATATGCATTGGCAATTGCAAACAGTACAGACCAAGATAAGGGGGCTCCAAGAGGAGCCCTCTGTTCAAGGTCTGCACTTTTTGTCATTCAAAATCCTCCAGCAAGTTAAACCCATCACCTTATGGGCTATTTTTAGATACAACCTATTTGAATAAATCTACCAAAAAGGAACATGAACTAGAGAAAAGGAAAACTTTAGAATTTTGTAGTTTGAAACCATTGAACCATTGAAACCTATAGGAGCAAATGCTCTATTTATCACAATGGTTTCACAAAGTGACAGAGTCGTCAAAAGTCGTTAATATGAGAGGATGGGTTAAGCCTTTCCTGCTGAGTGGACTCTAAAGTCAAACACTGGTGGGTGTTTCCACTCTGAAAATCCAGCATTGAAACCGTCATACAGTATACAGTACAACCTATCTTAAGCAGTCATCAAAAAGAGGTCTAAGTATGGGTCTGTAAGGCAAGTGGTGGCTTAATGCAGGTCAACAGTAGTGCAGAAAGCTCCTATAGGAACTTTCTGCATTACATTTATCCTGAATTAAGCAACCACCTGCTAATAAGTGGCCACTAAAGACAGATTTTACTGTACAATTATTTACACATTATAGTCAATACAGCACTGATGATGGTCTAGGAATACAAGATTGCAAAACATGCTTTTACTAGAGATATGACTTAATAATACATAGTTATTTACCTTTGAAGTTACAAACCATTTCTACACTTTACATAATTAAAAATTATTTATTACTAGCGACATGACTTATCTAAATCATTTACATACTATGCTAATCTTCTGTTATATTTTATGTAATTTAAAGTCATAAATTTATATGTTACAGGCATTTTCAAAATCCAGGCATTTTACAAAATGCATAAAATTTTATAAATTCAGTTATATTCTTTGGGTCATTTTAACCCTTTTCCTTATGAGTATTCGTGTAAGAAATAAGAAACCATGAATATAATCTGTATCCATGCTTATCAAACTTTTAGTTGAGTCTGAGTTCGTTCTCAAGTTTTTGATTGGTCAGATTTGAGCCATTGGTTAAATCTGACCAATCAAAAGCTTGAGAACTCAAATCTGACCAATCAAAAGCTTGAGAACGAATGTGGACTCAACTAAAAAGCTTTATAATCATGGACCCAGCTGAATTATTACAATGTTGTATGAATACAGGACTCTTTTGCCTTGACATGACAGAAACTGTAGGATAAAATCTATATAATTCAATAGTCAAACAGAGCAGACCCTGATCAAATGGCTGTCTGATCTGGATCTACTCTGTTTGCAAACACGTGAAAAGGCATCTCTATCAAGGGTATATATTGATATTTTTGAAGGATGATCCTATGTACAGCTTGACATTTACCACACTTCTGATCTATACCATAATTAGACTCGAAAAGAATATTTCTGGAAAATATATATACAACAAGCCAAAGGTCAAAAGCTTGTTGATTTCCCGGAGCCAACGCCATTAAAACATATTGTCCTCAACTCCTGAAATATTATATATGCAAATGTGGTATCAGCTTATCAGATACCCAGATAATGCCTGCCTCAGTATCCACAGATAACATCAGGTTATTCCTTCATTTAATAGTCTGCCATAAGCCCCCATTTGCATATTTTAGAGATTTTTATAATCTATACGACCACTTATTCAATCATAATCTCCTAGTCATATAGCATTTCAGATTTATTCTCTTATATTACTGATATAATTCGGATAATTCTGCCTATCTATCCCATCTAAAACTGTAATGAAACTGGGGACAGAATTCTGCCAATTATCTTTTGTCACATGTATTCAATGCCTCCCAGTGATTGGGCGATATCACAGCACTTGGGTTAAATAGAGTAATCAATCTCTCCTCCTTTCAATGTGGTCTGTGGACAAATGAAAGAATATCATTAGAAAACAGTAGTGAGAGAAGATAGCATAGCAGTATTAATTAATTCTCTGCAATTTGACATAGGTCCTATTGAGAGCTTTGTCCATTGCCACCTTGATCATTGGCAAAAGAAATCTGCTTGAAGTTTGTATAGATCCATAAATATTACTCCTCATGAAAAACACATCAATTTTTAGTTTGAGAATTAATTTGATGATGTAGGAGTGGCTAAAAATAATTGAAGGAAAGTTGTGTAGTTCGAACTTTCCTTACAGAAAAGTGGCACCGATAAACTTTATGAAGAAATTGAGATTGGATAACCAGTATTTGGAATAGCTTATACAATATACGAAAATGGGAGGCGAATATGCTGGCAGATGAACATGATCTTACAGATGAAGAGATAAACATGGCCTTTATTATACATATGAACAGATCACTCACTAGGAATTTAAAATGGACTGACACTTTAAGCCAGTGCTTGCTCAGGCTCTAAAGAAACTTCACATAAAAAGCCTTGATAAAATCTTTATTACTTTAGAGATAAAAAAAAAGGTTGATCTTATCAATGTACAAAGATTGATAACAGCAAAGTTTGATAAGATTAGATTAAACCCTGAACATGTTTTGAACACAAACTTAACTTAAGATATACCTATTTTAGATATTTATTTTAGATATATTCATGAGCATAGTGTTTTGGAAGAAAAGCTACAAAAACATGAAAAATAAAATTGAAAAATATCTTTCAAAATGTAAAAAAATATTGACATTGTTCTTGTTGTCATTAGACACTGATCATTTGCATACCAAGTTTGCTTTCAACTAATGATCAGACAGCTCATTTTAACCCATTATCTCATAGGCTATTTTTAGATACAGCCTCTTAGAATAAATCTGCCGAAAAGGAGCATTAACTAGAGAAATGGGAAATTTTAGAATTTTGTAGTTTGAAACCACATTTTAACCCATTACCTCATAGGCTATTTTTAGATACAACCTCTTTGAATAAATCTGCTGAAAAGGAGCATTAACTAGAGAAATGGGAAATTTTAGAATTTCGTAGTTTGAAACCATTGTGATAAATAGAGCATTTGCTCCTATAGGAGCAAATGCTCTATTTATCACAATGGTTTCACAGTGCGATTTTTACAGAGTCGTCAAAAGTCGTAAATATGAGGGAAATGTTTAATTTTTTTAACCCTTTCCCAGGTGCATATTCATGTCAGAAATAATGACACAAGGAATATTTATTAGCTTTTTTAAAAATTAATGGCATATGTATACAAGATTGTTTGATATTGATTGAAACTGTAGTCGCATCTATCATAATTACATAAGGAACAGAGCAGACACTGATCAGTTTTTACAGGAGCCATCTGATCTGGATCTACTCTATTTGCAATGGCTTGAAAAGGGGCTTACATGGGGCAATGGGTTAAACAGAGTAGAATCAATCAAACTGCTCCTTTGGGTGCTCTTTAACCCTTTCTTTCATATAAACGCCTTTTCAGGCACATGCAAACAGAGCTAGTAGACCCAGATCAGATGGCTCCTAGATGAAATTTGATGGTACTGTTTCTTTACTTTCTAAACCAGCTACAATGTTCTACCTTCCATATTTCGTTACAGATTTGACCACAAATTTTCATGCAGTAGGTAATGGTATTGAAATTTCGGGTCGAAATTTCAAATAAACACAGAACAGGGAAAGGGTTAACAGCTTAAAAAATTGAATTCAGATAAGACAGTTACTATAGGGGCTATCTGATCGGACTGATTTTACAGTTTCTGTCATGGCTAAAACGCCACCACTATAAAAATTCAACCAATTGCTAATTATCATGTTGTCATTATTTCGTAAAAGGTTAAAACAAAATAAAACAGTCATATGTATTATAAGAAAACACACCCGTTGAACGAAAGAAAAACATAAGATCCCTAGGAAACTACCAAAATTAACACAAGTAGCAAGCTGCACTGGAATGCTTAAGCCTTTTGTCATGGCAGAAAGGTCTGAATTCCTAGCGTAGATATTAGGCTAATTGTCCGGGTTTTTAGCTGACTGTTACAAAGATGGTGTTTTCTAAATGGTTGACTTTTAAGAAATATACGGTTGTCAAATTACCTTGCTTGGTCAATGGTCAGCTGGTGTTTAGAAGACTGTTTAGAAGAGCAAGCGGTACTGAACTAAAAAATTAAACAAGGGAGAAAACTCTTCAAAACTCATTTCAGCTATATCTGCTTTTCTATTCGGAGGTTCTCGGTATTTTTAACCCTTTACCTGATAGAAGCGGCTTTTCGCGTGTTTGATTTATTCCTCCGCTGAAGAAAATAGTTCAAATTCATACAGTCATGAACATATTGCATAATAAATATTTTCTATATCCTAGTAGATGGTAGCTTAAAGCAGGCTGAAAGTAAAGCAGAATGCGCCTTAAGGCGCATTCTGCTTTACTTTCAACCTGCTTTAAGTGGTCATATGTCTTCAAAACTAGAAACAGGCTATTGGGTAAAGGGTTAACCATTCCGGGGCGATTGAATATATAGGCTATCTATTTAATGTCTGTAAAAGATAATGACATCATGAACATGATAGATGAATTTTTATAATGGCATAATTATGTGCACATAATGTGCAGTTATTGGTCAAACTTGTAGAGTCAGATTTCATAAGCAAACAGGGCAGACCCTGATCAAACGCTCCAGGAGTCCTAGAGAAACCATTTGATCTGGGTCTATTCTATTTGCAAAGGCGTGAAAAGGAGTTGATATTATTTAATGAAAGGGCTAATCTCCGATAGTTCAAACCACTCCTTCGATTAAAATGTGCAGAACATCTCCATCTCGTCTACTAGTCGTTATAGACAGTAGGCATACAACTTCTCTAGAACGACCATGGCCCAGGGTTATATCAATTTAAAACTTCTGAGTCCCAGTCCATTCTAATATCTAACTGGTCAGATTCTGGGCAAGCTCAGATCTAACCAATCAGATGCCTGCCTGAGAATGATTTCAGACTCAAACAAAAAAATTATAACCTCGGGGTCATTTCATGAATATGCCTAATTATATAGACCTAAACACAAGAGTCTGTAAAAAGAGGTGGCCGGTAGCTTAATGCAGAACTGAAGTAATTTTGCATATAGCTCCCATTTGAGTTTTCTTTCGTCTTCACCTGCCTTTACCGTTTCCCTCACATGGGCTATACGACTTTTGGCACATTTTCAAACACGGTAGACCCAGATAAGCCGGTTCCTATAGGAGCCTTCTGACCATGAAATTAAACTGTATTTAATACAGTAAAACCCCTCTAGATAATGCGACCACATAATGAATAAACATGGGTGCCTTTATAAGCAGGTGGTTGCTTAATGCAGGACAAAAGTAATGCAGAAATCTCCTCTAGGAGCTTTCTGCATTACTTTTGTCCTGCATTAAGCTACCGCCTGCATCTAGCACCCAGACTTTTACCTCGTTTAGGTGGTCGCATTAGCGAGGTTTTACTGTATTTTGCTTCGTGGTCTGATCAATGTCTGGTCTGCTCTATTTGCTTATGATGTAAGATAGACCCGATTCGACAGCTTTTGCCATGGTAAAATTCCCTTGATCACGGTAGGCCCTAACATAATAACATTCAGATAAATGAAAATCCTGACGACATTATTCTAACATGAAAATTCAGGAGGGAAAAGGTTAAAGTCACAGAATTAGATTTTTGCAGCTTTAGAGGTTTATTATAGCAAACTTGTCTTTCTGTTAGGAATGCTTTAGAAACTGTAATCCTGAACATAATTATGAATGCACCACAATTGTTGACGACGCACGACGCACACCACACGACGGACGACGGACGATGGACAATCAAGTCTCCCAAAAGCTCACCCTGAGCTTTGCTCAGGTGAGCTAAAAAAACAACAAAAAAACACTATGGCGCACGATAAAAACCACGTGAAAAAATCAAGAAAATCAAAACTTATTAGGCCTACATCGACTGGTTTCTGCGCAAAACAAAATTGATTCTTTATCACAGTACTTAGAGAAAAATAATGCATTTTAAAATAACGTTTTCTCTATCCTTTAGCATGCTAAGTGTTTAACCCTTTCCTGAAATAAACGCATTTTCACGCAAATTGCAAACAGAGAAGACCCGGATCAGACGGCTCCTATAGGAGCCGTCTGATCAGGATCTGCTCTGTTTGCTTATGCACTTATAGTATATCAATCTAACTCTTCGGTTTTTACCGATACCAAAACAATATGTATACGTAACATATGCCATTACAAAAATATCAGTAATAAATAATTATTTCTTACATTGATACTCAATTGGGGAAATGGTTTAAAACATAAGCAATCTCGCACTACGGTGTATTTGCAACATGCAAACATATAATCCGAATGTCAAACCGAATGTCAAACCTTACATGGATACCACGAAGACGCCGATTGACTCGGAGTCTCATCAGAATCGAAAGTGCTTGTTAAAGTGATTATAATTTCGCCCGAAGTGTACTGAAGGGTTGAGTATTATCAGCGATGTCAATATCTTTCACCTTCTTAAGCCCTTACTCTACTGAGAGAAAAAATCGGGGTTATAATTTAAAAAAGATGTGTCATTTTTGTGTCTGATAATTCGTTCATAATAGAATCAAATATGTCAAATAATTTGAATCCTGATGAGACGCCGAGTGACTCGGCGTCTCATCTGGATCCAACAGTTTGCAACAATCATAACGAATGCATGTATCATTTGAATATTATTTTTTTTATACTATATGCCTCGAACTCAGGAGACATTTTTGTACGACGAAAATTTACTCAGCACGCTACAGGTTACTATTGTGGAAAAAAAATATATACAAAAAAATAATCTCCAACTATCTGCATCTCGCCAGACAGTGTCGGTGGTACAAGCACGTCCCTGTTTCGGGCCCGCGTCTGAAAGATCTTGATTGTACATTGATGTAATATCACCTACCCACCGACAGTCCGAATTGTTTCGATTTTTTTTCTCTTTCAGATAAATGAGATAAATAAAATTATAATACCCGCATTCTGTCGAAGACAAGAGTGAATTAAAATATAAACCCTTGACTCTTTACCTTTCAGAGACGCCCATTGACGATTTGGCAAACAGAGTAGACCCAGATGAGACGGCTACTATATATAGGAACCGTTTGACAAGGGCCTACTCCGTTTGCTCAGGGAATTACATAGGCCTACCTTCAATTTCTGCCATGGTAAAAATGCTGTGTTCACATGCCATTATAACAATTCAGCTCACAAATATTCAAACAGTCATTATTTTTCATAAATGAATATTCATCAGGGAAAGGGATAAGATCCAAACAATGCCGAACCAGAATGTTCCATAAGTAGAACCTGTCTTAAGCGGCAATCGAAAAAAAAGTCTAATTATGGTATGTTAAGACAGGTGGTAGCTTAATGCAGGTCAAACGTAATGTAGAAAGCTCCTATACGAGCTGTCTGCATTAGATTTGTCCTGCATTAAGCAACCACCTTCTTTTTAACACTCCTATGTTCAATAAATGAATGGCCGCTTAAGACATATTCTCCTGTACTAGTCGGTAGTACTAGGCGTTTCATTCGGTCCATCACGATTTCGTTCTGTACATGTAGTTACGTCAGTTTTGAACTCAGTCCTCGATATGATAATCAGAAAACATACGAGCATGAAACTAATTGAAGAAGAAGAGACATCCAGACAGGGACTGGAGAAAGTTATATCATTTGGATAATCATTTATATTATCTCTACATTTATCAACAATCACAAAATTTTGCGCACGGTAATTGAAATGATTATTACTGATGCCATCAGGGTGTGGATACGGGTTTTTTTCTACGCTTTTTATAGACCCTCTCTCCGCCAAATAAATTTCGTCTACTAAGGTTATCGTAAGCTTTAGGTTTTAGATTGGGGCTGTCTACAATTTTTATTTAAAGACATAACTAGAGCGTGAATGCTTTGTATCCTGATGAGACGCCGGGCTACTCCTATAGGAGCCGTCTATAGGAGCCGATCTGTGTCTACTCTGTTTGCAAAGGCGTAGAAATGCGTACTTATGGAGGAAAAGGTTAATAGGCTAAAGGCTTGTGAAATCACATGCAAACAGTCACGACCCAGAGGATCTGGCGTATCAATAAATATCTGGATCCAAACTAAAGTAAGACTCCTCTAAACTGGAATTATAGAAGAGAAGAATTTAGATACTTTTAGGCAGGTGGCTGCTTAATGCAGATTGAAAATCATGCAGAAAGCTCATAGAGGAGCCTTCTGCACGACTTTCACCCTGCATTATGCAACTTGATCACCTGCCTAAAAGTATCAAAGTACTTCTCTACTAGAATTCCGGTTTAGAGAGGTTTTACTGTACTGCCTATACGGTATTTTTATAGCTTTGCAAGCAGAATAGAAGTCGTCTAATCAGTGTCTACTCTGTTTGCTTATGCATAAAAATACAGATCTGATTCCACAGTATCTACCAGCTTCAAAATATGTATGTTCATTTGCGATTTCAAAAATTAGTCCATTTAATATTCATGATGTCAATATTTCTTACATGAATATTCATGAAGTAAAGGATGAAGACGGGTGTCAGTTTAATGCACTTCATGGCGAACGTCATGCATGAGGTTACTGCTAAAACCCTTTCCTCCGTCAAACGCTTTCGCGCCTTTGCAAACAGAGTAGACCCAGATCAGATGGCGCCTGTAGGGGATGTCCGACCAGGGATTGCTCTCTTTCCTTATGAAATGATCATAGATCTGACATTACAGTTTCTTCCAATGTCCCAAAGTCCAAAACAGTACATAAGCCATTATGAAATATGAGCTAATAAAACTAACACCATTATTTCCTACATAATTTTGAACAGGGAAAAGGTTAAGATTTAATTTAATTCCTTTTACTTAAATTCTGGTTTAGAGGGGTTATACTATATTGGTGTCTTTTACTGTACCTGCCGTCCAATCACCAATCCCACAGTACAATGACAAACACTACAGAGACGCATAAGACAGTTTTGATTAATGCATTTGAACTTGTACCTTAGAATTGTAATTGACAATATTTTCAATAAACCATACTTTCATTACTTCTTGTGTGAATGTACAAGACTTGTGTCCGCCACATTTAGCAAAAACACAGCTCGTTGTCGAGTAGAAAGGGAAATTGAATTCACATTTTAAATGATTACTTTGTTAATTAAATTGAGCGATTAGCCTGATCAATGAAAGACAGACGTTTAAAAGAGACAATCTATCAACAGTGATATGAACATTTGTATTTAGGGAGGGGATTTGATGTAAATTAGTTAAAAATTACACTGGAATTAAAACTCGATTTAATTGTTGCTGTTTCAATAGGGACTTCACATTATATTTGTGAAATTTACCTTATTCAAATTACCTCTGATAAGAGATTAATATCTCTGTCAACTTTGACTAACGTATAGATTGGTCTGAAATTTTATGTACAAGTTGTCAGATTTTGCCCTCCAATTAAATCCCGGATTCATTTTATGTTTTTTTATCAACGGATTTAATCTTTAGTTTGACATCTCTTACCCACGAACCAGTCCAGCAGATATGAAAAGATTCCAATGATATGAAATTACCGCCCAGCCTTGAAAGAAGGCACAATGTACCGAAATGATACGAAACGAGCCGCATTGTTCTTATCTTATCTCTGCCAGGCTGTGCCTTTCTCCCAATCAGTACGTTTATCTCCAAATTGCCTCGATCACTTAGAGGTGTCCATTTTCCACGGATTATGAACAAGACAAGGAGAGAAAACAACACGTTTCGATAATGACGCACATACGTAAAGATATACTCCAGATTATCGAGAGGCCCCGCCGCCATTCGCCAGATAATCTTTTTTCTTGTATAAACTTTTAAGCTATGTCTTCAATCCCCACAATCTAACATGAAGTCTAGTTATCAAGGCTCCTGTAACTAACGAGAATTTAAGACCGACTAATATTTAAAAGACATTTACGACTAAATCGTATAAAGACACAAACAGGGGCTTCTTAACTTCTTCCAATTTTTAACTTACCCCTTTCCTCCATAAATACGCCATTCCATGCCTTTGCAAACAGAGTAGTACGCGATCAGACGGATCCTATAGGAGCCGTCTGATCAGGGTTTACTCAGTTTGCTTATGAAATACATGTACATGTAATATAAAATATGATTCGAAGTTAATGCGATGATTAAATACGTAGGCCTATATGTTTATGTACAATTATAGAAATCAATCTCAATAATATTCATGATGTAATTATTCCTGACATGAATATTCATGGAGTAAAGGGCTGTAAACAATACTGATCTACTGAATATGAATCTGAAAGATACATGTATAGAGAAAACTGAACTACTTTACCATAGCCGTGATTTGTCAACCACATAGCACCGAAATGTGAACAATATCCTTACGCGCTATCAAATTTACCTCTCAGCGTCTTGCTAAACTACCAAAAGTTTAAGATGTAAAGGTTTTCTTTGCCGATCGCAAGTCGTGATACATCCCCCAAGCCTGCTCTCAATCATACGCTGCTAATAAGCCTTATCTGGCTGGCTATCACGGCAGAAAGTATCTCAATAACAATGTTTCCGCCTTATCACGCACATGCATGTTTGAGATAAGGTAAATTGGGCGTAACCTTTAATTAGACGCCTCTCGTAGTGTGATATATTGCTGTAGCCTCATTTTACTCAATGTCAACTGTAAGCACGTAACTTCCAAATTCAGGCGATAAGAACCGATAACACTTTTAGCATCAACAATCTGTCCCTGTGTGTTGTGAATTATAATAATCAAAATTGAAAATCCTACAGATTTAACCAATTCACGAACATTTAAGGTTCTCTTCAATGTGACACAGGCAAATATCGAAGAACAAAATCAAATGGAAATGACAAATGTTATAGTGAAATTTTAACATTTAAAGTTTTAATCTTTTACATAATACATTAAACGTCTAGACACATATCCCATATAGGGCCCGTCTCATTAGGATCTGTTCAGTTTATTACAATTATGTTCATGATGCCATTTTGAAAAATCAGCTAAAATTACAGTAAACCCTCTATAACGACCACTAAATTGTGTAAAGTAGTTGGTATTTAGGGTAGGTGGTTGCTTAAAGCAAGGTGAAAGTAAAACAGAACGTTCTGTTTTACTTTCATCTTGCTTTAAGCAGCCACCTGCCTTTAACACAAACTATTTGATGTAATTTACACTGGCATTATTTTTTAGATGCATATTCATTAGGTAAAGGGTTAAAACAAAACAGCCAAATAGTGAACATAAAAGCAGGCGGTTGTTTAACTCTTTCCTTCAAATAAACGTAATTTCAAGCATTTGCAAACAGAGAAGACCCAGATCAGACGGCTCCTATAGGGTTTGATAGATCTGATTCTTTACCTTCCAAAACGGCTACAATATCGAACAGTTCATATTTCATTATAGCTATTTTGTCCATGACTATTCTGTAGGTATATTGACATTTGAAATAAATATAGAACAGGGTAAGGGTTAACACTTTACTTCATAAATATTCATGACAGAAAAGCAGGTGCTTGCTTAATTGGTACAAGAAATATAATGCTCGTCCTCCATTAATCAATTAGTGCATCCCCAATGTCCCTTAAAAGGGACATATGCAAACAACCCAGAAGGATCCCTCTGATCAGGGTCTGCTCTGTTGGCTGAACCAATCGATGTCTATACTTATACCAGCAAATTGTTTGTTTGTTGTGTCCCCCTCAAGATGGAAAATGGATGGGTTCCAACATAAGATCAGGACCGGTTTTAAGTAAGTAATATGGGAAATAATGGGTTAAGCGACAGCACTATACCAGTGCCAATACCCTGAACGAAACGTGATCTAAAAGCCGCTAAGAGACGTTTTAACAGTAATATGTATTCAGTTTGTATCACTCTGTGATGTTCGATATTTTACGCATCTTGAACTTAACGCTTCTCATGGTAAGCACGACCGGGCTCGTACAATGTATTTGCAAACAGCTTGGGTACAGCTGAGACGCAGAGTAATTCGACGTTTTCATCAGATTCACAGCTGGTCGTCTCTTAGTCAATAGTTCCTTAAAAGCTTTACGAATCGGGTGTAAATAAAATGTAACGTGTCAGGATTTTACTAGACTTTTTTTCAACACAAGAAAGGTTAACCCTTATCATGCAGTATAAATATTCGTCTGCTCAACGCAGACGTTATATAAACGCTTGTTCATGCATCTGCAAACAGAGTAGACCCATATCAGACGGCTCCTATAGGAGCCGTCTGATCAGGGTCTACTCTGTTTGTTAATGAAATTTTGATATATTTTGTTTCTTTAGTTTCTAAAATGCTCCATCTTCCATATTTCATTATAACTATTTTGCCCATGAATATTCGTAGGTATTGAAATCTGGAATATATGTAGACCAGGTAAAGGGTTTAAACTCCTCATCATGCTCCAAGCTGTTTGACACCCTGTCAATGGTTTCTCAAACGTTTAATCGAACTGGATGAAATCAAAATGGCACAATATCCATAATTTGAGCAGGCATAATCGTTCATGGCAGTGTAAGAGTAAAAGCCAATGTCCTCTGAGATTTGATGTAACTAATGCATGCATGTCACAAAACCACAGCGTATAGAGTTCTAGATTATGGACAAATGAATGAACGAACAAAACGGACGCTTGAACAAAATGCTTTCAGGGTATCTATGAGGTCCTGTTAAACAGAAACAAACAGCTACACAATACAGTAAAACTGGAGTTCTAGTAGAGAATAATTTAGATACTTTCAGGCAAATGGCTGCTTAATGCAGGTTAAAAGTCAGGCAGAAAGCTCCTAGAGGACCTTTCTGCATGACTTTCACCCTGCATTAAGCTGCCACCTGCCACAAAGACCTTATACTAATTTTAACGTCCTGTTTGGAGAGTTTTTACTACATGTATATCAGATACGAAAGCAGGTTTCGCCTGGTTCTAATTCACCTTCAGCATAATTCATTTAAGTGGTTTTGTGATTACCTTTTGCGAACAATTTGGATGCAAATGAAGTTTATTCTTTGTCTTATCGAAACTGAAATTCTGATCGGCGTCTTCAAAAAATAAGAAAAGAAAAGAAGGAAGAAGACTTAGTTTGATTATCGAAACAGACGACACGTCGTAAACACTTTGCACGCTAGCGGCGAAGTCGTGGTAACATAGACAACCGGTTTGGAGCCAGATGAGCCGTAGAGCAAAGCAGCATCTGATCAGGATCCAATCAGTTTGATGCTCTGGTTGTACTTTTGAAGAAAATGAGAGAAAATTGGATCACACGACACTCATTTATTGTGCAGAGAGGTGAAAGTTGAAACTTAGTTTTGGCGCGCTGGATGGTTGGTGGTATTTCAATGTAGCTACAGATTGCATTCTGCCGCAACAGGCGAGACGATATCTATTATTTACTATTAGTTTATTAGTTTTGTCATAAATCATCCAATTATCGTTTCTCTTGATCTTCAAGCATCTTGACAGGGTATCGATTTGTATTGATTTGTAAGATAAAACGCGTGTGAAATCGCGTAATGATTACAAATGAATAAATGTAGACACACGCATTGAATGGTGGGTGAGCCTGGAGCTGAATCTACAATATATACTGAGAAACTCCTCTGAAACGAAACCGAGAATGTGTTTGTGAATTTAACTCTTTACTCAATGAATATTCATGTAGGAAATAACGACGTCTTGAATATCAGATCAGATCAGATCAGATTCATTGTTATAATGACATTTGAAATTGGGAAGTTTTCGCCATAGCAGAAACTGTAGAAACATATCTATTTCATAAGCAAATAGAGCAGACCCTGATCAGACGGTCCGTACAGAACGTCTGATATGTGTCTCCTCTGTTTGCAAAAGCGTGAAAAAATGTATTTATGAAGTAAAGGGATAGACATAGACATAAGCGTCATCACCAGTATATCCTTATAAAAACGTTGATGGACGAAGGACCAAACTTAACATTCTTTATACACATATAACCAAAGTGTCTTTATACGTTAACCCGTTTGTGTCTCTGGTGACCATTACGGACGCGGAAGCAGTGTAGACTTAAACCAGAGTATGTGCCGTTTCATTCACAAATCATTTTCCAAAATGTGCAGACAATATTCCTCAAAATGAAAATTGGATTCATTAAAATATATAATTGGATGAGTTCACTAAGAAGGTTTAAAATGGTTTAACCCTTTCCTCATACAAACGCCTTTTCGTGTCATTGCAAACAGAGAAGACCCAGATCAGACGGCTCCTGTAGGAGCCGTCTGATCAGGATCTGCTCTGTTAGCTTATGAAATCATAATATAACTTTCCCTTAAGTTTCTACCAATACCAAAAACATGTTTACATATACCATTTTAAAAATTCAGCTGATAAATATTCATGACGTCATAATTTCTAACATAAACATTCAACAGGGAAAGGATACATATAACAAAGCCTCAAAGACTGGGCATCTGACCCGTGTTTGGGTGCAGAAGACTCCTGAGTTTAATCAGTATCAGTGGATGTTCGCCTTGTTTGTTTATCTGTATCTGTTCGCTTATCATGGACACCCTCATAAATATCGTTAACGAATTCAACAACGCTTTTCTCCTTATCTCCCGACTAAACATTCGCATGACCAAATACTTATGATGTCCCGTTTAAAAGGTCAGATAAGCCGTGGTAGAAGGAGGTCCGGCGGCGTCTGAACCCGACAACGACAGTGGTTTGTTTTTCACTTGTGATTTTAATACACGTATCTGACATTCCCTAAACCTGTCTGATTTGTTTGGTTTGATACCCCCGAGAGGTAGAGTTCGGTTTGGCTGAACAAACTTCGAAGTTCGAGTTATCCGAGTTCGAGATATCCGAGTTCGAGATATCGAAGTTCAACTGTATATCAAAACTGTGTGCAAAAATCACCATTTCCCTCGCAGCGTGCCCATTGTAAGACACAAAACACGGTGGGATTTTAACCCACAGCCAATTACACAAACTCTCATGGAATAATGACATCGTGAATATTTATCACATGATTTTTTAATAATGGCATATGAACACAGGAATGTTCGGCTATAGTAACAAGAGTACCGCATACGGTACATAATACGCCCACTTGCAAACTTTCTCTGACTCAACATGCCTTATAAGTGTTGACATTTTCTAATCTGTGCTTCAGATCTTGATTTCCATATTAAGGTGATACTTTTTTTTAAAAAATTGAAGTGAATATCTTATTAAATAAAAAAGTTATAGCTAATCCTCATATTTGCAGATTTTTGAAAAGTGATATGGCCATAACTCTGTAAAGATAAACTGAATGAACCTCAACATAAACTCAGCTTCAGATTTTGTTGCTTAAAACATTTCTGTTAAAATTCATTTATATCATTTTAATAGTTTTCCCAGAAAACAAGAGACAAACTAAAAGCTGACAGACAAACAAAGCAACGAACACACAAAGTTCAAGGACCATAACTTTAGAATAAAATGACTTACCAAAAATCCCGCAATATATGTGAAAATTCATATTAAGGTTTAACCATATAAAAAAATTGAAGTAAATATCATTTCAAATGAAAAAGTTATGGCCATCCTCATATATATTTGCATAGATTTGCATTATTTCTTTTAAGTGCAAGTGCCATAATTCCGAAACAACAAATCAAATAAACCTCAGAATTGACTTAGCTTCAGGTCTTGATGCATTAAACATGTGTGTGAAGTTTCATTAATATATGTCAAACAGTTTTCCCAGAAAACAGCGGACAAACTATATGCATATATTTGCATTATTTTTTAAGTAAAAGGGCCATAACTCTGAAACGAAAAATTAAATGAACCTCAGAATCGACTCAGCTTCAGATCTTGATGCATTAAACATTTTGTGTGAAGTTTCATTAATATCTCTCAAATAGTTTTCCCAGAAAACAGCGGACAAACTATTTGCATGTATTTGCATTATTTTTTAAGTAAAAGGGCCATAACTCTGAAACGAAAAATCAAATGATCCTCAGAATCGACTCAGCTTCAGATCTTGATGCATTAAACATTTGTGTAAAGTTTCATTAATATCTCTCAAATAGTTTTCCCAGAAAACAGCGGACAAACTATTTGCATGTATTTACATTATGTTTTAAGTAAAAGGGCCATAACTCCGAAACGACAAATCAAATGAACCTCAGAATCGAATCAGCTTCAGATCTTGATGTATTAAACATTTGTGTGAAGTTTCATTAATATCTCTCATATAGTTTTCCCAGAAAACAGCGGACAAACTATTTGCATTTTTTAAGGACAAGGGCCATAACTCTGAAACGAAAAATCAAATGAACCTCAGAATCAACTCAGCTTCAGATCTTGATACATTAAACATTTGTGTGAAGTTTCATTAATATCTGTCAAACAGTTTTCTGAGAAAACTGCGGACAAACAAAATGTTGACGGACGAACGAACGAACGAACGAACGAACGAACGAACGAACGGACGGACGGACAGGGCCACGCCAATATACGACCACCTTTATTAGGTGGGCGTATAAAAACTGTAGAACCAGAGCTGTATCATTCCATAAGGAAAAAGGGCAATACCTGCATGATCTGACGTTTCTGGGTCTAATCTGTTTGCAAAAGCATCAAAAAGCGTCTACATCAGGTAAAGGGTTGACCAAAGAGCGGAACAACCGGCCCCCACACTACCCTATACCTCTAGGAAGGGTCGCCAATGCCTTTTTGAACCCTTTGATAAGACCCTGTCGGGATCGAGCCCCGAGCGCCCCCGCTGTGATAGCGAATGCTCTAACGACTGAACCTATCCGGGCAGTTTTGTCTGTTTGAGTGACTGCAAGCCTGTCTATTGTTTAATATACTTAACCCATTACCTCATAGGCTATTTTTAGATACAGCCTCTTTAAATAAATCTACCGAAAAGGAGCATTAACTAGAGAAAAGGAAAATTCTAGAATTTTATAGTTTGAAACCATTGTGATAAATAGAGCATTTGCTCCGAAGGAGCAAATGCTCTATTTATCACAATCGTTTCACAAAATGACTTTTACAGAGTCGTCAAAAGTCGTCAATATGAGGGAATGGGTTAAACCTCAACACCATGAATATTCAAGTTAGAAATAAAGACGCCAAGCATATTAATTAGAGTATGTTTCGTAGTGGCTAATGGAAACAAAAGGGTTTGGCTATGGCTGAAACTGAACAATAACATCTATATTATTCCATGAGCAAACAGAGAAGATCCTGATCTTGGGCCTACTTTGTTTGCAAAGGCATAGAAAGGCATCTATATGAGGGTCATGTCCAGATGGCTCCTACACTTATTGATGGACGTAAATGTTTAAACACGCAAGTATCGCTATGCAATCATAAAAAGTTCATATTCTACATAATAGAATTCCGTTGAACTTTTCGCCCATTTCGTTCAATCAATGATATAACAAAGGTGCATAACTCGTGATGGTGTCAAATATTTTCAGAGATATAACAACGGTTTCCATAGATATTCTATAGTACACCCTATAGACATCAATTGATCGTGGCCCATATTTGTCCCCAGCACAACCTTTATCAAGAGAAATTAAGACAGAACGGATAACGCAACCATGAGGTTTATCTTCTCCCCCATTAGAATCGATAAAATTCAGACAGATACGTATCAGGAGTTATCGTTCCTTTCCCACACATAAAACACGTTATCGGGCCAGTCGGCGGAATATTCAATAGAGGAATGCAATATCGATAGTGGAGATGGAAGTGTGTATCTCATTAGAGATAGTAATGTTTGTCAATTCTAGATAGAGAAATTATCCCGTATGATTCAAGACTCCTAGGAGCATTCCTGTGTGTATCAGTGCTCGGACGACTGGAATTTCAATTCTTAGATGCCTAATCTCAACTTCGTGTACAACAAATTAGTTGTACAGCAAAACCCGTCCAATGCAAACATCAGTCAAGGGCATTATTCTGGGTCCCCATGAATATGCATGTAAGAAAAAATGACATCATGCATATTTATTAGATTTTACAAATGATACATTTGGCCATGACAGAAACTGTAGGTACATATTATTTCATGAGAAAACAGAGCAGACCCACCTCCGCCACACTCTTTGACATGGGCAAGAAAATGCTGTTTTTCTGGGACAAAATAATTAAGCATGTTTATGACGTCATCATTTCTTCTGAAAGTCCATTCCATAGGTTATTGGATCCAAACTGCTTGCAAATGCGAGTTAGGTCATGCATAGCGGATACGGGTTAATGGATAAAAATGGATCTTTGTTATCTATTAACCCTTTCCCTGTTCTCTGTTTGGTACAAATTTCAATACCTACTGAATATTCATTAACAAAATAGTTATAATGAAATATGGAAAGTGGAATATTGTTGCCATTTTAGAAACTAAAGAAACAGAACTATCTAATTATATTAGCAAACAGAGCAGACCCTGATCAGACGGCTCCTCTAGGAGCCGTCTGATCTGGGTCTACTCTGTTTGCAAATGCGTGAAAACACGTTTATATGAGGGAAAGGGTTAAACATTTGCGAACCTTTTAATGAAATAAATTTACCTTCATTAACAGATATCAATAAAGACAATTACGTCAGAATAAAATATAGCAGAACCGATCTATAGCGATTATGTAATGAAAGAACACGGGTTTGTTTAGAACCAGATGACTGCTTAAAAGTTAAAATCCAGAAAGTTCCTGTATATGTTTTGAAGTATTTCTGCGTCTTTGTAAATAGAGAAGACCCAGATCAGACGGCTCCTATAGGAGCCGTCTGATCAGGATCTGCTCTGTTTGCTTATGGTATAATGAAGATCTGATTCCACAGTTTATGTCATGGCTAAAAAAGTTTGCTTCCATTTGCTATTACAACAGATTACTATAATTAATATTCATGACATCATTATTTCTGACATGAATATTCATGAAGCAAATGGTTAAAGCCAAGAATTAGACTTATTGTGTAATCATTGTAGAGAGATATTACTGTACTCTGATTGAAATGTGCGCATAAACCTTGTTTGTGTACTATCTGTAACAATCTAGTTGACTGCATTAAGTCTGCATGTCGCTAGAAATGTTTGTAACAGAGATATCAACTTCAAAATGACGTTCTTGATTTAGGCATTACGTGTGTGCAGTGCAGACTGAGTAATGATGATGTCAACGTCCGTGATAGCCGATTGATCTTCTTACCAAATCAGCACCACTTATTGAAGAATTTCATTTCCATCGTAGAAAATCACTTTGATGTCTTAATCACGCAAATTCATCTCAGATTCAACTTTTATGGAAAGGAATGAGAGTTGTTTTTATCATTTGCCACTATCTACCTGAACGTCGGCTATCGGTACGATCTGACTCGGGCCGCCGTCACAAAGGCTATCGGCCTTTGAACGTGTTCATTTAGATGCTGTCTGTCCAATGGAGTGGGAAATAACTCGCCAGCCTCCGCCGGTTGCTGTCACCTTATTGGCGGGGAGAAAATCAGCCATACATCGAACATTTCATATTTTCTACTGATCCAACTGATAGGTTAACCAGATTTAACACCTAGCTGTATATATACGTGAGATGGGGCTCATTTAGCAGCGCTTAAAATAACCGACAACCTTCGAAATTTCTCCACAAAAAAAACGTATTTCATCAATTAATCATCTCTAGCTCATACCCATCTTCAATATTCGCTGTGATATCTAAACGGGGTCTATGTTGTTTGTAAACTTTGCTAATTAACCCACGTAAGCCTCATTTTCTAATTATTAAACAGTTCATTTTTCATTTGAAATGTCATTTCTTCTCCACTGTGTGCTAGCCTATAGAAAAATAGTTTGTGTGAAACAAACAATAAAGACCCTGATCAGAGGACTGCTATAGCTCCTAGGTCTACACTACTTGCATACGCCCCTATCAAGGGGCAAATTGGTTAACCCTTTCCTTCATATCAGTTTGCAAAAAGAGTAGACACAGATCAGAAGGCTCCTATAGGAGCCGCCTGGTCAGGGTCTGCTCTGTTTGCTAATGGATTTTGATAGATCTGTTTCTTTACTTTTTAAAATGGCTGCAATGTTCCATGCTCTATTTTGTCCATAAATATTAATTAGGTATTGAAATTTGAAATAAACATAGAACAGTGAAAGGGACAAGACTATGTCAAACAGTGGGTGACTCATATAGTATAGTCTATATAAAGATCCAAACTTTATTATGCAAGGCACTGGCGGGACAGCTTCATTCGCCTTTTCTTACTTTAACCTTTCCTCCATAGATACGACTTTCTACTCCTCTGTAAAAAAAATCACATGTTGAAACTATTGTGATAAATAGAGCATTTGCTCCTATAGGAGCAAATGCTCTATTTATCACAATGGTTTCAAACTACAAAATACTGAAATTGTCCTTTTCTCTAGTTAATGCTCCTTTTCGGTAGATTTATTCAAAGATGTTGTATCTAAATAGCTGTATTTATGTTGTAATAGCCTATGAGGGAATGGGTTAAACTATGAGGGGCTCTGGCGGACCACTATCATCGTGATCATGACTTATCCGAACGGTCGAAACCTCGCTGATCCGAACACCCAAAACCTCGCCAATTCGACAATCAAATAAGTCTTTAAAACGGATAACAACTGAATGTAAGATAAAAGTCATGAAATAAACATTGTATCCTTCTGCATGTATTTTACGCTGCATTAAGCAGCAACTCGTCTAAAAAGTTCTAAATTATTCCTAGTGGTATGATCCTGTTCTTTCACTATGAAGAATCTACCTGGAAGAACAGTAGAACAGTCTTAATCGCTCGTTTATTTATTGAACATAGGAGTATTTAAAAGCAGGTTGTTGCTTTATGCAGGTCAAAAGTAATGCCGAAAGCTCCTGTATGAGCTTTCAGCATTACTTTTGACCTACACAAAGCTACCACATGCCTTACAGACCCATAATTAGACATATTTTTGACAGCCGCTTAAGAAAGTTCCGCTGTATATACACGAACAGTAAACCCCTTCCAAAAGACATCCGGGTAGAGATATAAGTCTGGGTCTTAAAGCAGGTGGTAGCTTGATGCAGGACAGATTTCATGCAGAAAGCTCCTGCGTGAACTTTCTGTTTTACGTTTCGTCCTGCATTAAGCAACCACTTACTTTGAAAGACACATAAGGTTATTCATGAATTGGTCAAAATAGATATACGTATTGTATTTCGTTTTTTCAAGTCAAGTTCTCTTGTCATAAACAGTTTATTAACTTGAAGTCTAAGAAATATCTCATTAGCCAATCAAAACAAAGATGCATTCCAAAATGCAAAATATGGCTTAATGCAAGATGAAAGTCATGCAGAAAGACCCAAGAGGAGATTTCTGCATGACGTTCGTCCTGCATTAACCCATACCCTGATATTGACGCCTTTTGACGACTTTGTAAAAGTCACTTTGTAAAACCATTGTGATAAATAGAGCATTTGCTCCTATAGGAGCAAATGCTCTATTTATCACAATGGTTTCAAACTACAAAATTCTAAAATTTTCATTTTCTCTAGTTAATGCTCCTTTTCGGTAGAATTATTCAAAGAGGTTGCATCTAAAATAGCCTATGAGGTAATGGGTTAAGCTAGCTGCCTTATAGACCGATATTGATGCTAAATTGAACGTCTGATTTAAATGGGTTTTACTGTACTTTGTATATACACAGCCAGTGAAACGGCATCACCAGTCTGTGTGATAGCACCAAACATGGCGCTTATGGAACTGTACTGTACACGTGCTTTTATTGCCGGTACATGTACATATATTTTGGATGTATTGGCGTATTATCCGATGCCCCAAACTCCATCCATCACCAATATTAGCCAGCAACAGTCAAGCATCGAAGTATCATTACGCTGTTTCGTGGTTAACAATAAAGATTGTTAAGCTATGGTGACTTTGAGATAAGTGTGAGGTTAGGACGTTCGTAAACCAGTTTAACCCATTACCCAATAGGCTATTTTTAGATACAACCTCTTTGAATAAATCTACCGAAAAGGAGCATTAACTAGAGAAAAGGAAAAAAAATTGTAGTTTGAAACCATTGTGATAAATAGAGCATTTGCTCCTATAGGAGCAAATGCTCTATTTATCACAATGGTTTCACAAAGTGACTTTTACAGAGTCGTCAAAAGTCGTCAATATGAGGGAAAGGGTTAATTAAACCCCAGTGGAGATTTTGCTACTTACCGCGCCAAGGCGGTTCTCTCTTTGCCACCTTTACTTTTGTTTGTATTGTGTCTTTGTGCTTGTGCTTTTGTTCATGTTTTGAATGTTTGTCTCTGGTGCTGGTGTGTTTGTTGGTGTTTTCTGTGTTCATCTCGTGTGTGTGTGTGCATGTGTGTTGGGTGTGTGGTTGTGTGCGTGTGTGTGTGTGTGACATGCTGTCTATCGATGTTTAGTGGTGGTTGCGTCTTGTATGTGACTTTGCCTGCTTGACTTTACTACCTTTCCAATTAAACATCGCTAATATATTTGTTTTTAATCTTTTCCAACTGTTGACAGCACTCAATTAAAGCTAAGCAGCGTAACGAAACGGTCCAGATGGGTAACATCTTGTCTACACTTGGGTTTGTCAAGTTCTCTCGTCATAAAACAGCTTATAATCTTGAAGTCCATGGAATATCATACACGGTAGTAGTCAGTAAAAGCTAAAAGTACATATATGAGTCGTGCAAGAAACACCACATACAAAACACACAGCCGCTCAAACAGCACTACGACAAAAAAGTAAATGTACATGCATGCATATCAAAAGACACAAACAGACGCACAAAGACATAACAAACAAACTATAACTGTATACATGTAAGGGGAATTGAAGAACCGCCTTGGAACGGTCAGTGACAATAGTCACTTGGGGTTTAAACCGGTTTAGAGGCGCCTAACCTCACACTTATTCCACCCCACCCTAAAGGACAGTGTAAATGAACGCATCCCCTCTCCAACTAATCTACAACAGCCGCGATGGCAAATACAATGGTAAATTGCATGTAAAATGGAAATATATTTAAGTGAAACAAACTGGACCCACCTATCGCTAGTGTACCCAATGACTGAGCTGCAAACAAAGTAACTGTAGAAAAGTAATAAAGAGTACCATACTCCTCACAGTGATCTCCATTGTCACTTCGTGTGGTCTCTTCCGCGTAGCGATTAGGGGAGATAACTGCGTTGGAGGTTGAAAGAGTACGACAAAAACAATATCCGACGTCCTCCTTCGTTTCCAGAGGTCGCCTTCATAGAGTACTAAGCCTTTTCTGTCGGCGTACATGAAAAGAGGACAGCGTGATTGCGAACTGTAAAAGGGTTGACAACCAGACATGCAGTATGTTGTAGTACTATAGAATATACATGTATATCCCTTTTAATGAATTTTTGATAAACAAAGTGAGAAGCAACAGTCAAGCAGCGAAGTATTATTACGCGGTTTTGTGGGTAATGATAAAGATAATAAACTTAAAGAATCGCTTATATATTTATTTGTTTTTCATATTCTCCAACTGTTGACAACATTCAATTAAAGCTAAACGGAACGGTTCACGTGGGTAACATCTTGTCTACTCTTGGGTTTGATTTTCTCTGCTGACATATCGATCAATGTTCCTATCTTTTTGTCAAAGAGCTGTATTCTGTGACCATATTTCATTAGATAAACATCAGGCGTTCTGTAATTACATCGAACAGAATGAGAAGGGTTCTCCATGAATTCGTTACACCATTCTATTTTTATCGACACATCTACGATCCTGTCACGTGATGCGAAATTAACTATTTCAACATTATTAGCAAGAAACTGTGATAACCTTTACGACGTTCAGAGCAAGATGAGGCTCTGGTTTACTTATCTTCCCTGAGTTGCTCTAAACTGTTTTACACAGAGATCATGTAATTTGAAGAAAAAAAATGATTTGAGAAATAGTTAAAATATTGGAGCAGACGACTGTTTTTGCAAACAGAAGTTATTTAGTGTTCTTGGGGTTAAGCATTTCCTTCATATACATGAAAACTTTTTTTTCACGTATTTGCAAACAGAGTAGACCCAGATCAGACGTTCCTATAGGAACCGTCTTATCAGTGTCTGCTCTACATGTTTCTTTATGGAATTTGATAGTTTCGATCGTGATGAAAAATATCCCTTTTCCGTGTTCCATTTTATTGATTCTGTCCATGATACGCCTTTATACGCCTCTGCAAAAGTTACTTTTTGAAACCATTGTGACAAATAGAGCATTTGCTCCATAGGAGCAAATGCTCTATCTATCACAATGGTTTCAACACTACACAATTCTAAACGCTTCCTTTTCTTTAGTTAATGCTCCTTTTTGGTAGATTTATTCAAAGAACTAGGGTCTAAAAATAGCATACCAGGGAAAGGGTTAAGGCATACTCAGTGCCGTAATTAGAGGTATATCCAATTAAGATTTGGCGAGAGTAACAATGCAGTAAATTCAGTGTAACGTTGATAGAAGAGATATCGCTGCCATAATGTGTCTATCTGAATGCAACAAAAGAAATGAAAGATTTTAAAATATTCACGACACTTTCAATGAAATACATATTTCAGTGAAAATGAAGTAGTATCTATACGCCTTATCAGATTAGATCTAACTTTAGCTTGCTGGTACACGCGAGGTGGATCAGAAAAAGTTGAGAGTTTCTTACCAACTACATTAGCCGCTATCTAGCCATTGGCGACTCTCATTTGCAAACAGCTTGGACCCAGATGAGATGCCGATTAACTCGGCATCTCGTCTGTATTCAAGCTATTTGATACTCGGGCAATATTTTCTTAAACTCTTTCCCTACTAGACTATTTTTAGACCCAACCTCTTTGAATTAATCTACCGAAAAGGAGCATTAACTATAGAAAAGGAAAATGTTAGAATCGTGTAGCAAATGCTCTGTTTATCACAATGGTTTCAAGAAGTGACTTTTACAGAGGCGTAGAAAGGCGTATTTATGGAAGCAAGGGTCAATGTCAACACGTGACTAACTGATAACCCTGTCCCGGTTGCATATTCATGTTTGATATAACAACATCATGGCTATGGTTCGGCACAGGAACCGTCTGATCTCGGTCTACACTCTACACATGTACTCTGTTTGTCAAGGCATGATAATAAGGAAAGGGTTATATACAGTAAAACCTCTCTAAAACGGCAACTAAATTGTATTAATTAGCTGGTATTTAGGGCAGGTGGCTGCTCAAAGCAATATGAAAGTAAAACAGAACGCTCAGGAGCATTCTGTTTTACTTTCAACTTGCTTTAAGCAGCCACCTGTCTTTAACACAACATACTTGATGTAATTTAGTGGCCGTTATAGAGAGGTTTTACTGTACATGTACTAAACGTTACTCCACCATGAAAAGTAAGGCCAAGTCTGACGCCGAGTTCATTGTAAAGAGACGTCAAGTTTTTCGGCAGCTCATCTAGATCTAAGCTGTCTGCCTGCCAATGCGAGTAAGGTCACGACTGGCGGAAGAAATGCTAATCACTTTTTTATTCTCTGTATAGAATATAATTATTAGCTGGCATTTTTAGAGACAGTCTTGATTCTGAATTCATTACATTTTGCTTCACGAAAATATTTGGGTTATATTTACACTTCCTGTATATTCTAATAAGATTGTTTCTGATGTTTTTGAAAGATAAAGAAGGTAGTGTTTGTTTGGGTATTTTGTCTGAAAAATCTGAAAAACGACAATTTTAAGGATAACTGAAAGGTTCTGTTTCTATATCGCGGCGTTGTTATCACTGATCAAAGCCGAAGATATATTAATATCTCGGCACATACCCAGGGTACAAAAGACGCCCGGTTTTGTATAGCACCCCCGTACAATGGTCCCTACAGATAAGGCGCGTTATCGAGATATACGTCAAAGAAGATTTGCAACCTGATACGTCGGCGAAATCTCGGAATACCACAGACACCGTGGACAGTATTATCTAGTCGCCAGTGTAAGAGAAATTAACTGATAGCGTCCAGAGAGACGACAACGATTCGGTCATGATAATTTATTCGTGTGGTATGTAACTTGAGCGAGAAACTCTAGGTGGCATAAACTAGAAAATCCAACACCTGTAAGTCCCATGATAAAGATCTAGACAGTGGTTTAAACTGACAAGTTGACATTAACCATTTCAGTGCTGAATATTCAAAGTGGAGTGGTCCATCAGTGTTGAACTATAGAATCCAGTCAATGTAAAAGGCTGAAAATTTATTTCGAATGACAAACAGTGCAGACCCTGATCAGAGGGCTCCTAGAGGAGCCCTCTGATCTGGGTCTACACTGTTTGCAAATGCCATCACACTCGTTTCCAATATTCAAATAGTTAAATATGTATATCCTGAATTGAAAACAGCAAAGTACAAACCGGAATTCATGATATTTCTATATACACTAGGTAACTTTTTTTTTCAACAAACATCATTGTAGTTCGTTTCAATTTTAGAGTTAATCTTGATGGCCGCTGTTCAGACTTGATTCGCATGATTATTTGTTTGTTTGTTTCAAAATTCACTCTTCTTCACCGTGCAGTTGTTTGCAAACAGTGTTGATTCTGACTGCGGCGCCTGCGTACTCTTCGTCTCGTATGCGCTGATCAACGCTTTCCAATAACATCATTAACCCATTACCACATAGGCTATTTTTAGATACAACCTCTTCGAATAAATTTACCGAAAAGGAGCATTAAATAGAGAAAAAATTTAGAATTTCGTAGTTTGAAACCATAGTGATAAATAGAGCATTTGCTCCTATAGGAGCAACTGCTCTATTTATCACAATGGTTTCACAAAGTGACTTTTGCAGAGTCGTCAAAAGACGTCAATATGAGAGAATGGGTTAAACCTTTGCTCCATGAGTATTCGTGCAAGAAATTATGCCATCATGGCTATCAATTAGATAATTTTTATTCTAAGACCTGGACGCATGAACTGTTGGCATTGATAGTAACTGTAGAACCCCATCTGTACTAAAAGAATGCGAACAGAACAGACCCCGATCAGACGGGTCCTCTGGGAGACGTCTGATCTGAGTCTACTCCGTTTGCAAACGTATAGAAAGGCGTATTTATAGCGTAATGGGATAATATGTCCATACAATTATAATATTTAGAGATGAAAGAGTTTACAGAATTGATTAAAATCTATATATCTTCCGCATAAAATGTCCTCTGCAAGATCATTTGGTATCTGTATTTTGTTATTAATTCTCCGATGCAGCAATTTAAACACTTTATTGGATGATGGATAATTATCTATAATGGAAAATTGAAATTGTACCTTGAAAGTGAACGCCTCAATGCACATTAATGCACCATAACGCGCGGGGAATCCGTGCATTGGCGGTATTAACCCTTTGTATACGGGAATTGGGTGTATGTTCATGAAGTAAAGTAAAATGAATTAACACAATGAATAATTATGAAAGAAATAATGACATCATGGATATTAACTGGACATTTTTTTTATACAATGACATAAAGTTTGCAAGTGCAGAAACTGTGCAATGAGATCTAGATCCATGATCAGAAGGCTCCTACAAGATACATCTACCCTGTTTGCAAAAGCATTAAACTCGTCTCTTTTAAGTAAAGGGTTACATTAGATACCAACTCAGCTATCGGTTCAATGGTTATTTGTAAAACACATATAACCAGTTTGACATAAAATGATAAATCAAAGATGTCCTGTATATGTGCAAATGATGCACGTTTTTCTTGCATATATCATTTGCGATTATTGCACCCTTGACCATTTACCTCATGAATATTCATGTAAGATATAATGACATCACAATATAGGAACCGTCTGATCTGAGTCTACTCTGTTTGCAAATGCGTGAAAAGCCGTTTATGTGAGGGAAAGGCTTTACCCTTTCTTTGATAGATGCGCCTTTTGTCACATTTGCAAACAGGGTAGATCCAGATCAGGTGATTCTTGTAGGTGTCGCCTGACCAGGGTCTGATCTGTTTGTTTATGGAATACCCGGGTAATATAGACCAGGATTTAGTTTTGGACAACTGCCAAACTTTCACGTGCCCATCTACCAATTAAAAAACAATCTAATTAATATTCATAAAGTCATTATTTCTTACATGAATAATCAGTGGGTAATGGTTAAAAGAAACAGTATGATCGTAATCGGAATCTTTCACATTTAAGTAAACGATTTCATCCCGCCACGTAGTCAACTCCTAGCAAACGAAACAAAATGCGTCGGCAAAAATGTCGTCTGCTTCAGCTCTCAAAGTACTGTTTGTTGTTTTCAACTCCTTATAAAACACTTTCTAGAGTTTGGATCCTGATGAAAGATAGCAACTGTATCATAATAAACTACAGCAAATTCCCGTTAAACCGAAATTCTAGTATAGAGAAGAATTTAGATACTTTTAGGCAGGTGGTTGCTTAATGCGGGGTGAAAGTCATGCAGAAAGCTCCTAGAGGAGCTTTCTGCATGACTTTTACCCTGCATTAAGCTGCCACCTGTCTCCATGATCGATATATATACTGAATTTAACGCCCGATTTAGAGGGGATTTAACTATCTGCAACGAATTTTGCGATTTCGCACACAACGTGTACAAGGTTAAACCGCCTATTTCATCTACTTGAATTTTTAATTAACACTCCATTTTTATTTCTCACATGTAAAATCACACAGACGATTTATCAGGCCCGATGGTATGATTTCGCGTTTCAAGCTTAATAATTATTTTTTACCCGAGACGTAATCTTGTTAATTATATCTTAAACGAGAAATTACGAGAAAACTGATACGAGGGAAGGCAGAAACGTACCGACAGTCTCATTTAAACATTATCTCATGATTATTCATGTAAAAATAACGACATCATGAATATTAATTAGATGTAGTTTTATATACAGGCATAATGAAAGAAGGATTTTTTTTGTCGTTTTAAAAACTGTGGAATAAAATCTTCATTAGTTCACAAGCATTTTTATCTGGATCTACTCTGTTTGCAAGGTCGATAAAAGGCGTATGTATGAGAAAAAGGATTAAAAACAAAGACACAGATGATTTGTAAAAAATACAAGCCATGCGTGAGTAAAACTGGAACAGATCCAGATTCAGTGCGGTTACTATCGTCGACATATTTCATTTGCATCTAGATAGATGTACAGTAAAACCTCTCTATAACGACCACTAAATTACATCAAAGATTTTGTGTTAAATGCAGGTGACTGTTTAAAGCAAGGTGAAAGTATAACAGAACGCTCCTATAGGAGCGTTCTGTTTTACTTTCACCTTGCTTTAAACAGTCACCGGCCCTAAATACAAACTAATTAACACAATTTAGTGGCCGTTATAGAGAGGCTTTACTGTACATGTAGATATACAGTGTAATGCATGTACTTATTTTCAACACACACCATAGCCATAGTTATTACTGTTGTCTCTATGAGGCATATGTCTGTTTTTATCTTTGTCGTACAAGTGAAAAAACGTTTGCCAATCCTCGGTCGTTGATACTGTCTCATTATTACATCGATCTACAGTAAAACTTCTTTTACCAATTAGTGGGTATACTAGACATATTTACAAAGCAAGAGGTTGCTTTATACAGAGGAAAGGTTATGCGAAGACCTCCTTTTGGGGCGGGTGGGGGTGGCGGTGGGGTGGCGGTGGGGGTGGCGGTGTGAGGTTGTATTGCACTGACATCTGTCTTAACCCTTTCCTCCATAAATACGCCTTTCTACGCATCTGTAAAAAATCACCTACTGAAACCAATGTGATAAATAGAGCAAATGCTCTATTTATCACAATGGTGTCGAACTACAATGGTGTCGAACTACAAAATTCTAAATGTTTCCTTTTCTCTAGTTAATGATCCTTTTCGGTAGATTTATTCAAAGAGGTGGTATCTAAAAATAGTCTATGAGGTAATAGGTTAAACGGCATCTCCACCAGGATCGAAACTGTCTAAGATTATGACGGTTGTCGTTTAGCCTTGATGTTGTCAAGTAAAGCAAATGAAATAAACTGATTCCATGTCAACTTATAACTCCTTTAACACTACAGACGAAGACTAAAATAAAGTTTACATTGCAAACAGTGTATATCCACACGAAACACCGAGTAACCGATTAGATTCAACACTGTTTGACAGACCGATACCGTTTTTATAAGAAGTAAACGAAAAAAAAGTTTGTATTTAACATTGATGCAGACGACACATTTTGCAGACGAGATATACAGGATTAGACAGGTTAACTTTTTGCAGAGGATAAGACAGTCAAACCCCATGTAAAGTGACCACCAGAACAAATTCTGTTGGGAGCTTTCTGCATTACTTTCCTCCTGCAATAAGCAACCATATGTTTTTTTAAAGAAATCCTATGTTTATACATAAAGTGGTCGGTTTAGAGAGGATTAATTGTACACTAAATGGAAACAAGATAATGACGTAGGCGATGTGTTTGATGTAATCCCGTTTTTCCCCTTGTAATATTACTTTAACCCTTTCCCTCATATAAACGTGTTTTCACGCATTTGCAAACAGAGTAGACCCAGATCAGACGGCTCCTAGAGGAGCCGTCTGATCAGGGTCTACTCTGTTTGCTTTATAGATTTTTAAAGATCTGTGTCTTTACTTTCTAAAATTGCTACAATGTTCCACTTTTCATATTTTATTATAACTATTTTGGCCATGATTATGCAGTAGATACTGAAAAATGAAATAAACATAGAGCAGGGAAAGGGTTAAACTGTACCAATAATGACTGTTTTAGATGCTAATGTCATTGATCGGCAGATATGGCGGTTTCGACTTCAATAGTTGGAGATATTATGATTGAACTACTTAACCCTATACCTGGTAGACAAGCTATTGGAGTAGACCCAGATCAGACGGCTTCTGCTGGGGCCATCATGTCAGGGTCTGCTCTGTTTGCTTATGAAATTATGAAGATAGGATTATACAGCACTGGTCATGATCAAAACATCATGTGTTCGTATGTCGTTATAAAATGACCAAGGTTAACTCCATTGGTGGCGGAGTTAAGAGTGAAATCCAGAAACAGGGTTGATACCAAATACAGAATGCCTTTATGAATAGACATATGTGTCTTTTTAAAAAAAAGGTGATTGCTTATTGTGGGAAGAAAGTAATGCAGAAAACTCTTGTGGGAGCTTTCTGCATAACTTTCGTCCTGCATTAAGCTACCTACTGGCTTTCAGACCCAGAATTAGATCTCTTTTTTGTGGTTGCTTTACAGAAGTCAAAGTCAAAGACTAATCAAAGTCCTGAGGGTACTCAATGGCATATTGTTCCATTATATCTCTTGGAATTTAAACATTGCATCAATCTTCTGTATAGTCGTTGCATGATTTGAATCGAACACAGTGTCAGACAACGAATAGTCCCCACCGTGTACTAGTCTTTTAACCCTTTCCATGCAAGAAATAATGACAACATGATTATTGATTAGGTGAATTTTATAATGGCAAATGAATACAAGCCGAGCATACCATGATCTACAGTTGCTGTCTGATCTGGGTCTACTCTGTTTGCAAAGGCATTAAACAGTGTATCTATGGCGTAAAGGGTTAAAGTAGAATTCGAAAATCAAAATGAAACAATCGCCTGTTTTAACCCATTCCCTCATAGACTATTTTTTGATCCTACCACTTTGAATAAATCCACCGAAAAGGAGCATTAACTAGAGAAAAGGAAAATTCAGCATTGTGTAGTTTTGAAACCATTGTGATAATTAGAGCATTTGCTCCTATGGAGCAAATGCTCTATTTATCACAATGGTTTCAGAACGTGACTTCTACAGAGGCGTCAAAAGGTGTCGATATGAGGGAATGGGTTATCTGAATGCCGTGTCGCATGAATACCCATTACTTCATTATAGTATGTTAAAAGCAGCCATACTGCGCTTCGTCAACCACTCTAGACCATCACTAAACACGCTGCATACCCACTGATGTCATCAGTGTTTGTTGCATGAAACCTTATATTAACTGTCCAGTGCCCTGGGAATATGGTTGGTTATGGAAGTACAGTAGTGTCAATAAATATTAACTAGGTAACTTGAGTCTAAATTATAGGGGTTTCTGTGATTGCATATGATGTATCTATCCGATTCCCCCGGACCAAGATTCTGATTACGTTTTATGTCTTATCCCATCATAAAGTGTCAGAGGCTGACAATTAAATCTATAAAATAGTCAGATAAGCTTAATGTCCTAAATCTCATTATTAATACCAGCACACATTACGGCAGATGACGGGCTTAATATTTGCAAACCATTTGGCCGTGCATGATAAAGACAGAGGAGATCGAATGGCCCGAGCTCGGAAGAGCTGATAGGCGCAGATAAGGACAAAAATAATGAAAACGTTTCTTATAAAACCGTCACTTTATCACCAGCGTCGTCGTATCTAAGGTTTCTGACTAAAAATCCCATTTATCTAGGATTATCAATCCATCCAGAAACAGGGAAAATAGAAGAGATTTGGGGGTTGCTTGTAATATGGGGAATATTGATCATATTTCTCGACCAGTCTCACTTTAGCATCAACTCGGTGGCAGACTGCACCGCCTTTCGTTCTAATTACTTATGATCGTGTGGCCAAGATAAAACGCGGACGTATCGGACTGTCTTATCGTGCTGTATCCGTTATTCCATCTCGACTAATGGATTAAATCGAACCGAATCTATCACACTGCAAGCTTTTCTAATCAGTTATCGGGACGTTCATAAAGAAATAGAATATATGAGAAGATCTTATCGAATGCCCAGGAATGGGAGAGCCTGAGTTCGCGCGATAAGCGAGATTCCCCGAGACTAAATCACGTTCTGAGATAATTACAATTTGCAAATTGCATTTTGTCTATGGCCAGAAAAAATCATTTGCAGATAAGCGTTTCTTAGGAACCATTGTTCAGAGAAGAAACGTGGATGCAATGCTTTATCTTGTGTTTGATAGGGATTCGAGTGTTATATTTACACAGATCCGCCCATAGTGATTATTTTTATTTATATTCTTGTACCGCTTGCACGAAAACGGTATCATTTTCTGCGATTGCTATCTTGCACCCTAAAAATAAATTCGTAGACATTTTCACACAATCGTTCTGCGATAAGCTGCCAGGAATTCTCGACAAAAGTGATATTCAGATTGGAAACCTTGTTATAGTGGTGTTAAGTAACCACGCATCCATCGTTTCAGCTCAGTTTTGTCTAATTTATAACTGTTTATCATTTGTCCAGTTTCTACACGGTTGGCAGTGAACAATGATATTCATTATTTGGATGAAAAGATTTCACAGTTGTTAACACTATATCTTTACCATGTTGTGTGCAAGACTATAATTATATTCGCAACAGTATGGGTCCAGATGGAACAGAGGAAATTTGGCTGTCATCAGAATCCAAACTGTTTAATAATCTGATCGTTGGTTTTGAAACTTATAATGAACATTGATATACATAAATACAGAAAGCCCCCACCTCCCACCCACCCACCCACCCACCTTCTCACCCTTGGGTGATTTCTGTATTCTGCACTGCTTTCATTCAGTATTACGCAACCACCTGTGTACAAAATGCAAGAAGCTAATCAAAAACAAAAGTTGCGTCACAGGTGCGATTAATAGAGATAAGACCGTAAGAAAAAAGAGCAGGACTCAGGTCAGACGGCTCCTTTATGAGCAGTTTGATCTGGGTCTACTCTATTTGCAAAATACCTATGTATATATTATAGGCTTAAATATGACCAATGTTGCAGTCGTGTCGAAACTGAAAACTGTAGCCTCGTTAGGAATCAAATCCTAGTACTTTTTGGAGTATTTATATTGGTTGAAATACAAAGACGGGGCATGGAGGGAGCGGTAATTGGTTAACCCATGCAGTTACTGTCCATGTCTTTATATAACCCTTTACCTGGTGAATATTCATCAGGGTCCATGCTTATAAAGCTTTTAGTTGAGTCTGAGTACGTTCTCAAGCTTTTGATTGGTCAGATTTGAGCCTCTGGCTCAAATTTGACCAATCAAAAGCTTGAGAACTCAAATCTGACCAATCAAAAGCTTGAGAACGAAACTCAGACTCAACTAAAAGCTTTATAAGCATGGACCCAGAGCTCCAGATAAGAAGCGTGAATTTAAACACTTTCAACCATAGCTCATTTATTTCTCCATCAAACCCTATACTGTGACCATTCTTTAGAATAGTCTCTTGGAGACGATTCTAAAGAGTGGTCACAGTATAGGGTTTGGTATATTGATTAGTTAAGCTTTGTAACTGGCATTATGAACAACGGTACCTCTGAACATGGCAGAAACTATAGAACCAGATCTTTATCACTACATAAGCAAACAGAACAGACTCTGTTCAGACGGTGCCTACAGGCTCAGCTCTGTTTGCAAAGGCATGCACAATCGTGTACATGTATATCAGGTCCAAGGATAAGGCAGATTGCGTTAATTATATACGTACAGTAGTATACAACGCCGGTGACTGAGTTGAGTTTTACAGGATTGCGACAATGAAGAATGGTCACAATAACTAATGACCATTGTTTCAATGGTAAGCAAACGGTGTATACTTAGATTCGTCACATTTTCATAGACGTGCCTGGTGCCTGGTCTACACTGTATTGCACGCGTTAGCATCAACTAAATGATACAGTAAAACCTCTCTATAACGGCCACTAAATTGTGTTAATTAGTTGGTATTTAGGGCAGGTGGATGCTTAAGCTACAGGAGCGTTCTGTTTTACTTTCACCTTGCTTTAAGCAACCACCTGCCTTTAACACAAAATATTTGATGTAATTTAGTGCCCGTTATAGAGAGGTTTTTACTGTATTGTCTCATTTGTTAAACAGTTTATTGTTGGCGAAACTGGAAAAAAGTATAAACTGACACTGTGCTTTACATCCAACATTTTCCTTCATATAAACTCCTTTCCACGCATTGGCAAACAGAGCAGACCCAGATCAGACGGTACCTATAGGAGCCATCTAACCAGGGTCTGCTCTGTTTGCTTATGATATAATATAGATCTGATTCTGCAGTTTGTCTCTCAGCACAAATGCCATGTGTTAACATACCAGTATAAAAATAATCTAATTAATATTCATGACGTCACTAATTTTTACATGAATATGTAACAGCGAAAGGGGTAAAAACCCTTATCCCGCTGTTAAAAAACAACAAACAACAAAAAACCTACTTCTGTTCAAGTTAGGATTTGGTGTAGTCTTTACTTCGTCAGATTCAATAATTAACCCATTCCCTCATATTGACGCATTTTGACGCCTCTGCAAAAGTCACTTTATGAAACCATTGATGCTCTATTTATCACAACGGTTTCAAACTACAAAATTCTAAAACTTCCCTTATCTCTAGTTCATGCTCCTTTTCGGTAGATTTATTCAAAGTGGTTGGATCTAAAAATAGCATATGAGGGAATGGGTTAAGCTTTTGAGAAACTGTTGACCGAGTGCCAAACAGCTTGGATCCTGAGACGACACATTACTCGGCATCTCATCTGGGTCCAAACTATTTGAAAATGCGAGACAGGTTTCGATTAGCAGGTGAAGAGTTAAATTTCTGCTTTTTAACTCGTGCATTGCACTTCTTTATCTTGAACTCCAGGGCATTCGCAGATGCCATATAATTAATGCAGGCTGCGAATTTGCATTATGTCTAATGGTGTCCTTAGTGCCATAACTCAAGGCATTTTTTCAAAGGTTGGGGACATTAGTAATTTAGTATGCTATTCCAATAAATATGCAAATTAGGGATTTCCGATCCAACAAAGTCTCCTCTTTGAGTTATTCTATTATCAAATATATTACCGAGAGACTTCGGTGCAGGCCAGTCTCCCTAGGGACATGATAAATATATCAATAAACCGACGATTATTCTCCATTCTTTAGATAAAATAGTTTTCGCTTATCGTGTTTTTGCAAGAAGAAAATGAAAAGATATTTGAGCAGATAAGGCGGGGGAACAAGATAAGTCAGTTTCAGTGTCAGACGTTCTTTAATCAATCGTGTATGAAGCCGCTCAAAACGATCAATCTTAGCCGCGAAAATTAATGACATTTCAGCTATTCTTAGCCGCAATGACGACAGTGGGCTAGTACGTTATATAACAATACACAATATCCGTCTCAAGGGGGAAAAGGGCATTCAAACAATACAAATATTGTAGACAAGGATCAGTCTTCATTGACAATGCAGAGTCCTTTTTGGGGTCTACACTGTTCGCAGTAGTACCTGACAATATGCCACGAAACTCTAATTAACAATAAAATTCTCATATCGTTATTCTAAGATATTTACATGTACTCTCTCTGACATCCATTTTGGTTTACTATCCCCTTACGAGTGTTTCTAATTCTACAATACAATTACTTTATGTAAATTGATTGAAAAGGTTTTTGTAATAGAATCCCAAATGTCTCTAGTATCTTATTAACCTGGTCTACTCATAAATTAAATTTGATTTTACTAAGCTTTAATGGCAACAGTCCCTCCTCTGAATCACATCACTGTTGATCTCTTCATTTGCTTTATCATGTGTGAAGCCTGCGTCACAAATCTATATTTTATTAGCCCCAAATTCTTGTTTTGTATGACAAGAAAATCTCATTTAAAATAAGCTGTTAAATATTGCATATCTACTGTCGCTATCTCGAATAATTTTCTGAATTTTCACAATCTCTCTACCAATCAATCATTGACATGGATTTTTTTCCAAATGTGGGCGCCATATTGAGTGGCGCATCACGTGATCTGGCGTGCTTGTTTTGCGTTAATGAAAGCAGGAGTTATCAGATAGATGTTATCACAGATGATAGGAAATTCGTGTAAAATTTTGAAATATTTTGTTTGATGTTTTAAAAAAGGTGAAGTAGTTATTTCTTCAGATTAAGATGTATCGGAGATGTACGTTGAGATGTCGCCGCCAGCTCAGGCTTGTGAAAAATATTTCTCCTAATTTGGTTTGTTTTCGCAACATCATTCTGCATATCTGATATACAGCAGCGCAAGAAGCATGCAAAACTAGCCATTTACATAATGTCACCGGTGTGCAGTCGCTTCGAGCGTATGTTTGTCGTTGTCTGCACATTCTGGTACATCTAGATTATCTCCTCTCCTCGAGGAGAGACTTCTAAGCGCAGTCTGGGAACTACTTAACACCACAAGGCTCTGTCGATTATTATCACCGACAAAAACTACCTTGTCGATTCAGGAAGGCTTGGCCATGAGTATGTATCCCCCCCCCCCCCCCCCCCCACACACACACACTTCCTCTCCCCACCTCATGTCAAATGCACAACATGACATCAACAATATAATACTTCATATACAGTTAAACCTATCTAAACCAAACTTTCAAATTAGTATCAATGCTGAATCTTCAGCGCTTTCCTGTTGAATATTCATGTAAGAAAATCTGACATCATTAGTATCCAGAGCTACAGATAAAGGTGCGTACCAAAATACATGTACTAAAATCGTCATTTCTCCACCAAACCCTATACCGTGACCACTCTTTAGAATCAAAGACCTATGATAACACACTATTTGTTATCATAGGTCTTTGTTAGAATCGTCTCTAAAGAGTGGCCACAGTATAGGGTTGGTGGCGATAGGAGCGTTCTGTTTTACAAAATACTTGATGTAATTTAGTGGCCGTTATAGAGAGGTTTTACTGTTTGTAGAAACTGTAGAGATATGCCTGCTATAGTTACATATACAAACAGAGCAGATCCTGATCAGACGGCTCCTATAGAAACCACCTGTTCTGGGTCTATTCTGTATGCAAATGCGTGGATAGACGTTTATATTAGGAAAAGGGTTACATCATTGCACAATCAGTAATTTTGTGTCTACAACATTTGTCGTTTATTTCAATCTTAAAACAAAAGTTCTCTCATTTTCTTAACAAAACTATTTTCAAAGTGTCAAACTGATGAGATGCCACATTACGTCTCAATATTATTAGTGCGTATTGACCATTTCCCTGTTGTTTATTTGTTAACCCTTTCCCTCATATAAACGTGTTTTCACACACATGCAAACAGAGTAGATCCAGATCAAACGGCTCCTAGAGGAGCCGTCTGATCAGGGTCTGCTCTGTTTGCTAATAGAATTTAATAGATATGTTTCCTTGCTTTTGCTTTCTAAAACGTCGACAATATTCCACCTTCCATATTTCATTATAACTATTTTGTCCATGAATATTCAGTAGGTAATGAAATTTGGAATAAATGTAGAACAGGGAAAGGGTTAAGAGATATTAGTGGAATTCTAATAATGGCATATTTACACACGGAATTTTGGTATTGGAAGAAATTGTAAAACAACATCTACAATAATTTCATAAGTAGACAGAGTAGGCACTCGTCTTACAGGAGCCGTCTGATCTGGATCTACTCAATTGCAAAGGCGTTTATATGAGGGAAAGGGTTACACTCCAGCTCTCCGACATGTTCTTATGAGAACAAATATGATAGGGTTTGGGCAGAGAAATCAAGAATGTAAATTGAGCAACGATATAAACAAAAACTGCAGTTTCTAGTTTGCCTGTAGAAAAGGTGACTGCATAATTATCTTTTGACTTTGATTTTAATTGAAACATATTGAAAATAATTATAGTAATGCATAATGTACATGCGCCATACAGGATGAAATGACGAATCTTTATAAGTTATCCCTTTCGTCACATAAATACGCATTTCTACGCCTTTGCAAACAGTGTAGACCCAGATCAGGCCGCTTCTATAGCAGCTTATGAAATAATATAGGTATGTCTGTACAATTTCTGCCATGTCCACGCGCCTATAAAAAATGTAATCTAATTAATATTCATGATGTCATTATTTCTTACATGAATATTCATGGAGTAAAGGGTTAATTTTTACATTATAAGTTGCACTATTCAGCGCATGTTCTTGTGTTATATGCCCTTACAGTGTTACTGTCACTGAACCGAGGATAACTAATCACCGATAAACATCGAAAAACTCCAAACCTGTTCAAACGATCATTTCGGATTCCCAAGATACCTGGGTATATAGCAATGAGTAGCATCGAACGAGAACTAAGGGCGTTTGATAAAAAACATTATTGTGACGTGATATGTAATGACAATGTACAAAAGGGCAGTTGAATCGAACTGAGTCTGCAATGTTCTTTTTTTGCACTGCTTCTTTTGCTTTCGTTCGTTAACCCTTTCCCTCATAGAAACGTGTTTTCAAGCATTTGCAAACAGAGTAGACCCAGATCAGACGGCTCCTATAGGAGCCGTCTGATCAGGGTCTACTCTGTTTGCTAATAGAATTTGAAAGATCTGTGTCTTTACTTTCTAAATGACTAAAATGTTCCACCTTCCATATGTCATTATAACTATTTTGTCCATGAATATTCAGTAGGTATTGAAATTTGAAATAAACATAGAACAGGGAAATGGTTAAGTGCTTGTGGGGCGGCCGTAAAACCACGCCCCGTACTTCATTCTCAGTGTTGTTATATTTGTCATTAGTTCCGATGTTATTAGTTTTAAAAACTGAATACCACTTAAGCCGGTGCTAGGGGACATTAGTATAGTAGTATTGCACTTTTCATAACTGCTCATGAACAGACTCAATAAAACCGAGTCTGCAATTTTCTCTGTTTGCATTGCTTCTTTTGCTTTCGAAGGATCTCCTACTTTCAGAACTGTTGTATACACTTTGAGTATCATGTGGTATCATAATATGTAACATGTTTGTGTTATAGAAAGTAATTATTATATGACTACATCAATCGGTGTATAGAAAGCAATAACTGTACGTCTTACACTAGTATTTGTGTGCATAGAAAGCGATTATTGTACGCCTACAAAAGTATTTTTGTGAATAGAGAGTAACGAGTGTACGTATTCAATAGTATTTTGGTTTATAGAGAAGTAATTATTGTACGTCTACAATACATTTTATGTTATAGAAAGTAATCAGTGTAATTCTTCAATAGTATGTGGTGTATAGACTGCAATTATTGCATGTCTCCAATAGCACTTGTGAAAAGAAATTAATAAGTGTACGTCTACAGTAGCATTCGGTGTATGGACAGTATAGAGTGTACGTTAACAACAGCATTTTGTGCATACAAAATAGTAATAGTATGTATACAATAGAATGTATGTTATAGAATGTAATCATTGTACGTCTTCAATAGCATTTGGTGTAGAGATACATATAGCGATTATTTCATATCTCTAATAACATGTTGTACATAGAAAGTAATACATGTACTTGTATATCTACAATAACGTGTTTTTGTGCATAGAAAGTATTGATTGTACGTTCTGTGCATAGAAAAATAATTATTGTACATCTACAATAGCATTTTGTTTAAAGGAAGTAATGTTCGTGTGTCAATACTAGTTAGCATTTGGTATATAAAATAATGTTTTTTGTGTTTATACTAGCATTTGATATATAGAAAGTAATGTTTGTGTGTTTATAATAGCATTTGGTATATAAAACGATGCTTTTGTATGTCTACAATAGCATATTGTGTTATAGAAAGTAATACTTGTATGTCTACCATTATTATTTTGAGCATAGAAAGTCATAACTGTACGTCTACAATAGGATTGTGCGCCATAGAAACATCTGAAGAGCATTGTGATTGTGTGCATAGGAAGTAATGTTTGTGCGTCTACAATGGCATTTCGTGTATAGAAAGCAATGTCTGTACATGTATATCTTCCATAGCCTTTTGTGTTATAGAAAGTAATTATTGTATGTCTACAATAGCATTTGGTATTATACAAAGCAGCGACCGTATGTCTACAATAGCATTTGATATTATACAAAGCCGCAAACATATGTCTACAGTAGCATTATACAAAGCAGCAACCGTATGTCTATACTAGCATTTAATATTATACAAAGCAGCGACCGTGTGTCTATAAAAGCATTTAATATTATGCAAAACAGCGACCATATGTCTATAATAGCATTTGATATTATACAAAGCAGCGACCGTGTGTCTATTATAGCATTTAATATTATACAAAGTAGCAAATTGTGTCTACAGTAACATTAGGTGTTAAAGTGTCGTCCCGCAATGACCTGTAACCTGTCTCAAACATACACTCAGATTTAAATAGCATTTGATATTATACAAAAACGCGACTGTAAATCTACAATAGCATTTGATATTATACAAAGTAGCGTCTGTATATACACTAACAGGTGTGATAAGGCTTAACCCATTCCCTAATAGGCTATTTTTAGATCCAACCTCTTTCAATAGATCTACCGAAAAGGAGCATTAACTAGAGAAAATGAAACTTTTAGAATGTTGTACTTCTGGAACCATTGTGATAAATAGAGCATTGCTCCTTAGGAGCAGATGTTTTATTTATCACAATGGTTTCAAAAAGTGACTTTTACAGAGGCGTAGAAAGGCGTATTTATGGAGGAAAGGGTTATTAAGCTGCATCCTGTCTAAAACATACAATCTGACTTTCTTTTGATAGATATATCTGTCTTTGAATACCTATTGCAAAGAGGGTAGACCAAGACATGACATCTTCTGTTCAAACTTTCTGACCAGAGTCTGTTCAATTTGCTTATATGGTACAAATCTTATTTGTATTGTTTGCCATAGCAACATCATTCCTAATATAATAATTGAACCAATCAGTGTTCGTAATGATCATTCCTATTCATCAAGTAAAGAGTTAGAAGTTTGCCATATTCATCAACAGATAGTTGGGCTGATCTGTTTATCGGGAGTTTGCTTGCTCTGTCTAGAGCCCGGGGTATTTACACCTGCGGACGAGCCCTTATCTTTAGTCATCGTATGGGTAGATAGTGATGCATATTTAAAGAGCACTGATAACAAAATCTCGGCTGTTTTCTCTTGTTTGTCGATAACCGTGAATATGTCAAGTGTAAGTAGGACAAAAGTTCAACAAATACCTCCGATAGTACGCTGAAAACTCAACTTGCTAGCCATGGTACTTGGGTATTTTGTAGATAAAGATTTAATAAAAGCTAAGTCACCGGAGACACGATGAAGTCAAGAACTTAGATAAGAAGAGCTCCGGTTAATCTAAATCACTTATTTCTCAGTCAAATCTTATCTTGTTGGTACTCATTAGAACCTGTTAAGAGAGCTTATTGTAGCCCATTCCCTCATATGCTATTTCTAGACACAGTCTGTCCTCTTTGAATAAATCTACCGAAAAGGAGCATTTACTAGAGAAAAGGAACATTTTAGAATTGTATGGTTTTGAAACCAGTGTGATAAAAAGAGCATTTGCTCCTGCAAATGCTCTATTTATCACCATGGTTCCAAAAGGAGACTTTTAAAGAGGCGTCAAAAGGTGTCAATGTGATGGAATGGGTTAATGAGTAACTATCTTATATAGATTTCATAAATACGCCTTCCGCACAAGCCCTTCTTAACCAATTTCAACCCCTGTGCCAGTTATGCAATCATGCTATCCTCTATACGGGCCTGTGGGGAACCAGAGAAACTATCTGTGATACAGTCTGTGATACAATGGATACGTGATATTTTAAATCTTAACTATTGATATTTACCCTTTACTTCATAAATATTCGTACATGTATAGGAAATAATGTATGCGATAATCTTATTTAGTATTCTTTTCATAATGACATAAAACAAGAAATAGAACTTTTTGTTCGAGTTATCCCAAAGATCGAGTTCGAGATATCAAAGTTCAACTGTAGTTCAATAAGCCAACGGAGAATACCTTGATCAGATAGACTGCCTCATACAGGAGCCATCTGACATTGGTCTACTCTGTTTGCAACGGCGTTCAAATGTGTATTTTGACTACTTCCGACTCGAAGAAACTTTTGAGAAACTATTGACCAAGTGTCAAACATCGTCTCATCTGGATCCAACTGTTGGTAAATACGCATCATGCATTCATGTAAGAAATAATGACGTCATAAATACTAATGAAATTCATTTTGCACGACTTTCTACGCCATTGAAAACAGAGTAGACCCAGATCAGACGGCTCCTATCAGGGTCTTCTCTGTTTGCTTATGATATAATATAGATCTGATTCTACAGTTTCTGTCATGACCAAAACTCCACGTGCTCAGGAGCTATTATAACAATTAATCTAATTAATATTCATGATGTCATTATTTCCTACATTAATATTCATGGCGTAACGAGTAAAGGGTTAAATAAACTGACACAGCTTGGACAGTTCAATTAGATATACGTAAATACGTATGAATAGATGTTATATAAATGGTATGGAACATCATTACGTCATAACTCGGTTATTAGATCTGCGATTAACTACAGAAATTATATAATGTTACGTTTATCCATTTACTCCATGCATACACATTTAAACGCCATTGCAAGCATGGTAGACAAAGATCAGATAATGTCTATAGCAGCCGCCAGGTGAGGGTCTGCTCTGTTAACTTATGGAATTACATAGACGTTCTACATTTTTTACCAAGGCAAAACATTTTATTTTCATCTGCCATTATATATATTATGCTAAATAATATTCAGACATGCATTACTTCTTACATAAAGAGTCCTGATTAAAGGGTTACACATTTAACGAGAAGGTGAAAGTGCTTGACACGAATTCAAGTAGATGTTGTCCGTGGACTTGTGCACATGCATGTATATATATGGTAAAGCAGATACAAACAATTTATGCTGCGACGTAGGCCTTCGTAAAATCCGAGTGATAAGTACCACTTTACTCCATCAATACATCTTTCTACGCCTCTGCGAACAGAGTAGACCCAGGTCAGACGCCTCCTGTAGGAACCGTTCGATCAGGATCTGTTCTGTTTGCTTATGACATAATATGGACATGAATCTACAATTTCTGCCAATGCCAAGCATTTCTCTGTCCATGTGCCGTAATAAAAACTTATTATAATAATTCATGATGTCAAGTCTGACATGATTATTCATGGAGTGACGGAGTTTTAGACCGAATGTATAGTTACTGTCAGGTGATGGTTGCCGACTACTTGTGACCGGCATGCCAGGGTTGGCTGACCGAAGGTACCAGTTGGTCATTGATCAAGGTTGGCAGAGATACACATCTGAACCGAGCTACGAAATCTTTCTTATCTCGCCTGATAAGACAGGGACAATATCTGCATCGCTCAGTAACGTGGGTGAGACGGAAAACGTGATAAGGTCGCTTAGCGAGCTCCATCGATTAACGCTTAAAATGGAGGGCGAAATATCACGAGGACGAATGCAAACCATGGAGATAGGAAAATGATGTCGTTTTATTCGCCCCCTTGATAAAAATGAACGATAAGAGAAACGGGTATGATAAGGCAATGACATATCGAAAAACACTGAAACAAGAAGAGATAAGCGTTTTTATCTACTGCACTTTTCAGAAATTTCTTTTACAGACAACTGGCTGATATTTTCCGCATCTGTGCGCCGCTTTGCGAAATGCAACATTTGCACAATGCAAACAGTGTTGGATCAACCGTCCTGATAGAAATGCTGTTTGCCCGCTTCTGTTCCAGACAGTTTTGAATCTGGCCAGAAGCCGATTGACTAATCTGGGACTACATCGTTCGCCGTCTGGTACCGCATCTAGAACTTGCGTATAACCTACATGCTAATATATCTATCTTGTATTGAAGTAAACCTTTCTTTTATAAAACCCTTTACTCCATAAATATTCATAAAAAAAATAACGACATCATGACTATTATTTTAATTAGATTAATCTTTATTACAGAACATGGACACAGGATTTTTTGACAATGGCAGAAACTGAAGAATCACATATATATACAGAACATACCCAGATCAGATCGCTCCTACATGAGCCGTCCGATCAGGGTCTACACCGTTTGCAAAGGCGTAAAAATGCGTATTTATGGTATAAAGGGTTAACCCTTTACCTGATAGAGATGCCTTCTCATGCCTTTGTAAACAAAGCAGACCTGGGTCCATGCTTATAAAGCTTTTAGTTGAGTCTGAGTTTCGTCCTCAAGCTTTTGATTGGTCAGATTTGAGTTCTCAAGATTTTGATTGGTCAGATTTGAGCCAAAGGCTCAAATCTGACCAACCAAAAGCTTGAGAACGTACTCAGACTCAACTAAAAGATTTATAAGCATGGATACTGATCAGGGTTTATTCATTGTGTTTGCTTGTGTAACTATATTGACCTGATTCTGCCCTTGCCAAACATTTTCTGTGTCCATATACCACAATAAATAGTCAGCAAATAAATATTGATGACCTCATTATTTCCTATATGAATATTCACCAGTTTATTATTTGAATGGTGTTAACCCATTCCCTCATAGGCTATTTTAGATCCAACCTCTTCGAATAAATCTACCCAAAAGGAGTATTAACAAGAGAAAAGGACAATTATATATGTTTTTTAGTTTTGAAACGATTGTGATAAATAGAGCATTTGCTCCTAAGGAGCAAATGCTCTATTTCTCACAATGGTTTCAAAAAGTGACTTTTAAAGAGGCGTAGAAAGGCGTATTTATGGAGGAAAGGGTTAAATTATTAATGCATAAAATCTAAAATAAACCCGTTTCCAGTAGGAGATCTTAATTATGACGTAGGCCTTCATTTTCAATATCAGCATGTTGATAATGTATCATGAATGTTATTGTAATCATATTCTTGGTGCCAATATCCAGAAATAGAATCTACTGAAAATTATCTTCCATTCTCATCTTCGAATCTAATCAGATTTTCGAAAAGCTTAAACAGTGTAGTCATTACAAAAACACCGTGTCTTGGACCGACATTGTCATTCAGTTAGAAATACCAGATTCTGAAACTGAGCAACAATTTTTAACCCTTTATCCCATGAATATTCATGTAAAAATAATGACAATATGAATATTGATTGGCTGAATATTTATATAATGACATTTCAAACATAGAACTATTTGGCTAAGTAAGAAACTGTAGAATCATATACAGGACTGATCTGGGTCTACTCTGTTTGCAAATGTGTTGAAATGCACCACAATGTGGTCAAGCGAATCCACTTGACCATCACAGTCAAAGTTGTTTTCGTCATTTATATTGTATTCCCTGACTTAGGGACAGTTTGTGGCTAGTCTCTGACCTGCCTGATTCATCAAACCAATCTCTACACAGCACAGAAGGCAGCACGCTCCCATAGTCTGGGTCCATGCTTATAAAGCTTTTAGTTGAGTCTGAGTTTCGTTCTCAAGCTTTTGATTGGTCAGATTTGAGTTCTCAAGCTTTTGATTGGTCAGATTTGAGCCAGAGGCTCAAATCTGACCAATCAAAAGCTTGAGAACGTACTCAGACTCAACTAAAAGTTTTATAAGCATGGACCCAGGCGTCATAACGTCCACTTAACTATAGTGGGTCATTTTTCAGTGATGAACATGGAAGTTTTCTGTATAGGTGTTGGTCTGCATAAAGCTAGCACATGTCATTGGTATGCATTAAGCTAACACCCATATTCAGCCTGTATTAAGCTTAACCGTGTTTTGGTCTGCATTCAGCTAACACAGGCCTTTGGTCTGTATTAACCAATTCCCTCATAAGCTATTTTTAGACCCAATCTCTTTCAATTAATCTACCGAAAAGGAGCATTTAGAGAAAAGGCAACCATTTAGAAGTGTGTTGTATTTAAACTATTGTAATAAATAGAGCATTTTCTCCATAGGAGCAAATGCTCTATCTATCACAATGGTTTCAAAAAGTGGCATTTACAGAGGCGCCAAAAGGCGTCAATATGAGGGAACGGGTCTTAAAATACAGAATCAGATTTGTTTTGAGTGCTAGTATTAGAGAGGTTTTACTGTACTAGAGAAAACTATCCCCTTACCTGATGAATATTCATATAAGACTGTATGAATATCAATTAGCTGAACTTTTACAAATGGCTTTAAGAATAAAGGAATGTTTGACCATGTCAGAATAGTATAACGTTAAATTTAGTACAGTAAAACCTCTCTATAACGGCCAATTAATTATGTTAATTAGTTAGTATATAGGGCAGGTGGCTGCTTAAAGCAAGGTGAAAGTAAAACAAAACGCTTCTATAGGAGCGTTCTGTTTTACTTTCACCTTGCTTTAAGGTATTTAACATAAAATATTTGATGTAATTTAGTGGCCGTTATAGAGAGGTTTTACTGTATCGGTCTTGGAGACAGGTGGTAGCTAAATCCTCCTCTGGGAGTTTTCTGCATAACTTTCACCCTGCATTAAGCAGCCACCTGCCTAAAAGTTCTAAATTCTTCTCAACCAAAATTCCGTTTAAAGGGGTATCACTGTAATCGGAACTATATTATTTCATAAGCAGATAGAACAAACGTTGATCAGGAACCGTGTGGTCTGGGTATACTATGTTTGCAAAGGCCAAAACCGGGCGTGTCTATCAGGTTGTAAGGACAATCCTGATTTATGAGATGTTACGCAAGAGCTGAGATTTGATTACAGTGATAACATCTATTGCCACGACAGTTTCTAGTGGTCACAGAAAATGGTCTGACTTGTGACCTTTGATGGATCTGTTTATAAAACTACATACAAGGACCCGATAAGCAGCCCAGATTTGATATCATTTTCAAGAGCATACCTCAGCATAAACGAAGCTTTTGTCTTATCTGCTGTGTAAATACTCGGACCTGATAAAACATGATAGGGACCACAAAACCTATAAACTCGAGCACCACATAAAATGATAAAAGTTTGTCACATTCCTACTTTGTATATGGCACATAAGACTGTAAACCCGGACAGATTTCCTATCCATATTTGGATGGATGTTCGCCATCTTGGATGCTTATCACGTGATAACGAGACTGAAGGCACTTGTAGAGAATTCAGCTTTTATGTAAACTTATCGCGGTAAAATTTAATGATTATACAGGTAAAGGTGCATACCCAAATACTAAAATCGTCACTTCTCCACCAAACCCTATACTGTGACCACTCTTTAGAATGGTCTCTTAGAAACGAGTCTAAAGAGTGGTCACAGTAAAGGGATTGGTGGAGAAATAAAGAAGCTGTTATTGAAAATTTATGAATTTACGCATGTTATCTGGACCTCTGATATGATACTAATAGAGACATATGTTAGCACTACATGCAAGGAAAGTCTAGGTGCAAAGGTCATTTTTACTCATTTTGTCTTCTTTAATACCATTACTCTTTAACCCATTCCCTGATATTGGCGACTTTAAACGACTCTGTAGAAGTCACTTTGTTAAACCATTGTGATAAATAGAGCATTTGCTCCTATAGGAGCAAATGCTCTATTTATCACAATGGTTTCAAACTACAAAATTCTAAATATTTCCTTTTCTCTAGTCAATGCTCCTTTTCGGTAGATTTATTCAAACAGGTTGTATCTAAAAATAGCCTATGAGGTAATGGGTTAATCCATGAATGTTCAGCCAGAAATAATGACACCATGAATATTTAACTATCTGATTCTTTATGATGACATTTTATCCCATTCCCTCATATTGACGACTTTTGTCCCATTCCCTCATATTGACGACTTTTGACGACTCTGTAAAAGTCACTTTGTGAAACCATTGTGATAAATAGAGCATTTGCTCCTATAGGAGCAAATGCTCTATTTATCACAATGGTTTCAAACTACAAAATTCTACAAGTTTCTCTTTCTCTAGTTAATGCTCCTGTTCGGTAGATTTTTTCAAAGTGGTTGTATCTAAAAATAGCCTATGAGGGAAAGGGTTATATTAGCAGCAACGGTAGAAATATATCTAACTAATGTCATAACCAAACAGAGCAGAATCTGGTCAAACGACACCAACAGGGTTCGTCTCATCTGAGTCTGCTCTGTTCAACAGGGGCCAACAGACGCCTCTATGGAGTAAAGGGTTAACAATTTCGCTGATATTCATTGTCTGACAAATCAATCAAATCAAATTCCTTTTATTCTCCCAAATAAATATAAATATAATTATCAATACGGCGAAATATAAATAAACGAAATATTGTCATCAGCAACAACAAGGAGGACGGTCAATTGCACTGGCGGTGTCAGATTCGCTTTTGGCAACGAAATTGTTAAAGGTTCATCAAAGTTTCATAAAAGGTCCAATCTATAGGAAGACAAACTAAATGCAGATATATTTCAACATTGTCCTCTCCCTATTACAAGTATCCTGTATTGAGCGACCACCTGTCTTGAAGACCGACTATTAGACTTCCTTTGAATATTGTATTTATTTACAAGACGCCTTTAAACAACTTCGAAAATAGAGATGGGCCCGTCTGATCAAAGGGCTGCTCTGTTTGCTTATATAATATTATTAGAAGTTCTGATTTGATAGTTTTTGTCTATAACAATATAAAAATAGTAAATCAATATCCATTATGGATTTAGTCTGTCATGAATGTTCACAATAGTTTTGAATAGCGTTTAACCATTAACTCCATAAATAGGCATGCAAGAAATAATTACATCATGAATATTAATTAGATTAATTGTAATAATAGCACATGGACACGGGATTTTTTGAACATGGTAGAAACTGTAGAATCTTATCTATAGTGTATGATAAGCAAACAGAGCAGACCCTGATCAGACGGCTCCTACAGGAGCCGTCTGATCTGGGTCTACTCTGTTTGCAAAAGCATATATAATATATATGGAGTAAAGGGCTAGTAGTATTTAAATGTATCGCACAATCTGTATAATGTCGTAGTATAATGTAACGTTCTCAGACACAATCCTGCACTGAAGAACCTCTTCTTTAACTCATTCCTTCCTAAGCTATTTTTACACCCAGCCTCTTTGGAAAAATCTACCGACTAAAGAAAACAGTGTAGATTTGAAACTCATATGGAACAAATGCTTTATTTATCATAGTGGTTTCAAACAATGACTTTTATAGAGATGTCAAAAGGCACGAATAGGACGGAATGGGTTAATGAATATCCACGTAATAATTATTGACGTCATGTGTACATAATTGCTGCATTTTCATAAGTAGATATAACGGGGAGTTATTATATTGTTGGTATCTGTAGGACCAGATCCATTATAATTTCATAAGCAAACATAGCAGATCATGATCAACAGCTCCTACAGGACAAAAAAGTGTTTATGTGAGGGAAAGGGTTAAAAGTTAAAACTCTACCTCATAAATATAAATTTTAACGCTTTGGCAAATAGAGTAGACCCAGATGAGTCCACTCTGCTTATCGACTCGCATACAAATGCATACAATTGCATTCTCTTCCTCATAGGCAGATCCGCTAATTGACATTCGTGACGTCATGAATATTCATTAGGTAACGGTTTAATGCAGAACAAAGATTATGCACACGTCAGTCAGTACAGCTGTCACCCTGAAGTAAGCAATTATCTGCCAGAAAGACCAAGAATAATACTTCATTTAACCCTTTCCCCCATAAAGATGTATTTGCAAACGGAGCAGACCCAGATCCTACTCGACGGCTCCTCTAGGAGTCTGTCATATCTGTTTGTTTGTTGTGTTACAAAGATCTGGGTCCATGCTTATAAAGTTTTTTAGTTGAGTCTGAGTTTGTTCTCAAGCGTTTGATTGGTCAGACCAATCAAAAACTTGAGAACGAACTCAACTAAAAAGTTTTATAAGCATGGATACTGATTCTTCAGTGTCTGCCAAAGCCAAACCATTCTGTGTTTACATGTATATGCCATTATTAACATTCAGTTAATATGTATTCACGGTGTCAATACTCTTTATTACTCCATAAATACGCCTTTGCAAACAGAGAAGACGCAGATCAGACGGCTCCTATAGGAGCCGTCTGATCAGGGTCTACTCTGTTTGCTTATGGTACAATATAGATATGATTCTACAGTTTCTGTCATGGCTGAAATTAACGTGCCCATGTGATATTATACAAATTAATGTAATATTCATGACGTCATTATTGCTAAAATGAATATTCATAGGGGAAAGGGTTAATATTCATTAGGAAAACGGATAAACGGACGCTGCAGAGGGGTGCTTTACTGTCCTAAATGTTTTTCGCCCATTGAAGCCGAATTCGTTCTCAGGAGAGGGTTTGTCCGCAAGGATCAATTTTCGACAGATAAAACAAACAAAAGCGTTTCTCATAAACCATCGGTTATCGGCGAAGCTAAATTACCGGGAGATAAGCAGGCCGAGATATAAATTATTTAGGGATAAGGCATAGGAGATAGTGACGTTATGGCGGGATAAGAAATGTGATATGATATATGACAACCATAAAATTAAGTATCTTGGACAATTATTCCGATAATGTTATCAGTTGTTTGATTACCCTAGTCTGCTTGTTTTCTGTTACAAATTGTACATGTGTATTGTCTTACATCAACAGGGAGTGTGAACAGTAAAACCTCATTTAAGCGATTACCAAATCAGAAGTCCTAAAAAGCAGGTGGCTGCTTAATGCAAGGCAAAAGTAATGCAGAAAGTTCCTTTGGGAGCCTGTGTTACTTTCGTCCTGCATTAAGCAACCGTTTGCCTTAACCAATTCCCTCATATTGAAGACTTTTGACGCCTCTGTAAAAGTCACTTTGTGAAACCATTGTGATAAATAGAGCATTTGCTCCTATAGGAGCAAATGCTCTATTTATCAGCAAATGCTCTATTTATCACAATGGTTTCAAACTACAAAATTCTAAAATTTTCCTTTTCTCTAGTTAATACTCCTTTTCGGTAGATTTATTCAAAGAGGTTGTATCTAAAAATAGCCTATGAGGTAATGGGTTAAGCAACCGCTTGCCTTAAACGCCCATAATTAAACGTATGTTTAACCCTTTCCCCCATACAGACGTTTATTCACGCATGTTTGCTGATGGGCTTCGATAGATCTGTTTCTTTACTTTCTAAAATGACTACAATGTTCCACCTTCCATATTTCATCTATGAGTACTCAGTAGGTATTGAAATTTGGGGAAAAAACACAGAATACAGAGAAAGGGTTAAGGCATACTCTACTGTATGACAATCTGTTTCTGTTTTAATCGGTTTCTTTGGTACAAGAACCTAACAATGAATTTGCTTGTACATGTATATAAATAGTAACAATTAGTTACAAACAACTTTTAAACTTTAATCCATGAATATTCACGCAAAAAAATAATGAATATGAACAAAATTATTATTTATCATGACCGAAGCTGTAGGACCAGATAAATAATATATCATAAGCAAACATAGCACACCCTGATCAGATGGCTCCTGTAGGAGCCGTCTGATTTTGGTCTGCTCTACATGCAAAGGCGTATCTATGGAGTAAAGGGTTAAAGTGGTAGATTAGTAAAAAAAACCCAGAAATATTTAACCCTTTCCTCCTTGAATATTCATATAAGAAATAATGACGCCATGACTATTAAATCAGACGGCTCCTATAGGAGCCGTCTGGTCTGGGTCTACTCTGTTTGCAAAGGTGTAGAAAGGCTTATTTATGAAGGAAATGGTTAAAATGCAGAGAACAGTTAACGACAGAACGAAGGAGTGGGGACATTCTGCAGAACGAAGGGAGTGGGGCATTCTGCAGAACGAAGGGGGTGGGGCATTCTGCAGAACGAAAGGGTTGGGGCATTCTGCAGAACGAAGAGGTGGGGACATTTTGTAGAACGAATGGGGTGGGGGCATTCTGCAGACCGAAGGGGTGGTGCATTCTGCAGAACGAAGGGGGTGGGGGCATTCTACAGAACGAAGGGGTTGGGGTATTTTCTGCAGAACGAAGGGGTGGGGCATTCTGCATTCATTTTGCCTAGCGTTAACCCATTTATGACTGGTGTCCATAGTGGGTAACAGTCCAGATCGGAGTACAACTGGGGGAGCAAGCTGCTCAGGGCCTGTTCTTTTAGCTTCACTAACTAATTTCCATAGGTCATGTTGACATTTACCCATTTGCTCCCACGATCCCATATATGGGACGTAGGCAAACAGTGTACACTCTGACCAGACGCCGCATTATGCGGCGTCTGATCAGAGTCTACACTGTTTGCTGATAGGAATTTCAATATAAAACAAAACGAAATTAAAAATTTAGGCCATCCACCCCTTAGATAAAAAAAAATTGGACTCATCCAATATATAAACATGGAAGAATCCACTGGGAGCAAATGGGTTAAAGTAATTGCAGAAACAAGTGAAATGGTAAAAGTTTACAACATATTCTACAGTTTCTTCCATGACCAAGGCATCCTTTGATCTCACTTATAACGAAGTCCTCGGGACCCTCTGATTTATTTCGTTATATCCAAATTTCGTTATATCAGGTCCGTTTTACTATATGTAATCAGAGAGGGGGAATAAATTCTATTTTGTTATAAGCAATATTTCGTTATATCCAAGTTCGTTATAAGTGAGTTTCACTGTATAATAATAAAAGTTTCAGCTACAATATATTCATGACGTCATCATTACATTTCTTACGTGAATATTCAGGTAGGAACTGGTTAACACTTTACCTCATATATACGGGTTTAACGTATTTGCAAACAGAGTATACCTAAATCAGACAAATCTGCTCTGTTTGCTAATGGAATTTGACTGTTACCCCTTCCATGTTTCATTATAACTATTTTGTTCATGAATATTCAGTAGGCATTGAAAATTGGAATAAATATAGAACAGGTAAAGGGTTAAAGAACGACAGTTAGTTCTCCTCTGAATTATTATTATTATACAGTAAAACCTCTCTATAACGGCCACTAAGTTACATCAAGTATTTTGTGTTAAAGGCAGGTGGCTGCTTAAAGCAAGGTGAAAGTAAAACAGAACGCTCCTATAGGAGCGTTCTGTTTTACTTTCACCTTGCTTTAAGCAACCACCTGTCCTAAATAACGACTAATTAACACAATTTAGTGGCCGTTATAGAGGTTGTACTGTACATACGTACCACATTTATATAGCGCTCTTTTCACACAGGATATGTGCATTCAACGTGATTGGCCTTATTGTACTAACGACCCATTGTATACCAAATTACGACTACATGTATACACTGCATCATATTTCTGTAAATAATGCTTTACTCCATTATAAACGCACTTTAACGCCTCTGCAAACAGAGTAGACCAGCGTCAGACGCTTGCTTTAGGAGCCATCTGATCAAGGTTGTGCTCAGTTTGCTTTGTAAGAAATAATACAGATCAGGGTCCATGCTTATAAAGCGTTTTAGTTGAGTCTGAGTTTCGTTCTCAAGCGTTTGATTGGTCAGATTTGAGTTCCCAAGCTTTTGATTGGTCAGATTTGAGCCTTTGGCTCAAATCTGACCAATCAAAAACTTGAGAACGAAATCAGACTCAACTAAAAGTTTTATAAGCATGGACCCAGACCCGACACATGGTTAAAAGTTGCTATGCTCATGTACCTTTATGGAAGTTCTTATAATCAATATACATGTACATGATGTCATAATATCTTACATTATTATTCATCAGATAAGGGATTCATGATAGCAGAGAAGCTGAATCATGTATGTGATAAAACTGATATCTGAGATAGCATTTACGGTGAGTGGGAAATGTAATTCATGGTAGTAAATGTGGATGGAAGTTTAACTCTTTCCTTCATACAAACGCTTTTCAAGCCTTTGTAAACAAAGCAGACCCAGATCAGACAGTATGGGAGCCGTTTGACCAGGGTCTGTTCTGTTTGCTTATGAAATCATTATATACCTGACTCTTCAGTTTCTACCAATACCGAAACATCATGTGAACATACGGGAGCTTTCTGCATTATGCTCGTTCTAGATTACTAATGCAGCTACTCCTAAGAAGTTGTCGCCGGTTTCAATTTTAGTTTTAAAGTGGTTTAAAACACACCTAAATTAGCAAACAGTTCAGATGCCGAGTTACTCGTGGTCTGATCTGGATCCAACCTATATGACATGTGATCAAATATTTTCCATTTGTAGCGAACTGATTACTAACTTATCCCCTTACAGCCTGGTATATACAGTAAAACCTCTCTATAACGACCACTATATTGTGTTAATTAATTTGTAATTTGGGCAGGTGGTTGCTTAAAGCAATATGAAAGTAAAACAGAACGCTCCTATAGGAGCGTTCTGTTTTACTTTCACCTTGCTTTAAGCATCCACCTGCCTTTAACACAAAATACTTGATGTAATTTAGTGGTCGTCATACAGAGATTTTACTATACTCTATATACACGCCCTTTGCAATACCTTTGCACATAGTCAGATCAGACGGAGCTGTCCCCAGCTGTTGATGTCATTGAAAAAAGCAGCCTACTTAATGGTGATATGTTCGGTTTCCCCATATTGTACATGATAGTACCTGAGACGAAATAACGATATGTGCTGTCAGAGTTTTAATGATACAAGTATAATCTTAATTTATGCTCTGGAATCTCTAAATATGGTACTGATACGAGCGAATAATATATACAATGAAATCCCTCTTAACCGGAATTCTATCAGAGAAGAATTTGGATACCTTTAGGCTGGTGGCTGCTTCATGCAGGGTGAAAGTCATGCAGAAAGCTCTCAGAGGAGTTTCTGCATGACTTTCACCCTGCATTAAGCTTCCACCTGTCCCCAAGATCGATACTTATACTAAATTTAGCGTCCGGACCAGAGGGGTTTTACAGTAAATGATTCAGACGTGTATGAAGATAGTATGCCACATATGTGAGGAGACATACTTTACGATTGCGATCAAGCCAATTAACGCATAACAACAAATATTAAAGCTAAGTTAAGTTTATTGGAATGACACGTAAATGAATAAGGCCTGTTTGTTCAATTACCTTTAGCCCTAAAAGATATTCACGTATTTGCAAACAGAGTAGACCCAGATCAGACGGCTCCACCGATATTTTTGTAACTGCGTGTGAGAAAAGGAGAGTGTTTACCCATGACAGGAAGTGTATCATTCCAAAAGCAAACAGAACAGACCATGGCTCCTACAGGAGCTGTCTTGTCAGAGTATACTCTGTTTGCAAAGACGTTCTCGGGCCCATATAGACTAGGTATTAGATAACGATCCATTATATTTTACCATCATTTTTTCTATGAAAAATCAAATACATGTAGATAGGGGTTTTTTTTATCAAAAGATGGCTCGGAAACACTAGCAAACAAGTCACTTTACTTGAAAAAAAAAATTAATTTCGAAGAAATGGAGGTGTTTTGCCACCAGATTTCCTGGATGGACTGATCGTCCACTAAATGCAAATGAGTTACTGTAATGTGATCGCCACGTGACGTATGCGCTCAAAGAAAGTAAGCAAACATGGCGACGAACAAGCCTTGTATAGCACGGCGGAGTCGCATTCAAAGATGATATCAAAGGAGAATAAACAATTAACCCTTCTCTTGCTGAATTTTAAAATACATTTCTCCTTCTTTACCTATGCCCTGTTGTATAATTACATATATCTTCACTGTGTACACGTATTTCGCTGTGCAATCACTGCTGTGGAGTGCACTAGTTGCACAATCAACTTGTAAATAGTGCAGACCCTGATGAGACAGCTCCTGCAGGAGCTGTCTCATCTGGGTCTTCACTATTTACAGCAAGGTATATTGACGTGAATAGCAAGCGAAGGGTTAACATAAGAGACAGTGGTTCTAGTCCAGACACATCGTGCGCTAAACCCTTTCCTTCATATAAACGCCTTTTCACGCAGTTGCAAACATATACAGTAGACCCAGATCAGACGGCTCCTGTAGGAACTGATCAGGTTCTGCTCTATTTTGCTTATGTAATTTCATAGATCTGATTTTACAGGTTGCACCATAGTGACAAATCCCGTTTCCATGATCCATTTTATTGAATACATGTATGTCCATGAATATTAGTGAGGTTACTGAGTTAACAAAATATTGAGAAAAAAAGTTGAACAAGGAAAGAGCTCAACCAAGAAACGTGGGAAATATCGAACAAGTTACTTGATTTTTTTCCATTTTAGTTTTTTTTTCGTTGCGCTAAGCAGTAAATACAAAAAAAAATAGAACAGAATTTCTATATAAATAACAGTCGATGGTCACGAGATTTACCAAATCACATACACGCTAAATTTAGATTTTTTCTGTCTAGTCCGCGATATTTTTACGTAAATTGGTATGTTTCCAACACAAACTCTCATGTAGGTCCGAAATTATTTCACATAAAAATGTGGTAGGACTTTAACCCATTACCTCATAGACTGTTTTTAGATATCTCTTTGAATAAATCTACCGAAAAGGAGCATCAACTAGAGAAAATGATTTTTTTAGAATTTTGTAGTTTGAAACCATTATGATAAATAGAGCATTTGCTCCTATAGGAGCAAATGCTCTATTTATCACAATGGTTTCACAAAGTGACTTTTATAGAGTCGTAAATATGAGGGAATAGGTTAACGCATGTGATACGTATGAAAATATAGTGAGCCTAAAAATGGACATGGGCAAATATTATGAACAATCTTAAGGGTATGCCCTGTTTGAGACATATCTTCAACACAAACAAATCCTATTTAATCTACCCTATTAATGAAAATTAGGTTCGCTCGAAAGTATCTATCATTCGGGCAATTCGACTTTGATTATTATACGAATGATTTGGGTTATTTAGATTGTTCCATTATCCAAATTGACCAGAAATGAACAACTGCATTAAGACATGTGTTCAACATACGGCACCTGACCCGAGTCTTCACAGTTTGCAGTTATAATAAATTAATATATTCTGTACATGACGTCATTATTATTCACCTGAATATTCACGAGGTAAAGGATTTGAATGATAAAAGAGTAACCCTTTCCCTCATATATACGTGTTTTCACGCATTTGCAAACGGAGTAGACCCAGATCAGAAGGCTCCTATAGGAGCCGTCTGATCAGGGTCTGTTCTGTTTGCTCATGGAATTTGATAGATCTGTTTCTTTAGTGGCTACAATGTCCAACCTTCAATATTTCGTTCTAATTATTTTGTCCATGAGTATTCAGTAGGTACTGAAATGTGTAATAAGCATAGGACAGGGACATGGTTAATCAATAGGTCATTTCGTTTTATCAAACAACCAATAGTTCAACCTATAGTTCTTACATATCATACCTACATGCTTCATCCTAACCCTTTACTCCATGAATATTCATGCAAAGATGATGTCATCATGAATATCAATTAACCCATTACCTCATAGACTATTTTTAGATCCAATCACTTTGAATAAATCTACCGAAAAGGAGCATTAACTAGAGAAAAGGAAAATTTTAGAATTTGGTAGTTTGAAACCATTGTGATAAATAGAGCATTTGCTCCTATAGGAGCAAATGCTCTATTTATCAAAATGGTTTCGCAAAGTGATTTTTACAGAGCCGTCAAAAGTCGTCAATATCAGGGAAAGGGTTAACTGCTTTTATAATAGCACAATGAACAAAATAATTAGTTATCATGACAGAACATGTAGGACCATGTATATACCACAGTAGAAATTGCGATTCAGGACAATCGTCGATTCTCCTAGGACAGATTGCGATCGCAATCTTTCCTAGGACAGACTCTGATCTTAATACATCGTAAGGACAATAAACGATGATTCTACTAGTACAGATTCCAATCACAGTCTGTCCAAGGACAATCTATAATTCTATCATGAAAATTTACAACTCTACTGGAAGAATTTAAATTATTAGTTTTAAGATATGACACTTTAATTCTTCTGGGAAAATGTACAATTCTACTAGAAGAATTTATTATTAGCGTTATATATGACACTTTGACTGTAAAAAGAAAATCTACAATTCTACTGGAAGAATATATAATTTTAGGATCACAAGTCTATATTCAAAACATGACAAACAACACATAATTGTGAATGATTTAAAAAGAGGATCGGATTTTGTCCTAGGAGAGATTGCGATCGCAATCTGTCCTAGAAGAATCGACGATTGTCCTGAATCGCAATTTCTACTGTAACATACATGTATATAATATATCATAAGCATACATAGCAGACTTTGATCAGATTTTTAGGAGCCATCTGATTTTGGGTCTACTCTGTTTGTAAATGCGTGACAGGCATATCTATGAAGTAAAGGATTACAGCGATCAATTATTAAAATAAACCCATAATTCTTTAAAAATGCAGAGGCCTGCTAACGGCGGAACGAAGGGGCTGGAGGCATTCTGCATTACATCTGGTGTCCTTAAACGGAAAATACACAGATAGGAGCACTTCTGAGGGAGAAAGCTGTTCAGTGTCTGTGCGACTTGCTTCACTAAATCAGTTCAATAGCCTATTGAATAGGTCATGTTGACATTAGCTGATCTTGTGGCTGGATTCTGTTCATTGTAAATATGTTGTGAGAGCCTCATGGAAGATTGGTTATTACCAAAGGTATTCCCTTGTTAAATACAGTCTTTATTATTATTATTATTATTACATTAAAGTGCATGTAATTGCAAAAACAAGTGAAATGGTAATAGTTTACAAAACCTATTCTACAGTGTCTGCTATAGTTTCTGCCATCCTTTCATCGTGTAAAATTATATAATGTCAGCCTCTAGATATTCATGATGTCATCACTACATTTCTTACATGAATATTCAGGTGGAAACGGGTTAAAGAACGATGATTAGTTCTCCTCTGAATGGTCGTCATGTGGTGGCTTTAACCCATTCCCTCATATTGACGACTTTTGACGACTCTGTAGAAGTCACTTTGTGAAACCATTGTGATAAATAGAGCATTTGCTCCTATAGGAGCAAATGCTCTATTTATCACAATGGTTTCATACTACAAAATTCTAAAATTTTCCTTTTCTCTAGTTAATGCTCCTTTTCGGTAGATTTATTCAAAGAGGTTGGATCTAAAAATAGCCTATGAGGTAATGGGTTAATGTACCTGTACTAGTACTAACGACCCACGTTTGTACCATATTACGACTTATACATTCACTAATGCATCATATTTCTGTGATTAACCCTTTACTCCATATAAACGCATTTAACGCCTCTGCGAACAGACTAGCCCAGCGTCAGACGCTTTCTGTAGGGGACATCTGATCAAGGTTCTCCTCAGTTTCCTTAACCCTTTCCCTGTTCTATGTTTATTCCAAATTTCAATACAGATTGAATATTAATGGACAAAATAGTTATAATGGAATATGGAAGGTGAAACATTGTAGCCATTTTGGAAAGTAAAGACACAGATCTATCAAATTCCAATAGCAAACAGGGCAGACCCCGATCAGACGGCTGCTCTAGGAGCCGTCTGATCTGGGTCTACTCTGTTTGCAAATGCGTGAAAACACGTTTATATGAGGGAAAGGGTTAAGATCCGACACATGGTTAAAAGTTCCTATGCTCATGTACCATTACAGAAGTTCTAATAATCAATATGCATGTACATGACGTCATTATATCTTACATTATTAGTTAACAGACAAGGGATTCAAGATGGAAGAGAATCTGAATCATGTATGTGATAAAATTATTTCTAAGCCAAAACAATATAGCCTCCCTACAACGGTTACTGAGAAATCTAACTCATGGTTTTAAAGGTGGGTGGAAGTTTGGTTAAAAGCCACTATGCTCATTGGACTGCGGAAGCAGCCCAATCTTATACGACTTTGAGTTTTGACCATGATTTACTGCGTTCCTGTGTTTCTATAACAGCCAATCTTTTTAATAACCATGGTTTACTGTGAGACTAGTTTTATTAATATATATTTATTTATTTTGATTCATATATTTTTTCTAGCGAGGGCACATGTTTTTGTCGGGGTTATTTCTTTCTTTTCTGCCATGACCCAATTTCAATGAATGCTAATGAATTAGGTATAACTGATTAAAATCACATTCTCAATCATAGCAGTCATCTAAGGGTTATAGCGATGGATTAGGAAACGTGGGTCCTAAGGATCATTGGGTTCGATCCTTGGTAGAAGTCCAGTGGGGTTTTTTCTCTCATTTTTTCTAAGCACACTTAGTTTACGTGCTTTTGGTTTAAAACCATTTTGTACATGTACATAAAAATATATGAGTAAAACCTTGCTTGTACCTGTTGGGGGGGGGGGGGGTTGCTTATATTTCAGAAGTTAGTTGATCGTCTTTGGTCAGAACATTATATGTCCTTGCATAATCAAAATTACTAAATAATAATATTGCTCTCTGTTTTATCACCTACGATGCTTAAACATGTTTTACGCAGCCATTTTACGCTTGCGTAGAACCTCGCTTCTGTACTATTTTTGAAGTTCTTGTAATTAATATACATGATATCATTATATCTCACATTATTATTTACCAGATAAAGGATGCATGATAGTAGGAAATCTGAATCACGTAAAACCTCTCTAAACCGGACGTTCGGTTTAGTATAAATATCGGTCTTGTAGACAGATGGCAGCTTAATGCAGTGTGAAAGTCATCCTCTAGGAGCTTTCTGCATGACTTTCACCCTGCATTAAGCAGCCATCTGCCTAAATTATTCTCTACTAGAATTCCGGTTTAGAGGGATTTTACTGCAAATGGCACCGACGCGTGTAAAGATAGTATGCAACACGTGCAAGGCCATACTTAACGATTGCGATGTCAATAAAACGCATAATAACAAATGTCACAGCTAAGATTATTGGATTGGATTGGAAAAGGAACCGGATCCGTTCTTTCAGTTGCCTTTAACCCTTTACCTCATATCAACACCTTTCCTAGGGTTTTTATGTTTGATGACATAAATAAATAGTGTGTTTGTAATACATGTTGAAAAATAGCTTAATTGGGTGAGGGAAATAAAACACTCCTACTGAAGCATTGTTTTATTGATTTTTAGTAGATACAACATCCACTAAAGCACATCAATTAGTTTGTGTTAAAGGCAGGTGGCTGCTCTAAATACCAACTAATTAACACAATTTAGTGGTCGTTATAGAGAGGTTTTACTGTATATATATATATAAAATATTACCAAAAAATTGTTTTGACAATTTTAGGGGGGGGGGGGGGGGGGGCGCGTACGCCGGTTCCGCCCCTTCTAATTCTGCGCCTGATATATACGCCCTTTGCAAACAGCGGGTCTGTCCCCAGTTATTGATGCTATTGAAAAAAAGCAAGCGTCTTAATGATCATATATCCATTAATTCTTAATGAATATGCATGGAGTAAGGAGTTAAGAGAGATTCTATCCGAGTTTTAATGATACACGTATAATTATGATCTGGTATCTCTTAACATGGTATCGATATGAGCGAATAATATATACAATAAAACCCCTCCTAAGCGGACGCTAACTTGGGTATAGATATCGGTCTTGGAGACAGGTGACAGCTTAGGAAATTTCTGCATGGCCTTCACCCTGCATTAAGCAGCCACCTGCCTAAAAGTATCTAAATTCTTCTCTACTAGAATTCCGGTTTAGAGGGATTTACTTTAACCCATTCCCTCATATTGACGCCTTTTGACGCCTCTGTAAAAGTCACTTTCTGAAACCATTGTGATAAATAGAGCATTTGCTCCATAGGAGCAAATGCTTTATTTATCACAATGGTTTCTGTACTACACAATTATAAAAATTATATTTCCTCTATTAAATGCTCCTTTTCGGTAGATTTATCCAAAGAGGTAAGATCTAACAATAGCCTATGAGGTAAAGGGTTAAATGACTCCGATGCGCATCAAGATAGTATGCAACACGTGCAAGGACACACATTAAGATTGCGAATCAAGTCAATAAACCACATTATACCAAATATAACAGCTAACTTTATTGGGCTGGCACACTGTTTCTAAGTTGCCTTTAACCCTTTACCTCACATCAACACCTTTCCACGCATTTACAAACAGAGTAGACCCAGATCAGACGGTTCCTGTCTTAATACAGTCTGCTCTTTTTGCTTACGGGATTAGCACTTTCCTCCATAAATACGCCTTTCTACGCCTATGTTAAAACTACCTGTTGAAACCATTGCGATAAATACAGCATTTGCTCCAATAAGAGCAAATGCTCTATTTGTCACAATGGTTTCAAACTACAAAATTCTAAAACAAAATCCTTTTCTCTAGTTGATGCTCCTTTTCGGTAGATTTATTCAAAGTTGTTGGATCTAAAAGTTGGCAGCGAAAGAGTTAAATATTTGAGAAACATTAGACCGAGTGTCAAACAGTAGTCTCATCTGGGTCTAGACTGTTTACAAATGCCAAACAGGTCACGAATAGCGTTTGAAGGGTTAACCCTTTTCCCTGTTCTGTGTTTACTCCAAATTTCAATACCTACTGAATATTCATGGCCAAAATAGTTATAATGAAATATGGAAGGTGGAACATTGTAGCCATTTTAGAAAGTAAATACACAGATCTTTCAAATTACATTAGCAAACAAAGCAGATCCTGATCAGACGGCTCCTATAGGAGCCGTCTGATCTGGATCTACTCTGTTTGCAAATGCGTGAAAAACAAGTTTATATGAAGGAAAGGGTTAAAACTTTCACTCGAGGGTATCAGTGCGCGCACATTGTATGCGTGTTGTACTGCACTGTACAAAAAGATTACAATCTGGGCCCACAGTAAAACTGTGTTGTAATCCGACCATTGACTACTACACTTGACAAACTTATTGACATGATACCAGCCAGTTTTTAAATCACAGATATAGATCACTTTCACCCCATATGAACTGAAAGATTCCGGGACAATACAAACACGTGAGTAAAGCACGGGTCAAGGTACTCGCTAATAAGACAGAGGCGATACAAAAGAACACTTGATTAATCTCTTAACACTTTACTCCATACATTTATACGCCATTTAATGATTTCGCTAACAGAGTAGACCCAGGTCAGACGGCTCCTATAGGAGCCGTCTGATCAGGGTCTGCTCTGTTTGCTTATGAACTTATATAGATCTCAATCTACAGTTTATGTCATGATATAAAATCCCATTGTGTGTAGCGCCATTATAAAAAAACAGTCAGCGAATTAATATTCATTATGCCATTATTTCTTGCATTGAATACTGATGGAGTAAAGGCTTACTTCTAGGTCATGGCAGAAACTGTACAATCAGGCATATATAAGTCAACAGAACAGAATGGTCAAATCTAGGTCTACTCCGTTTGCGAAGGCATTCAAATGTATATTTTACCCATCAGTGCCTAGTGTAATTTGATAAATAGGAACATAGGCAAGCAATGTATACCCAGACCAGTGTTCTCTGATCAGGATCTGACGGCTTGGTGTAAACATTATTGTTTCATATTCGGAAGAGTTCACTAACATAATGAAGCTTAAATCGAATATGAAAATAATTTGTAAATCAGAACTATATGAATATGAATAAACTGATTTTTTTATAATGGCATTTTGAACAAGACACTATCTTACGTGTGGCATAGAATGTGCAGTCACATCTACAGTATAACCTCTCTTAACCGGAATTCTAGTAGATAATAATTTAGATACTTTTAGGCAAGTGACTGCTTAATGCAGGGTGAAAGTCATGCAGAAAGCTCCTCTAGGAGCTTTCTGCATGACTTTCACCCTGCATTAAGCTGCCACCTCTCTCCAAGACCGATATTCATACTAAATTTAACTGTCGGTTAAGAGAGGTTTTACTGTATATTATATCATAAGCATTAAGAGTAAACCTTGATCAGACGGTTACTATGGGGGACATTATATGACCTTACATCATTATAAAAAACAGCTAATAAATATTCATGAGTCTATTTCTGACATGAAGTTGCAACAGGGATAGAATTAACCCTTTACTTCATACATATGTGTTTCTACGTCTTTGCAAATAGAGCAGACCCAGACCAGATGGCTCCTATAGGAGCCGTCTGATCAGGGTCTGCTCTGTTTGCTTATAGTATGATATAAATATGATTCAACAGTTTCTGCCATGGCCAAAAATTAACACGTCCATGTTCTATTTTAACAATTAATAACTATTCCTGATGTCATTATTTCTTACATGAATATTCATGAAATAAAGATTCAAAGAACGACAGACGTTTCAATTTGGCACACGGTGTCTATATAAAGCCGATATAAAGTAGATTAGAAGCACCACCGATCTCATCTACATTATGCATTAATATAACTGATAGAGGAACGAGCTAGCGATCCAGATTACTGCCTCTTATCACTGATAGCAGTTTTCAATTTTACTTATCAGTCCACAGATCTCTCCTAACCCTTACCGTGTTCTAAAACCTCAGGTCTACTCAAGACTCAAACCTGATGCAAGTTTTACGTATTTCTGATTCGTTCAAACTTTTGAGAAACTAGCGATCGTGTGTCAAACAGGTTGGATCCTAATGAGACGCCGAGTTACTCGGCGTCTCATTTGGATCCAAACTGTTTGCAAACGAGAGTCATGGCGCGGTTAGCGCTAATCAGAACGTATATCTCACATCCAATCGCAGGGATCCAGAGATGCGCCTTGCAGGCATCTTTATAATTGAAGCAAAACGTATACAAATATGTTTTTTGCGTGATAGCCAAAGGTAGTATGAGACGACAGTCATATACTCATTATGATCATTATGATCACTTGTTGTTTTTTGGTCTTCGTTTAGTCTGTAAAACATCGCTTTAGTAGAGAAGAATTTAGACTATTATGCATGCAGGTGGTTGCTTAATACATACAGCGAGAAAGACAATCAGGAGGCTCCCAGGGGAGCCCTCTGTATATTCTTTTATCTTGCATTAAGCTTTCACCTGTCTTAAACCCTTCCCCTCATGTAAACGCTTTTGCCACGCCTTCGCAAATAGGGTAGACCCAGATCAGATGGAACCAGATCAGATGGCTCCTATAGGAGCCGTCTGATCAGGGTCTGCTTTATTTCTTTGTAATCATGTAGATCTAATCCCACCGTTATTGTCAAAGCCAAAAACTCATTTGAAAAAATACCTGATAAAATTTAGGATAATGAATATTAATAAAATGGACAATCCATGCAATATGCTCATTAGGGGATAGAAAGGTTAAAGATCGACAACTATACTTATTTGAGTGTCTGGTCTAGATGGAGTTTACTACATACATGTATATGAATTATTTATGCCTGTGTTAAACAATTGCCCCGCCCGCTGTGGCAATTTCTAGTTACTTCCGACTTTTGAGAAACGATTGCCCGATTGTCAAACAGTTTGGATCCCGATCTTTCCTCAGCGCCTCATCTGGAGCCAAACTGTTGAGAACTGTCAGTCAGTTCAGTCAGGCCGGGTTTAGCGGGACTGTGGTTAACCCTTTCTCCGCTTTTGCAAACAGAGTAGACCCAGATCAGACGGTTCCTGTAGGAACCGTCTGATCAGGGTCTGCTCTGCTTGCTTATGGAATGATATAGAGATCTGGTTCACCAGGTTCTGCTTTGGGAAAACATGCGTTAATATGCCATTGTAAAATATCAGCAAATTAATATTCATGATGTCATCATTTCTTTCATGAATATTCGTGTAGCAAAGAGTTAAATTTGGCCTATACAAATATATATATAACCCTTTACTTTATGAATACTTATGTACGACACCGTGACTATCAATTAATTATTCTTTATAATGACACATGGACACAAGAAAATTGGACATAAACCCCTCTAAACCGAAAGTTCTAACCAGTATCAATGCCTGCTCTGTCAGACAGCTGGAAGCGAAATGCAGGGTGAAAATCATGCAGAAAGCTCCTAGAGGAGCTTTCTGCACGACTTTCATCCTGCATTAAGCAGTTATCTGCTTAAAAAAGATCGAAATTCTCCTTTACTTAAATTCCGGTTTAGAGTTGTTTCACTGTATATTATTCCATTAGCAAACATGCCAGACTCTACTCAGGACACGATCTGAGTTTACAAATGCACTAAAATGGGCGAGGGGGCAGCGGGACGGGAGAACAGATATTTAGACAGAAGGGGACAATGTCCCCTGTGTGTAACTGCAGCAGCGTACAGCTGCTGTATCAGTAAGTAAAATTGGGGAATTAAACCCATTCCTCCATAGGCTATTTTTAGACCAAACCTCTTTGAATGAATCTACCGAAAAGGAGCATTTACTAGAGAAAAGGAAAATGTTAGAATCGTGTAGTATTGAAACCATTGTGATAAATAGAGCATTTGCTCCTATGGAGCAAATGCTCTATTTATCACAATGGTTTAAAGCAGTGACTATTACAGAGGCGTAGAAAAGGCGTATTTATTTATGGAGGAAAGGGTTAAAAGGATTCATGTATTTTACAACAATATTAAGACCTATTATATTTTAACCCTTTGCAACATAGATCCACATTTTAACGTCTTTGCAACCAGAGTAGACAAAGATCACACCGCACCTGTAAGGCCCGTCTCATCAGGATCTGCTGGTTTTTATTAAATGATACAGATCTGGCGCACCACCTCCTGCATGTGTATATGCCATTATAAATTGAAAAGTAATCTAATTAATATTCATGATGTTATTCTGCCATACATGAATAATCCAAACACATTGGTTTTGGCGGCAGTGACTGAATCATACATATTTCTAACAAACATTTTAGAGATTGGATCTATGATGGTTGTCGTTTTTCTGTCTACATCACGTGTGACTCTCAGTCACGTGTATTGTGGCCCCTATCCCTAACATAGTAACTAGTCTGCTTATACAGTTGAACTTCGATATCTCGAACTTAAAAGGACCATACAAATTAGTTCGAGATAACAGAGGTTCGACTCATCCGATTTCTAATCTGACCAGTATCTCAAATTCACAGCTTAATGCAGGTCGAAAGTAATGCTGAAAGCTCCTACATGAGCTTTCAGCATTACGTTCGACCTGCATTAAGCTGTCACATGTGTTTCTAGATACATTTTCGAACAGTTCTGTATTGTAAGTTTTGGAAGGACAAAACTTTTAGTTCGAGTTATCCCGAAGTTCGAGTTATCCGAGTTCGAACTATCGAAGTTCAACTGTACTTTATTGTTTGTATATTTTTGTTTTTGAAAGATGTATTAAGTTTGCTACTACAGCACTTCTCATATGTTGTAGAAAGCGGTGTTTTGTGACTGGGTGATCTGGCTGCACGCTGATTGTTAGTGTCAGTTTTTGGTGACTGATAAGCGATACAATGTTTATCGTTGTCTTTATCTATAAGATGAGGAAGCCTTGCTTTATCTATGTAGATAGCAGTGACATCAGATAGTGGGGCAGGAAGACGGAGAAAACAATTGTTTATTATCGCACTATCGTCCCCCGACAACTTCAGGTTCAAAACGTCAACTGCTTCAACCACACTCCTATGTTTACTGTTCCTGTTACAGCTATATTAAGATCCACCTTAACTCTTCCAATGTACAGTAAAACCTCTCTTAACCGGAATTCTAGTAGACAAGAATTTAGATATTTTAGGCAGGTGACTGCTTAAAGCAGGGTGAAAGTCATGCAGAAAGCTCCTCTAGGAGCTTTCTGCATGACTTCCACCCTGCATTAAGCTGTCACCTGTCCCCAAGACCGATATTTATACTAAATTTAACGTCCGGTTAAGAGAGGTTTTACTGTACATTTATTCCAATGTTCAATACCTACTGTATATTCACGGACAAAATAGTTATAATGAAATATGCAAGGTGGAACAGTGTAGCCATTTTTAGAAACTACAGGAACATCTGACAAATCCACCAGCAAACAGAGCAGACCCTGATAGACGGCTCATACAGGTCTACTCTGTTTGTAGATGCGTGAAAAGGTGTTTATGTGAAGGAAAGGATTAACTCCGTGAATATTAATGTAAGAAATAATGCCGTCATGAAGATTAATCAATTGAATTATCATAAAGACATCCGAACACAGAAATCTTTGGTTACGGCAAAAACTGTAGAATCATATCTATTTTATTTCATAGACATATACAGAGCAGACCGTCTAATCTGGATCAAAAACATTTGCAGATGTAACCACACAAACAATCGCCACAGCGTGCAAGAAGCTGAACAACACCTTCTTATTATAATGTAAACTTTTCTTAACCCTTCTCTTGCTGAGTTGTAAAATACATTTCTCCTTCTTTACCCATGCCCTGTTGTATAATTACATATATTTCACTGTGTACATGTATTTCGCTGTGTAATCACTGCTGTGGAGTGCACTGGTTGCACAATCAATTTGTAAATAGTGCAGACCCTGATGAGACAGCTCCTGCAGGAGCTGTCTCATCTGGGTCTTCACTATTTACAGGTAGGTATATTGACGTGAATAGCAAGCGAAGGGTTAATATACGTGGCGTTGGTAGCCAGAAACTATAGAATCGAGTTTATATAATTCCACAAACAAACAGAGCAGGGCCACCTGATATGGGTCTATTTTTTAAAGGCGCGAAAAGGCGTTACAGCAATTCATTTTCTATTCAGCTTCGAAAGGCACAACTAAACATTTAAATAGCTTGGATACGGACGGTCGAGACACATTGTTTCACATATTGTTTCACAGGGTCTGATATAGATTAAACTGAAGCAGGCAACCAGTGCTGAAAATGGGACCAGGCCATATACTAGAAATAATAAAACTGTGGCGTCAGTTTAAGAGATAACTTTCTCACTGTTACATCCTGTATAAATGTAATGGGGGTCAAATACAACACATTATATCGTATAATATATGTGTATATCTTCAGTTACCAAGCTTCTTTATAACTCATCTACTTCAACACACTAAGAGGATCAAGCAGATAGATTAACCCTTCGCTTGCTATTCACGTCAATATACCTACCCGTAAATAGTGAAGACCCAGATGAGACAGCTCCTACAGGAGCTGTCTCATAAGTGTCTGCACTATTTACAAGTTGATTGTGCAACCAAATGCACTCCTCAGCAGTGATTGCACAGCGATATACTTGTACACAGTGAAGATATATGTAATTATACAACAGGGCATGGGTAAAGAAGGAGAAATGTATTTTAAAATTCAGCAAGAGAAGGGTTAAACCTTTACCTGATAGAGACGCCTTTTGGCGCTTTAGCAAAAAGGGTAGATCCAGATCAGACGACTCCTATAGGAGATCTGATCTGGTCTGCTCTATTTGCTTATGATATAATATAGATATGATTTTACAGTTGCAATCATGGTCAAATATTCATATGCCATTATAAAAAACTCAGCGCATGAATATTCCTAGGTTAATTATTTGAATTTATTTCGCACATGACTATTGATGGGGGTTAGTGCTAACCAGGGTTACCAGCAGTACTGCAGGTGGTTGCTGCAGTAGAACATAACGCTGGTATCTCAAGCAACTCATAGTCGTTGACTGTGTTACTAGTGTCTTAGTATAAACCTCTAAAATCTGTTCTTTGACTTTTAACTAACAAGGATTAATATGTAACTAAAATGTACTGACATTGCCCTTTCCCTCATACAAACGCCTTTTCACGCATTTGCAAACTGAGTAGACCCAGATCAGGTGGCTCTTATAGGAGCTCCATGAGCCGTCTGATCAGGATCTGCTCTATTTGCTTATGAAATGATATAGATCTGATTCTAGAGCTTTTGTCCTAGCAAAGTGTTTCATCGAAAAGTTTACATTATAAAAAATCAGCTAATAAATATTCATGATATCATATATGTCTTACATGATTACTGAACACCTTATGCATATCAATGTAAGAAGTAATGACGTCATAAATCTAAATTCACTGATGTTTCTAATGGCGTATGAGCATAGGGTGTTTTGATATCGGTAGAAACTGAAGAGTCAGATCTATTATACGTTCATGAGCAAACAGAACAGACCCTGATTAGACGGCTCCTTTAGGAGCCGTCTGATCTGGGTCTACTCTGTTAGCTAAGACGTTAAAAAGCATTTATATGAGGGAACGGGTTAAACTCGGTAATTGCTACCTTACTTGTGGTTAACCCTGAACCTCATCCATATTCATGTAAGAAATAATGACATCATTAACCCATTCCCTCATATTGATGACTTTTGACGACTCTGTAAATGTCACTTTGTGAAACCATTGTGATAAATAGAGCATTTGCTCCTATAGGAGCAAATGCTTTATTTATCACAATGGTTTCAGCCTACAAAATTCTAAAATTTTCCTTTTCTCTAGTTAATGCTCCTTTTCGGTACATTTATTCAAAGAGGTTGTATCTATAAATAGCCTATGAGGTAATGGGTTAATATTAATTAATTAGATTATTAGCATATAAACACGGGCATTTTCAGCCAAGGCAGAACCTGAATTCGAATGTAGATGTATATATATAAGCAGATCCTGGTCTGGTGACTCCTGCTGGAATCATCTGGTCTGGGTCTTACCTGTGTGCAAATGCGTCAAAAAGGGTCTCTATCAGATGATGGATTAACTCTTTCTTCATATATAAACGCATTTTCACCCGTTTGCAAACAGAGTAGACCCAGACCAGATGGCTCCTGAAGGAACCATCTGATCAGGATATGCTCTGTTTGCCTTTGACATGATATAGATCTGATTCTACAGTTTTTGTCAAAGTAATACAATTTACTTGAGTAGTTTACACTATTAAACTTCAGCTAATAAATATTCATGATGTCATCATTTCTTACACGAATACTGAACAGGGAAAGGGTTTAAACAAAGATTGTGTTACAGCAACAATATCAGTTTTGCGATGCTTACTGACATCTCCGACTACATCGCTACATACAAATTACGCTCGTTAGTTATGCCAGTTAGTCATTGTGACAAAAATCAATAAGTGATCTAAGTGATTGCATCTAAAACATTACTGCCGAAGACTTTGTCTGATTGAAACATTTTTACCTCGAATACATTCGTTTTTATCAGTTTATGTTTTATAGTTCAAAAGACAAGCGATCCACATGAATGCACTTCGCAAATTACTACTGTAATTTGTTTTTATTATTTGAATATAATATTCGCTAACACTGCAAATTAATTGAATTACCAACATCTATAAGTAATCTTTTCATTTATTCTAATGTGAAAATAATTACCAAGATCAGAAAGCAATGAACACAAATAATATATTTGACAAGCTTTCCATGGTCCCCAGTGTTAATTTCTTTTTAGGCAATTTCAAACAGTGTACATCCGGATAGGGTGATGGTTGAGTGGATTAATTCAGCCAATCAATCAATACATAAAGGAAAGAACGATGATGAACATGATGTTCTTTATGATAATACTGGTAATGGTCATATATAATGATGCTTAATAATGATGTTTTGGATGCAGATCGTGGTACTTATAATGATGCTGATGACGATGCTGCTGCTACCGCTGCTGCTGCTGCTGCTGCTGATGATGATGATGATGATGATGACGGGGTTAAATTATTAATTAAATATCCCTAAAATTTGCCAATGTCCGGGATACCAGTTAAATGATATGATAATGTTAACATAGATTGAACTTTTTTTAAAAAAAATCCAATTAAAGTTCTTTGACTGGTCTGAATAAAATCTATCCGACATCAAAGATGTAACAAACAAGGAAAATGTCAGACTCGTCCCAGGTTGTAGACAAAACCATTACAGAGAGTGACAGTTTTATGTCCTTTACGTGTGAACCCCTTATCTGATGAATATTCATGTAAGACATAATGACGTCATGAATATTGTATTTTTTAAAACGGAATAAGAATATAGGATTTATTGGCCAAGGCAGATTCTGTAGAATTATATCTATATAAGTCCATAAGCAAACAGAACATATCCTGACCAGACGGCTTCTGTGGGAGATCTGGGTCTACTCTGTTCGCAAAGGAGTGAAATGGTGTCTATATCAGATAAAAGATTAAACAATGTGGAATAATGTTTGTTAGTCGCTGTAAAAATGTTTGTCCAACTGTGACGTCAAGATCTCAGTCACTTGGATTCAAATTGTTTAATCTTTTTATAATGTTTTGGGGAAACCAACATGAAACAAAAAAAATACTTTTATAAATGAAGCAGACTACAAGTTTTGCAGTCGAGCGTTACTTAGTGTTGAAAATGTCAACACTTATCCGGCTTTGGAAATTGTCGTCTGCTTCAAACTCTCGTCTGCTTCATTTTTAAACTTCATCAGGTTTACAACTTTTGAGAAATGATTGGCCGTAGTGGTAATGATCCTGGGTCCTAATCAGTTACCGTGTTACTCGGCAAGTGATCTGGATCACATCTGTTGAGTGTCTGAGGGTGGGGTTGAGGGTGTGGCCTAGTCACGATGTGATTAACAGGATAAGTTTAGTAACAAGTGTTTACCCTGAGATATTTTGAAAAGGTGACAGTTTATCTATCTCAACTATCGCATAAAAAATTGACAAACAGATAGAGTGTATGCTTTCAACATAATCTTGTTGTGTAGAAATAAATATTTCAAACTTAATTACAGTTGAAATGATGGTAAATTCATGGCAAATGTCTTAGTATAGTACTTAACCCCGTGAACAGTAAATATTGTTGTCTGCTTTACCCTCCTTCATAGGAACGCATTTTCACGCATTTGCAAACAGAGTAGACCCAGATCAGACGGCTCCTATAGGAGCCGTCTGATCAGGGTCTGCTCTGTTTGCTTATGGAATTCTTCAGTTTCTACTAATGCCAAAATAAAACTCCTATGCGCATATACCATTATAACAATGTTCATGATGCCAATATCTCTTAGATGAATAGTCAACAGGGAAATCGTAAATAGTCAACAGGGAAATCGTAAATAGTCAACTGGGAAATCGTTAGTCAACATGGAAAGCGTTAACAGTCAACAGGGAACGCGTTAGTCCACAGGGAAAGCGTTAGTCAACTGGGATATCGTTAGTCAACATTTGAAAGCGTTAATACTCGTAGCCAACAGGGAAAGCGTTAACCCTTTGCCTGTTCTTTGTTTGTTACAAATTCCATTACCTACTGAATATTCATGTATAAAACAGTTATAATGAAATATAGAAGGTGATGCATTGCAGCTATTTTAGAAAGTAAAGAAACAGATCTATCAACTTCTATTAGCAAACAGAGCAGACCCTGATCAGACGGCTCCTCTAGGAGCCGTCTGATCTGGGTCTACTCTGTTTGCAAATGCGTGAAAACACGTTTGTATGAGGGAAAGGGTTAATAGTCAACAGTGAATACGTTAATAGTCAACAATGTAAGCGTTACTTTCCCAAGTACATTTGTTTTACTATTTGTTTTTAAATCAAGTGTCTAAACATATTGTTTCCTAATGAGATGCTGAGTTATATCGGCCCTTCATCTGGATTCAAGCTGTTTGCAAGGTTGTAAAACATTAACACATAAAGTTGAAAGAATTAAACACTAGAAAAACACTGGTCCCCATTAAAACCTGTACCTGATGAATATTCATGCCAGAAATAATGATAATTACATCATGCATATTTATCAACTGAAGTTTTTATCATGGTATACGAACTCAGATCTATATAAATCCATAAGCAAACAGACAAGACCCAGATCTTCTCTGTTTTCAAAGGCGACTGCAAGGCATTTCTATCAAGTAAAGTAAAACCTCTCTATAACGGCCTCTAAATTATACCAAGTACTTTGTGTTAAAGGCAGGTGGCTGCTTAAAGCAAGATGAAAGCAAAACAGAACGCTCATATAGGAGCGTTCTGTTTTACTTTCACATTGCTTTAAGCAGCCACCTGCCCTAAATACCAACTAATTAACACAATTTAGTGGTCGTTATAGAGAGGTTTTACTGTAAATAGTGTATTCAAAAGTGTTAGCCCTTGTTAGGAAAAGACGTGTGCTTGAACATTCCGATCTGTTCCAATATTCTTCCCTTCCATCCATTCAAACAGTTTAGAAATTCTAACGGGTGTCAAAAAGCCTGTATTCCGATAAGACTCCTGTTTACAGATGAGATGCATGTTTACAGACGTCTGTTTACATACGAGACGTATTTTTTACATATGATAAATATGGTTACACACGTCTGTTTACCGATCAGACGTATGTTTACAGACATGTGTTTACAGATGAGGGTGCGTGTTTACAGACGTGTGTTTACATATGAGACATGTGTTTACAGACGCGTGTTTACAGATGAGACGTAAGTTTACAGATGCAAAACAGATCACGCTTAACAGGATAATGATTTATACAAAATTGTTTATTGCCCGTCGCTAACCACAGTTTTCGCACTTATATCGAAACAAACATGTCATAAACTCCTGGTGAATTCCCAGTTTTAACCCTTTACTTCATGAATATTTATGTAATAAATAATGACGTCATGAATATTAATTAGATTAACTATTATAATAGTACATGGACATAGGAAGTTTTTAGCCATGGCATATCTATATTATACCATACGCAAACAGAGCAGACCGTGATCAGACGGCTCCTCTAGGAGCCGTCTGATCTGGGTCTTCTCTGTTTGCAAAGGCGTAGAATTGCGTATTTATGGAGTAAAGGGTTAAATCAAAAGCATTGCCTGAACAGGGTATACATTCCCGGAGACAAATGCAATCTAAATGTACCAAAGAGTTGTCCCAGTTTATTCAGGGTATAACTTGTGAACAAGATATTGAATGACAAACAGTGCAAACCCTGATCAGATGGGCTCCTTTAGGAGCCCTCAGATGGGTATGCACTGTTTACAAACACCAATACGCTTGTTTCCCACGTGTTAACATAATTTCATCCTAATGAAAACAAATCCAACTTGATCTATCATTGTCTGGTAATTAGACACAACTGTCGCACGTTCAGGGTCCACACATGAGACTGATACACAAATATACCTCAATAACCCGAACTGTTCGGACACCCAATCTGATCCCCTCAACGGTTTGTAAAGCTGTATTCCCTAATTACCCCCTAAACATTCGGACACCCAATCTCCCATCTCCTACAGTTTGTAAAGTTGAAAAATTAAGTTAACCCTTTCCCTGTTCGTATGTGTTTATTTCAAATTTCAATACCTACTGAATATTCATAGACAAAATGGTTATAAAGAAATAAAAAAGATAGAATATTGTTGTCATTTTAGAAAGTAAAGAAACACATATTTCAAATTCCATTAGCAAACAGAGCAGACCCTGATCAGACGGCTCCTGTAGGAGCCGTCTGATCTGGGTCTACTCTGTTTGCAAATGCGTAAAACACGTTTATATGAGGGAAAGGGCTAAGCACCATTTGAATCAATTGTTTGAATTAGACTGACAAAATAGCATAAAGTGAAAACCCAGACAGATGTAAGACGATACAAAAGTCAATTATTCCACTTTACAAACCCTCCATTAAAAGCTGCTTGATCTGGGTTTGCACTATTTGCCGAAGTTTGTTTTATGACAGAATACTAAGGGTAGTCAGGGTGGTACATACAGATAAAAGGTCACACACAGAGATAGGTCGCACAGACGGACAGGTAATACAAGTAACATTATGACTCACACGTCTCTCTCTCTCTCTCTAACGATCGATTACACATCTTCTAATTATCAAATATTCGGACATACATATATAGGCAAACAGTGCAGACCCAGATCAAACGGCTCCCTCGGAGCCGTTTGATCAGGGTCTATACTATTTGCTACTATGTCAGTCTAATTCAAAGTAATCAAAGCGGTACCAGATTCAATTATTCGACATTACAAAGCAATGGAGAGGGGACAGTGGGTGTCAGAGTACTTAGTGTAATTGAGTAATAAGGGTACACTTTTTTTTTCATGTTTTAGAAATGTTAAATAACCATACAAAAACGGTAATGCCCAAAGGAAAAATAAATTAACCCTTTCCCTGTTCTGTATTTATTCGAAATGTCAATACCTAGTGAACAGTCAGTGACAAAATAGTTATAATGAAATATGGAAGGCGGAAACAGAACTATCAAATTACATTAGCAAACAGAGCAGACCCTGATCAGACGGCTCCTAGCCGTCTGAGCTGGGTCTACTCTGTTTGCAAATGCGTGAAAATGTGCTTATACGAGGATAGGGTTAAATGCCAATATATTTTAGCTATATATTAATCACTGTAAGTTAACAGTCAAAGAACAGAAAAAAGTTGTACTCACTTTTAATTGGCTTGGGATTAGACTGTTTTCTCCTCGACATATTTTGCACTATTTTCCCTTTACTATCTTAAACTCCCCGGGATTGCGCGAATGACCCCCGCACATTGCGTGGTGACCCCTCTATTCCATGCGCCGTGACCCTCTTCGAAAAATCTCAACCAATAATCTTGAATAAAACTATGTCCGTCTCTTTAAAGCGAAGTCGAATTCACTTTCATTTGAACAGTAAGAAAGTAATCCATTCAGGTTGAATAAGCCGGAGAACTGATCGCGTAAAACACTTTGACACTGTTTTACCGTCTACAGCTACGCGCTGTTTAGTGATCAATATAGGACTGGAGTTGAAAATTCATTTTATCGGGCTGCAATTAACAGGGCGGGCTGGCCATTGGGCGCTCGCAGTCCCCTTATCGGTCGCCAGATTAGATCGCATCTTATCGTCAGGCTAATCTCGTCATTCAGCGTGTATTATCGTGCTATCTAGGCCAGTCATTCGCTGCATGGCTCCAATAAAGTCTTTGAGGACTGGGGACTGAGACAAAAGCTTATTACAATGTTCATAGCGCACATTAAACGACATTGGACTGATATCAACTTCACGGTTCACAAGAGCAACACTAGAGCGCTGCAATGACAGAGAGGCGCTGATGTGAACACTTCTCTCGAGTTAAGTGTGTCGTGGAACATATCTAATTTTCATTTGTAGGAGTGTTTTAATTAGAAACCATTACGCTCGACAGAATGGAACAATAGTAGGAAAGCAAACAGTGCAGACCAGGATCAGAGGGCAAGGAACCTTTAAACTGATCTGGGTATACACTATGCGCCTATGTCCATTTTCATACATTCATAATTGGCATAATTTGGCCAGTCAAAAATAAATTAGCCACAATTTTCCCCATTTACACGAGGGGTCCATAAGGTGCCCACGGGTCTGGGTCTGCACGTTTTCCATTTTGATACACTCGTCATCAGCATACTTTGGTTAGTTGAAATGTCTATAAAGAGAAACAAGCCACCAAAATGCCCCATCTACTCGAGGATGCAGGTGGAACACAAGTCTGTCTGTGCTGGATCAAACTTGTAACTCGAATCTCCGCAAGATTAGAATGAGAGATTATTATGTGAACCGCGAAATGAAAAAAGTCGTCGGGATGCTTTTTGTGAATAGTGTAGATCAAGAATAGCATACTATGACTGGCGTGGGTATACACTGTTTGTATGGTGTGGGTATACACTGTGTGGTGTGGGTATACACTGTTTGTATGGTGTTGGTATACACTGTGTGGTGTGGGTATACACTGTTTGTATGGTGTGGGTATACACTGTGTGGTGTGGGTATACACTGTGTGGTGTGGGTATACACTGTTTGTATGGTGTGGGTATACACTGTGTGGTGTGGGTATACACTGTGTGGTGTGGGTATACACTGTGTGGTGTGGGTATACACTGTGTGGTGTGGGTATACACTGTGTGGTGTGGGTATACACTGTGTGGTGTGGGTATACACTGTGTGGTGTGGGTATACACTGTGTGGTGTGGGTATACACTGTGTGGTGTCGGTATACACTGTGTGGTGTGGGTATACACTGTGTGGTGTGGGTATACACTGTTTGTATGGTGTTGGTATACACTGTGTGGCGTGGGTATACACTGTTTGTATGGTGTGGGTATACACTGTGTGGTGTGGGTATACACTGTGTGGCGTGGGTATACACTGTTTGTATGGTGTGGGTATACACTGTGTGGTGTGGGTATACACTGTGTGGTGTGGGTATACACTGTTTGTATGGTGTTGGTATACACTGTGTGGTGTGGGTATACACTGTGTGGTGTGGGTATACACTGTTTGTATGGTGTTGGTATACACTGTGTGGTGTGGGTATACACTGTTTGTATGGTGTGGGTATACACTGTTTGGTGTGGGTATACACTGTTTGGTGTGGGTATACACTGTTTGTATGGTGTTGGTATACACTGTGTGGTGTGGGTATACACTGTGTGGCGTGGGTATACACTGTTTGTATGGTGTGGGTATACACTGTGTGGTGTGGGTATACACTGTGTGGTGTGGGTATACACTGTTTGTATGGTGTTGGTATACACTGTGTGGTGTGGGTATACACTGTGTGGTGTGGGTATACACTGTGTGGTGTGGGTATACACTGTTTGTATGGTGTTGGTATACACTGTGTGGTGTGGGTATACACTGTGTGGCGTGGGTATACACTGTTTGTATGGTGTTGGTATACACTGTGTGGTGTGGGTATACACTGTTTGTATGGTGTTGGTATACACTGTGTGGTGTGGGTATACACTGTGTGGTGTGGGTATACACTGTGTGGTGTGGGTATACACTATGTCGTGTAGGTATACACTGATTGTATGGTGTGGGTATACACTATGTGGTGTGGGTATATACTGTGTGGCGTGGGTATACACTGTGTGTATGGTGTGGGTATACACTGTATGGTGTGGGTATACACTGTGTGGTGTGGGTATACACTGTGTGGTGTGGGTATACACTGTTTGGTGTGGGTATACACTGTGTGGTGTGGGTATACACTGTTTGTATGGTGTGGGTATACACTGTATGGTGTTGGTATACACTGTGCTGTGTAGGTATACACTGTGTGGTGTGGGTATACAGTTTGGTGCGGGTATACACTGTGTGGTGTGGGTATACACTGATTGTATGGTGTGGGTATACACTGTATGGTGTGGGTATACACTGTGTTGTGTAGGTATACACTGATTGTATGGTGTGGGTATACTGTTTGTATGGTGTGGGTATACCCTGTGTGGCGTATAGTATGGATATACTGTTTGTATGGTGTGGGTATACACTGTGTGGCGTGGGTACACTGTTTATGAGTATACTACTTCTCCAATAGCAGCCATCTGATCTGGGTCTACTGTGTTTGTACATATGTGAAAATGCATTTATATTATGCATATATTTTGGCTTTTCTGAAGTATGAATGAATCAGAAGTTAGTTAAGCCATTACGTCATAGCCTATTTTAGACCCAGCCGCTTTGAATAAATCTACCGAAAAGGAGCATTAACTGGAGAAAAGGAAATATTTAGAATTTTGTAGTTTGAAACCATTGTGATAAATAGAGCATTTGCTCCTATAGGAGCAAATGCTCTATTTATCACAATGGCTTCACAAGGGACTTTTACAGAGTCGTCAAAAGTCGTCAATATGAGGGAAAGGGTTAAACGTACAAGAGTAGCAAGCAGTTTGACAGGTCCATGATGTGTTTAACCCATAGCCCGCCAGTCACAACTATAGTTGCATTTGCAAACAGTGTAGACACAGATGAGAGAGTTCATATAGGTCTGCACTATATGCCATAAAACATCCATTCCTGCATGCTCTATGGTTTTGCTTTGGAAAATAATTTCAACATGTCCTGTATATTTTTTGTAAAGATTTGCCTAACTAATATTCAAAGCGGGCAAAGTGATAAAAAATATGTGGCAGGCTAAGGGTTAACCCTTTCCTTCATATAACTATAGGAGCCTTCTAATCAGGGCCTGTCCTGTTTGCTTAAAAAATACGACAGACCTGACTCTACAGTTTCTAATAATACAAAACAAAAATCCTATATACCTATGTCATTATAAAAAAAATCATCTAATAAATATTCGCGATGCCGTTAATCTTACTTGAATATGCAACAGCGAAAGGGTTTAAACGTGTTCATAACACAATCATAGGAAGGGAGACAACTACGGTTTTCTTACTGGAAAGAAGAAAAACTGCATGAAAGATACCCACCGCGGACTTCTAAACAATACAAGCTTGCACATACCAATCTATCGTGCGCTAAATGTATGCGGTAAACTCCTTGGACCCTTAACTCCCATCAATACGCCTTTCTAAGCATTTGCAAACAGAGCCTGAGAGTAGACCCAGTTCCTGTAGGAACCGTCTGATCAGGGTCTGATCTGTTTGCTTATGCTGTTTTATAGATATGATTATACGGGTTCTCCATGGCCAAATTCCCTCTGGCCATTTGCTATTATAAAAAATTAATCTAATTTATATTCATGATGTTATTATTTCTCATATGAATACGCAACAGGGAGCATGTTAATGCAGGGCAAGAGTTATGCAGAAATCTCATTCAGTAGTTTTCTGTATTGCATCTATATTGCATTTAGTAATCGCCTTCCTTTAACCATGTCCTCCATGAATATTTATGTAAGAAATAATGACGTCATGAATATTAATTAGACAAATTTGTTATAATAGCACATGGACAAGAATATTTGACATTGGCAGAAACTGTAGAAATCATATCTATATTATGCAATAAGCAAACAGAGCAGACTCTGATCAGACGGCTCCTATAGGAGCCGTCTGATCTGGGTCTGCTCTGTTTGCAAAGGCATAGAAAGGCGTATTTATAGAATAAAGGGTCAAATGCACATGTATTAATTCATAAAGTGATAAAGAGCTCGCTTTTTAGAGGTTATATACAATACATTCTACTTTATCAACAGATATCAGGGTTTTTTACTGTCATTCAGGAATTTAGGAATTGAACCCAGCGATATATTGGTATTACATGCCAGTAGTTGAGTTGGCGATATAAGGGACAATTTCCGCAAAAAAACTAATTGTTGAGTGCCGTCTGTACATTGATTCCTATCGCGTGGGGTCAATAACAAAAGTGTATCGGCGGACATAACTGACATGTATAATTAGGCATAATCTGTCCGCGATAAGATAAGAAATGATTGCAAGATACAGATAACATCTACAACTATAGCCGCAAAAACACGTCTGCTACCAAAATATCGTCTGCTCTTTTGATCTTATTTCTGTTCTATATTTCCATATTTCCGCAGAAACGTGCAGTCTACAATGCAGTGCTTAGATCCCCTCCCTCTCGTCGGCATATCTGACACGAGCTGTCGAACAAGCAATCATCTGAAATTTTAGATAAAAGGTGTGTTTTCGTCATTTTTTTTATTTCAAAACATTTAACTCTTAACACGCTAAAAAGCATTGTCTGTCTGAGTTTACAATTTTTCACATTTCTTTAATTTATAAAAATAATACAATCAGTCAGATTGTCAGATTGTTAGACAGACAAGATTCCAATGAGACGTCAACTTACTCAGCGTCTAAGCTGGATCTAAACTATACAAGCTATACAGGTTTATATTCATTCATCGTCTGCCCGAGAAGGCATATTTTTTACTAGTTCAGTGCAGTGGAAAATGCACCGAAGGACGAAAACAGAAGTTCAAAGGCCAGCATTTTGAATATTTCGTAATTCTGCAGAGGATAGATTAATTGTCCTTTTTTTCTCAACTGTAAATGTAGTGTAACATTTAAGACACTGTTTGACAGGATAATCATACGTTAACCCTTTACCTGATAGAAATGCCCTTGGATGCCTTTGCAAACGGAGTAGACCCAGATCAGATGATACTCAATGGGTCATCTGATCAGGGTCTAATCTGTTTGCTTATTAGATAATATAGATCTGATTCTACAGTTTCTGCGATGGTCAAACAACCATGTGTGTCCATTCATTATTATAGAAACTCAGTTAATAAACATACATAACATCACTATATCTCACATGAATATTCATTAGGTAATGGGTTAAAATAAATTGAAGCAATATGCTGGTATGATCTAGGCAGCTAGTAAATTTATCAGTTCTGACAGACATTTTCTCAAGCTAGGTATTCGTAATTCACCAGTTCCGCCTTGTCTGCTATTCAAGCGTGAATCATGCCACTAGAAGGTAAAATAGGTGCTGTTATAACAGAGTAACACCAGACCTTGCTCGTGACTTTAAATTACCTCTCTATAACGGCCACTGAATTGTGTTAATTAGTTGGTATTTAGGACAGGTGGCTGCTTAAATCAAGGTGAAAGTAAAACAGAACGCTCCTGTAGGAGCGTTCTGTATTACTTTCACCTTGCTTTAAGCAGCCACCTGCCTTTAACACAACATACTTGATGTAATTAAGTAGCCGTTATAGAGAGGTTTTACTGTATCATTAAATCAGGGTTTATATTGTTTGATACTCATCAGTGTCGGAAATATAGTACTCTCCACTCTGAAAAATTGTGTAGTATACAGTGACGTCAACGATGTCAAATATGTCAGACAGAAGAAATACCAGAGACGTCAGACGTAGATATATCACAGACGTCAGGTGTAAGGTATGTCAGTGACGTCAGCCGTAAGATATTTCTGTGGCATCGCGTACGTGAGTGATGTCTGAGATAGGAGATGTCAGAGACGTCAATACTTCAGTTTGCCAGAGACGTTAGATATGTTTGAGACGTCAGACGTGTCAGAGACATTATATGTCAGATATGCCAGATACTTCAGATGTCAAAAACGTAAGAGGCAACAGTCACGTCAGACATTAAAGATGTCAGCGAAGTCAGACGTTAGACATGCCACAGACGTCAGACGTTGTGTACGTTAGATATATCAGAGATGTCAGAGACGATAGACAGATGTCAGAAGTGTCACAGTGCCCGCGTATTCCGAGATAAATGAGACGTGTGTCAGAAACGTCAAACGTAAGAGATGTCAGAGACGTCAGATTTAAGAGACGTCAGGCATAAAATGTCTATGACGTCAGACTTCGGAGATATCAGAGACGTCAGGCGTAGTCAGGAGTAAGAGATGTTGGAGATGTCATTTATTCAACATATCAGAGATGTCTGACGTTGTGAGAGAGGTCAGAGGTAAGAAATATCATATATGTCAGACTTATGAGATGTCGAGACGTCAGACATCGTTAGTGACTGCTGGTATTGAACTACACTGCTTCAACAAAAATCCTCTTCAGCTTCACGGTTAAAATATATAGCTATATATCAAAACATTCTTTATATACAGTAAAACCCCTCTATACAGGAATTCTAGAAGAGAAGAAGTTAGGCTTAATAGTGAGCACAAACAAACAATTCAGGCAACTCTTTCGCTGCCAATTATTGTCGTCTGCAAAAAGTGTCGTCTGTTACATTTTTCGTTTGTTTACTTTTCTCTATTCGGCGACTCATTTAGATCCAAACTGTTTGCGTAGGTATAATTAAAGATGCGACATTGGCAGCGAAAGCGTTATGGACATAAGTTTGGCATAATAAGGGTCATTCCATCAGAAAATGCACACCCTCACTTTTCAGTTTTTGTAAACTGGGGTCAGATAGACGGCGTCGGGTCAGGTATCCTCATTATCGTCTGCCATATCTATTTGTTCAAACATTTCCCAAAAAAATGAAGACTTTGATACGGATTGTTTGGCTGTGCACTATTTGAATACACAATACAGCACGTGCCATATTTCATATGGTACTTTTTTTCTCATGTGCGTTTGACATTCTGATGGTCCTAGTCCAATTCCTCTTATTTTGTTGATTTGTTTCATTCAGGACCGACAACCAGCTTCATGTATTGTCAAAAGCAACCGGAAAAATGATTTGCTTTTTAGTCATGAAAACATTTAAATCTCATTATGCGCTGTTACCTTAAATGAAATAGAACAAATTTAAGTTGTTGTTGCTGCAAATAAACTGGTTATTTTCGTATCATTCTATTCAAGTTAAAGAATATATGTAGTGACTGCTTTTCTATCCAACACACTCTGGTTGTAACAAAACATGTTTCGACCACAAAATGTCGATTTTGTTTCCACGGGACTATCTTATCCGCCATCTTATCACCTCGCTCGTCCCACGTGACCTTCGGGTTAAAAATAGGTTGAGGTCGACGTTTGTTTTTACATGGAGTTTCATCTATCGCTCCAATCTGATCAGATATGCTGGTTCCCCTATCTGATGTTGCATCTCTGATGGAAGTATTTGGTAAACACGAACCCATCAGTTAGACCGTCTAAATCAATGGAGATGGTACGCAGGGTTTGTGGTAATTTGAACTTTCAAAGTGATTGTAGCCAACAAGTGACACACACTAGCCTACCCCTGGGCTAAGATGTAATGTGTTTCTTCATAAAATATGTTTTATGTGTGTTGTTGGTTTTCAACATTGACACTATCCAGTATATCATTTCATGGGTAAACAAAGCAGACCCCGTATATCATTTCATGGACAAACAGAGCAGATCCTGACCAGACGCCTCCTATAGGAGCCGTCTGATCTTGGCCTACTCTGCTTGCAAAGGCGTGAAAAAGCATTGAAAAGGGCGAAAGGGTTAAAACGCTTAGTGTAGAACTAAAGTAGTGCGGTAAGTCCCTTATGCGACTTCCTATATTTGCGCTCGTCCTGCATACTTCCTTTAATTGGTACATGTAATGATGACACGATATGACGCCTTTGCAGACAGAATAGAGCCAGACACTGTATGGACCGTCTGATTAGGGTCTGCACTAGTTGCGCATGAGGTAAACGTAGGTACGATTCTACAATTTCTGACATGGCCAAAACATCTTGCGTGCATGTGCTTTTATAACAACTAATCTCCTTAATATTAATGATGACATATTTCTTACATAAATATTCACGAGGTAACGTGTTGAATATATTTGATATATCACTCTCCTTCCTCAAAACAGTTTAACACCGAATAAACCGTGCTTTACAAAATACTTATCGGAGTAAATACTTATGATAAGTGACTATAAATAACTATTTAAAGGAAACCCATGAAGAAAACTAGAATAAGTTAATATAATTGTTACACATTCATGCAACTTGTTGCAGTTTTTACTTGTGTCAATACGTTTTTACCATTTGTTAAAGATTACGTTGAACATACAGTAAAATCTCGATTATTCGAATTTTCTATATACATGTAGAATAATTACTACCCTTTTAGGCAGGTGGCTGCTTAATGTACGGTGCAAGTCATGTAGAAAGCTCCCAGAGGAGCTTTCTGCATAACTTCCACCATGCATTAAACTGTCACGTGTCTTAAAGATCGATAATAATACGTTATTCTAGTGTTCGAATAATCGAGATTTTACTGTATATATGACGACGAATGTGAGAAACCTGTCTGATACAACCCACTACCCCATGAATAGTCATGTAAGAAAAATGACATCATTATTATTAATCATTATTATTAACTCGTCATTATTATTAATTAGATTACATTGTCATGATAGCACATGGGCACAAGAAAATTTGGGTCGTGGCAGAAACATGTCCATACTATATCATGAGTAGACCCTTATCAGACGGTTTCTATAGGAGCTGTCTGGTCTAGGTCTACTCTGTTTGCAAAGGCGGAGAAAAGCGTTTTTTGAAGTGAAATATAGGATGGGTACGTCCCTCTGTGCAAAGCCCCTCTTATTTAACCCATTTGTCCCCAGTGTCCCATTAAAGGGACATATGCTCCTGAAGGAGCCCTCTGATCAGGGTCTGCACTGTTTGCTGAAACCATCAATGCAAATGGCTTATTCAAGAAACTATTTTGTTTGCTGTGCCCCCTTCACATAAAAATGGATGGGTTCTAAAGTAAGGAGTGGACGAGTTTTACTTAAATGATATAGGGATAAATGGGTTAAATGTGTTCGTTGACACCTCGGTGATACCTTTTTTTCTCCAGATAATAATATTTCTCTTCCAGGCCAATATGACATTCTTCCTAAGGGGTGTAATTTAATACATACAATTCTAATAAGAAATGCATTTCCCTGATCCTAATCAATTAGCGTGTAATTGATTCACATATAGAAAAAGAACAAATGCATTTTGCTTTATGTTTCCTAATTCATGTGATTATGTTAACCCCATACGCTTTTGCAAATACATGTTTTGTATACCCAGATTAGACGGCTCCTAGAGGAGCTGTCTGATAAGAGTCTGCCCTGTTTGCCTATGAATAGTTCTGATTGTAAAACAAAGCTTCTGCGAATACCAAATAAACCTGCCTTCATGCACCAAACAACCCTGCCTTCATGCACCAAACACCCCTGCCTTCATGCACCAAACAACCCTGCCTTCATGCACCAAACAACCCTGCCTTCATGCACCAAACAAACCTGCCTTCATGCACCAAACACCCCTGCCTTCATGTACCAAACAAACCTGCCTTCATGCACCAAACAAACCTGCCTTCATGCACCAAACAACCCTGCCTTCATTCACCAAACAACCCTGTCTTCATGCACCAAACAAACCTGCCTTCATGCACCAAACAACCCTGCCTTCATGCACCAAACAACCCTGCCTTCATGCACCAAACAAACCTGCCTTCATGCACCAAACAACCCTGCCTTCATGCACCTAACACCCCTGCCTTCATGCACCAAACAACCATGCCTTCATGCACCAAACAACCCTGCCTTCATGCACCAAACAAACCTGCCTTCATGCACCAAACACCCCTGCCTTCATGCACCAAACAAACCTGCCTTCATGCACCAAACACCCCTGCCTTCATGCACCAAACAACCCTGCCTTCATGCACCAAACAAACCTGCCTTCATGCACCAAACAAACCTGCCTCCATGCACCAAACACCCCTGCCTTCATGCACCAAACAACCCTGCCTTCATGCACCAAACAACCCTGCCTTCATGCACCAAACAACCCTGTCTTCATGCACCAAACACCCCTGCCTTCATGCACCAAACAACCCTGCCTTCATGCACCAAACAAACCTGCCTTCATGCACCAAACAACCCTGCCTCCATGCACCAAACAACCCTGCCTTCATGCACCAAACAACCATGCCTTCATGCACCAAACAACCCTGCCTTCATGCACAAACAAACATGCTTTCATGCACCAAACAACCCTGCCTTCATGCACCAAACAAACCTGCCTCCATGCACCAAACAAACCTGCCTTCATGCACCAAACAACCCTGCCTTCATGCACCAAACAACCCTGTCTTCATGCACCAAACAAACCTGCCTTCATGCACCAAACAACCCTGCCTTCATGCACTAAACAACCCTGTCTTCATGCACCAAACACCCCTGCCTTCATGCACCAAACAACCCTGTCTTCATGCACCAAACAACCCTGCCTCCATGCACCAAACAACCCTGCCTTCATGCACCAAACAACCCTGCCTTCATGCACCAAACAACCCTGCCTTCATGCACCAAACAACCCTGCCTTCATGCACCAAACAACCCTGCCTTCATGCACCATACAACCCTGCCTTCATTCACCAAACAACCCTGCCTTCATGCACCAAACAACCCTGCCTCCATGCACCAAACAACCCTGCCTTCATGCACCAAACAACCCTGCCTTCATGCACCATACAACCCTGCCTTCATGCACCATTATAATTAGTCAGCTGGTAAATATTCAAGATGCCATGAACATTCACCAAGTAGGGGATTAATGACAGCAGAACCTTTCTTAAGCGACCATTCATTTACTGAACATAGGAAGCATGTGGTGCCTTAATACAGGGCAAAAGTAATGCAGAAAGCTCCTATAGGAGCTTTCTGCATTACTTTTGACCTGCATTAAGCTACAATCTGCCTTACAGATCCATAATTAGACAACATTTTGATGGCCGCTTAAGACACGCTCTACTGTATACAGAGTTCGGGTTTGCCTGTGACCAATATTAGATGTACACGGATTATGTATGGTAATCCGCATGTTAAGCCACCTACAAGATTACAATAACAACAAAACAGATAGAGAAACACCTTCTCAAACGGGACCTGTCTCTCTACATACGACTAAAAAGTTTTAATATACGACGATCGCAACGTGATCGCAGTGTTATATGAACACATGACTTTTCAGCAATGACAGAAACTATAGAATAAGATCTATATAATTCAATAAGCAAAACGAGCAGAGCCGGGTCAATCTGACCCAGGTCTGCTTTGTTGCAAAGGCGTCAAAGGGCGTATCTTTGAGGTGGAATGGCGTCAAAAGGCGTATCTATGAGGTGTAATGGCGTCAAAAGGCGTATCTATGAGGTGGGATTGCGTCAACGGGCGTATCTCTGAGGTTGAATAGCGCCAAAGGGCGTATATCTGAGGTAAAATTGCGTCGAAGGACGTATCTATGAGGTGGAATGGCATCAAATGGTTGTCTCTGATGTGGAATGGTGTCAAGGGACGTATATCTGAGGAGGAATGGCGTCAAATGGCGTATCTATGAGGTGGAATGGCGTCAAAAGGTTATCTCTGAGGTGGAATGGCGTCAAAGGGTGCATCTCTGAGGTGGAATGGCGTCAAAGGGCGTATCTTTGAGGTGGAATGGCGACAAAGGGCGTCTCTTTGAGGTAAAGGGTTGATCATAATTCCATGCATATTAACGAACAATCGACTTACAGACAGGACCTCTATCGACCTTACCAACAATGATTGGTATAACCACCATCTCTATTTTAAGGTAGATATCGATTCAACATTTGAACATCGAATCCGTCTAAAATCATGGTCATCCTATTATGCTGGTCATATTCCAAAAGTACAAAGTGTACATGTCCAAATAGAACATGAGATATAGCGCAAACAACTAGCAGTTTTAAATGTTAACCCATTCCCTCATATTGACGACTTTTGACGACTCTGTAAAAGTCACTTTGTGAAACCATTGTAATAAATAGAGCATTTGCTCATATAGGAGCAAATGCTCTATTTATCACAATGGTTTCAAACTACAAAATTCTAAAAATTTCATTTTCTCTAGTTAATGCTCATTTTGGGTAGATTTATTCAAAGAGGTTGTATCTAAAAATAGCATATGAGGTAACGGGTTAATCACCGTAAAATGCTGGATACATTCCAAATTACATGCCTAAATAGAACATCAGATATACAGCAATTAACCTAGCAGCCCCAAGTACTAGTCATCCTAGCATGGTGAACAAAAACCCTGTATACGCAAATATAACGTCAGATATACAGCAATTAACCTAGCAGCCCCAAGTACTAGTCACCCTATCATGGTGGACAAAAACCCTGTATACGCAAATATAAAGTCAGATATACAGCAAACAAACGAGCAACCTACCTAAAAGGCTAGTCACTGTAGTATGCTAGACATTTTCCCAAATAACATGCCCAAATAGATCAAACAATCTTGCAATCTAAAATTATAGTCAATCTATTATGCTGAACTTTAGATATACTCGTACAGCAAATAAACTAGCAATATAAAATGCGTGTCACTATATTATGCTGTATATATTCCAAAATTATATGGCCAAGTAGAACATCAGGGCCCATGCCTATAAAACTTTTAGTTGAGTCTGAGTTCGTTCTCAAGTTTTTTATTGGTCAGATTTGAGCCTTTGGCCAATCTGACCAATCAAAAGCTTGAGAACGAACAACTCAGACTCGACTAAAAAGCTGTATAAGCATGGACCCAGATATACAGCACAAAAATAGTATTCTAACATGGTAGTCGTTATACCTTCATTATCCTTAGTATTCGGACAGACAGGCATACAATTCAGACCTGAAGGGATCATTTGAGAAGAATATGTACTTATTGCTACTACCAGTATGTCAGTCAAAGGTATCAAATTGTGTCAAATAGAGGTAACAAGGGGGGGAAACTGACTGTTCTAACTTAAGACAATTATAATATAAATCGACCGTCCGCCAAGAGATCTCTTATAAGACTGTCACTTAGAATGGTCACAGAAAACAATTCCACATAAATGACAGCCATCTGATACGCCTGTCACCTAACAAAGAATCACAAAACAATACAGAAAACATGTATGATATGTTCAAAATACGTTAAAATTGCCAGCTGAAATTGTATAATAAACATATACAGTGCTCCCTCCCTACAACGACCCTCCCAATAACGATTCCCTCCTTACAACAACGCATGTCACTGTTTCCGAAACAACAAGGCTCCAGAAACAACTTTTTTCCATCGTATTTTCTTTATGCCTCCATCAAACCCTATGTTGTGACCACTCTTTAGAATCGTCACTTTGTGACGATTCTAAAGAGTGGTCACAACATAGGGTTTGATAGAGGCATAACGGTTTTAGTTCTCGAAATAACCTTATCTGGGGATCTGCAAACAGGCTAATTATGTTTAATTTTCTCTCCCTATAACAACTCCCTCTGAACAACACATACAATCTTCGTATCCCAAAGGGTGCCGTTGTAGAGAGGGAGCACTGTATATCGAATACATGTAGTTGCCATTCAATAAGAGTTTCATCTAAACGAGATCTTTATCTGAAATAGAGATATCATCTAAACTGGAGATCTTCTTCATCTTTAATGGAAGAAACAGAAAACTATCAAATACCTAGATATGCAATACAAAATGAAACGAATAGATAACCATCAGTTCCTGTTGCTAATTAATATCGTAACTAGGTGATGATCGAACCACAGTGTCACTTAGTATGACAGCAACAAAATTAATGTTAACATGACAGCTACAGATGCACAAAAACACTGATTGGTCGCCTTCAAATTAGATTGTTAACTAGTACAGCAGAAAAAGAGAAACATCTTCCATCCAAGAACATTATAACTTGTTGTGATATCAAACAAGCAAACAATGATAGATTGAACGGCCTCTATCCAATACAATCGTTATGTAGAAACAATAATATGACCACAGACAAGTCGGTTTGTTATCTGGTATAACAGCAAATCACACTGAATTTGATTCAGACATAAAATGGACGCCATTAAATCAAAGTAACAACATGTCTAGAGTTGCCACCATCCAACAAGACTTCGTTCTAGTATGGCAGCAAACTAAAATAAACACCACACCTATTTAAAATTAGAACTCCAATTGGTATTGCATTAAGCAAGAAAAAACCGTGTATACCATGGTCGCCACACGATGCGAAAGCCGTATATAGTATAGAAATACCACTGTTCAATTAGTTTATCATCCAGTATTTTAATAAAAAACAAAACATCTGCTTAGATTTACCGTCATTCAATACAGGTGTGATATAGTGTAGCAACAATGTCAGATAAACACAGTGATGAAATGGTTCCATCCAGCAAGACTGCCTCCTCCTATGTCAGCAACACCAAACGAAAACTTACCTGGAATATCTGCAACTCGACAAGATTGCCTACTAACATCTAAACGAACAAACCCTTCAAAATGTAACCGGCACCTGGCAGTATTTGCAGCAACATATATATATATATATAGATTGGCCACCTCCTTAGAGAATGAAAAGCAGAATTGCAGCAAAATTAGCCAAAAAACATCCAAATAAATACGTGCAATAGCATCCCTACCTAGTAAAACAGCAAACCAAGCAAACACACACGTGCGATGACACATAATAATATATACATGTACTTATATAGCAAACCAAGCAAATCAAACGACACGTACAATGGCACTGCCACCTAGTTATAAATAAATCAAGCAAAATCTACACTTACCATGACAGTGGTACCTAGTTATACAGTAAACCAAGCAAGCAATACACATACCATGACAGTGGTGCCTGGTAATAGAGCAAACTAAGCAAACAAAACCACGTAACATGGTAATGATACTGTCTTAGTTATACACCAAACCAAGCAAACATTCACATACCATGACACTGGTACCTAGTAATACAGCAAACCAAGCAAAACACACGTATCATGCCAATGGTACCTAGTTATACAGTAAACCAAGCAAGCAACACACATACCATGGCACTGGTACCTAGTAATACAGCAAACAAAGCAAACAAAACCACGTAACATGGTAATGGGACCTAGTTATACAGCAAACCAAGCATAACGCATCTACCATGGCAATGGTACCTAGTTATACAGCAAACCAAGCAAAACACACGTACCATGGCAATGGGACCTAGTTATACAGCAAGCCAAGCATAACGCATCTACCATGGCAGTGGTGCCTAGTTATACAGTAAACCAAGCAAATATTTACATACCATGACACTGGTACCTAGTTATACAGCAAACCAAGCAAGCAACACACATACCATGGCACTGGTACCTAGTAATACAGCAAACAAAGCAAACAAAACCACGTATCATGGTAATGATACTGTCTTAGTTATACACCAAACCAAGCAAACATTCACATACCATGACACTGGTACCTAGTAATACAGCAAACCAAGCAAAACACACGTATCATGGCAATGGTACCTAGTTATACAGCAAACCAAGCATAACACAGGTATCATGCCAATGGTACCTAGTTATACAGCAAACCAAGCAAAAACACACGTATCATGCCAATGGTACCTAGTTATACAGCAAACCAAGCAAAACACACGTACCATGGCAATGGGACCTAGTTATACAGCAAACCAAGCACAACACATCTACCATGGCAGTGGTGCCTAGTTATACAGTAAACCAAGCAAATATTTACATACCATGACACTGGTACCTAGTTATACAGCAAACCAAGCAAGCAACACACATACCATGTCACTGGTACCTAGTAATACAGCAAACAAAGCAAACAAAACAACGTATCATGGTAATGATACTGTCTTAGTTATACAGCAAACCAAGCAAACATTCAAATACCATGACACTGGTACCTAGTAATACAGCAAACCAAGCAAAACACACGTATCATGGCAATGGTACCTAGTTATACATCAAACCAAGCAAAAACACACATACCATGACACTGGTACCTAGTTATACATCAAACCAAGCAAAAACACACATGAAATGGCAACGGTACCTAGTTATACAAGAAACCAAGCAAAAACACACCTACCATGGTAATGGTGCCTAGTTATACAGCAAACCTAGCAAAAACACACCTACCATGGCAGTGGTGCCTAGTTATACAGCAAACCAAGCAAAATCTACACCTACCATGACAATGGTACCTAGTTATACAACCAACCAAACAAGCAATACACATACCATGGCTGTGGTACCTAGTTATACAGCAAACCAAGCACACACCACACGTGCAATGACACTTTCACCTAGTAATACTGAATAAAAGCTAACTACATGCAATTCTAGTAGTATCATCATGTAGTGGCACATTTTAATATAAATTGGTTACCATCCTCTAATTTAATACATGGACAGAAAGTCATAAATGTAATTATAGCCACAAGTAAGTACAATGTACGATATAACTACATGTACTCTAAAACGAACACCTTATGAAAACATCCTTCCTGCATTTTACTACCACCTGCCTCAAACGACCTAGAATTAGACGGGTTTACTGCATATAACCTAATATATTGAAAGGAATGTTGCAACCATTCAAAACAAATATTTTCTAGTACAGACTTACATATAAAGGCGCGTGCCCAAATACTAAAATCGTTATTTCTCCACCAAACCCTATACCGTGACCACTCTTTAGAATCGTCTCTTCGAGACAATTCTAAAGAGTGGTCACAGTATAGGGTTCGGTGGCGAAATTTAGGAACTATTCTTTTTTTTTTAAAAAAAAAAAAAAAAAAAAATAGGCATCTAAAGAGTGGTCACAGTATAGGGTTCGGTGGCGAAATATAGGAGCTATTCTTTTTTTTAAAAATAAATACGCATCTTATCTGGATCTCTGTAATTTCTAGAAATAGCCGCTATTTGACACCCCGCCTATCGCATAGAATAGCTACCCTTTTCAGAGAAAGTCTGTCGTATCCCTTTGCCTAGTGCATTGTCATGTTAGACTCGCCCATTTTAAATAGTAACGAATTGGACTTTTCAAGTAAAAAAATATGTAAGAAGGAAATATACAGTAAACCCTCTCTATAACGGCCACTAAAGTGTGTTAATTAGTTGGTATTGAGGGCAGGTGGCTGCTTGAAGCAAGGTGAAAGTAAAACAGAACGCTCCTATAGGAGCGTTCTGTTTTACTTTCACCTTGCTTTAAACGGCCACCTGCCTTTAACACAAAATACATGATGTAATTTAGTGGCCGTAATAGAGAGGTTTTACTGTATTACCATGGCAATTAGAGACAAATGTGTAACGTAGCAAACAAATTCTGATCAAACAGCCCTTGCAGGAGCCACGTGATCAGAGTCTACCCTGTTTGCAAATGCGGCAAAAGTCGTCTCTAATAGGCAAACGGTTAAAACATTTACTCCCACGACTTCATAAATGGGACATGAGCGAACAGTGTAGATCCGGATCAGATAGTTAATGAAGGAACTTTCTGTTCAGGGTCTGCGCTGCTTGCTATACCAGTAAATATCAAAGATTTTCACGAGCATGACACGCTCATTTGAAAAATGCGACTGCTGCAACAGTCTAGTTAGGCGAGTCTACCGTAAATGATCTGGGAGTTAACCATTTACCGTATGAATATTCATTTCAGAAGTAATTAATGTAGAATGTTAATTCTAAGCTGAATTTTTCCATAATGGCATTATGAACAAAGGATGTTTGTCCCATGATAGAGAATGTAGAATTGAGTCTTTATTATTTTAAGCAAAGAGAAGAACATGCTCAGACGGCTCCTGCAGGGATCTACACTGTTTTCAATGACGTCAAAGTGCGTCTTTTTTCAGGTAAAGGGTTATGGGATGTAACGCAATAACAAAGGTCCGCTTACAGGCTGATGTTAAAAACAACTAGGCTCTGAATATCGGTTACCATATAGATTTAAATTTTGATAAAACAAATCCGCATCATGAAGCATCAACATCATTTATCCTCCAGAAAGCCGTAATCTCTTCTACCGCTTTCAAAACAGGATTATAAATCATACGAAATTATTCATCGGTATTAGATTTGACAATCAACTGGAATACATGAATTCTAACCAAAAGCTATGAAACTGAAGACCAGCTGGTCATTACCATTAGAAAAAAGACGATTCTGTCCTTCGCAGCCTTTGAACAAGTTCCACCATAGACCAATGTACGCTTTGCATGTTTGTGATAGAATCTTAAATTACCTTATTATAGTGGGCACTGGAAAGTGTTTTAAACTTTTAATCGTAAAATACATGTACAGTTATACCCCTACAAAACATCCACTTAATGAATAAACATGGATGTATTTAAAAGCAGATGGATGCTTAATACAGGGCGAATGTAATGCAGAAAGCTCCTATAGGAGCTTTCTGCATAACTTTCGTCCTGCATTAAGCAACCGCCTGTCTACCTTTACGACTCAATATTAAACCTCATTTTAAGGTCGCATTTGATGGGTTTTACTGTATTAACGATAAAAATGAAATGGATTTCATACTGTCATAAGGATATCGAAAAACATCTTGACAAATAGAATATTCATATGACATGATTAGTCCACCGCCTTCTTAAACCCTTACGCATCTGTGAAAAATAATCTCTGCTCAAATTCGAATCTTGTGTAAATATGACTACTTCCGACTCGATCAAGGTTTTGAGAATCTGTTAAGCGGCCGTCAACCAGCTTGGATCCAGATCAGATGCCGAGTTCCTCGGTGTCTCGTCAGGATACACGTTGTTTGCAAACGTGATTCGCGTAGTGGATAGCGGAGTAATGAATACCATGACTCAGTAAACCATATCTTGGAACATTTCAATATCGAATTGGCTTAATGTTTATTAAAATTCAACTTATATTTTCCTACCAACTTGTAATTGATGCATATATATTAATTCACTGAAATGCTCGCGAATTCAACCTTCCTAAAGGAATTATCAAGTAACACCCCTTCTGTCTGATTTGACCTTTAAGAAATGTCTGAAATGTTTGCACACAGTAAAATATCGCTAATCCGAACTCTCAAATAATTATCATTATCGGTTATTAGGTCAGGTGGCAGCTTAATGCAGGGTGAAAGTCACGCAGAAAACTCCCATCATAAGCTTTCTGCACGACGTTCATCCTGCATTAAGCAGTCACCTGACTAAAATGTTTAAAATGACTCAGTTTTTCATTGCTAAAACTATTGAATAGCGAGGTTCGAATTATCGAAGTTCTGCATAGCGGCGTTTCACTGTATATGGTAATTGCTGCGTAGTTTCATATCCATCCGTCTTCCACCTCAATGAGTTAATTGTATCTTGTACTTCTAGGCTGAAATGACACATTGAAAGCAAAAGGTATATGCAACTATGTATAACAATTGAAATAAGCCTTCGAAAAAATGCGTATATATTATTTGGGAAATACAGTAAAATGCCTCTTAACCGGAATTCTAGTAGAGAAGAATTTAGATACTTTTAGGCAGATGGCTGCTTAATGGAGGGTGAAAGTCATGCAGAAAGCTCCTAGAGGAGCATGAATTATACCCTGCATTAAACAGCCACCTGTATCCATGACCGATATTTATACTAAATTGAATATCCGATTTAGAGTGGGTTTACTGTATAGTGACATTTCGATAATCCGGACATCGCTAACCCGAACCTCGCTTATCCGAATTTTTAATAGAGAAGAAATGAGAATATTTTATGCCAGTGGCTGCTCTATGCAGAGACAAAGCCCAAAGAGGAGATTTCTGCATGGATTTCACTCTGCATTAAGCTGTCATCTGTCTTAGAGACTTGGCTAATAATCATACTTATCTAAGTGTCCAGATTGGCAAGACTTTGAGTGTTCGACTAAGCGAGGTTTTGAGTGTTCTACTTAGCGAGGTTTTGGGCGTTAGACTTAGCGGCGTTTTTAGTGTTCTACTTAGCGAGGTTTTGATTGATCTACTTAGTGAGGTTTTGAGTGTTCGACTTAATGAGGTTTTGAGTGTTCGACTTAGCGAGGTGTTTGGTGTTTGAGCGAGGTTTTGAGTGTTAGACTTAGTGAGGTTTTGAGCGTTCGACTTAACGAGGTTTTGAGTGTTCGACTTAATGAGGCTTTGAGTGTTCGACTAAGCGAGGTTTTGAGTGTTCGACTTAGCGAGGTTTTGAGTGTTCGACTTATTGAGGTTTTGAGTGTTCGACTAAGCGAGGTTTTGAGTGTTCGACTAAGCGAGGTTTTGAGTGTTCGACTAAGCGAGGTTTTGAGTGTTCGACTAAGCGAGGTTTTGAGTGTTCGATTTAGTGACGTGTTTTAGTGTTCGACTTATTGATGTTTTGAGTGTTCGACATAGCGAAATTTTAGTGTTCGACTTAGCGAGGTTTTGATTGTTCGACTTAGCGATATGTTACTGTATGGATAATCCATAACGATCAATTTTCTTTCTTATTCACAGAGTACAGGAATGCTTAATTTTAAATCTCCATATCAGAAATATTTTTTTCTACATGTGATAGCTCTGCTTTGATCAGTTTTCTTATAAATGGTTTAAATGGTTATCTTTGTCTTAAAATAAAAAACAACAGCTGTTTCTATGGAGATTACTAGTTTTGCAATGGAGATAGCACCATGCGCAACAGAGATACCATGAAGTCTGAAAGAAAGTGCTCTATTTGCAACCTGTAACCTAAAACTCGTTCGCTGCCTCGTATTGTCGTCTGCATAATTTGTCGTCTGCTTCAATTTGCAGTCTATTATTTTCTCTCCTTTTTGTTGCAAAAAAGTCTTGCTAAGTCTTCACAAAATCAAACAGTTTGGTTCCTGATAAGACATCGAGTCACTAGCTGTCTGATCTGGAACCAAACTGTTTGCAAAGGTAATCACATATTCGCATTGGCAGCTTTCTGCATAACTTTCGTCTTCCATTAACACTTTCTTCCATAAATAAGCCTTTCTACGCCTCTGTAATAGTCACTTCTTGAAACCATTGTGATAAATAGAGCATTTGCTCCATAGGAGCAAATGCTCTATTTATCACAATGGTTTCGAAACTACACAATTCTAAAATTTTCCTTTTCTCTAGTAAATGCTCCTTTTCGGTAGATTTATTCAAAGAGGTTGGGTCTAAAAAATAGCCTATGGAGGAATAGGTTAAGGTACCATCTGTGTTAAATACCCAGAATGAGACTCAGTTTGGGTGGTCGCTGCAGACAGGGCTTACTGCAGTAAATGTGAACACATGTATAGCCGAGGTCCAGACAAGATGCGTACATTTAAACATCCACTCTATAGAACCGTCTCTTCGAGTGTAGGGTTTGGTGGAGAAATGGCGATTTTAGTATTTGAGTATGCACCTTTTTCTGTAGTGCTGATGTGTTGTGAACATTGGCGAAGTAATGTGTTTAGAGTCGACAAGCTAACTTCTTGCTTCAAAATGCTTGTATTCCATATCAACCCTTTCACCGCCAATGTCGCACAATGCACCACGAAAAAATAGTGCAGTCCCAGATCAGACGCCACCTTTTCAAGACCGCGTCTGTGTGCTTTATTGCTTTATAATTTGCATTTATTTATCTCATTTCCTTATTTTTTTCAAATGATTTAACAAAATTGGTTCGCAGACGACAATTAGAAATTTGGCGCCGAAAGTATAAACCGCAATTAGAGAGGTTATGCGTTTTGGTACTGGTAGACACCGTAAAATCAGATCTATATCTTGTCATAGGTAAACAGAGCCGACCCTGATCAGACGATTCCTACAGGAGTTATCTGATCTTGGTATACTCTGTTTGCAAATGAATGGAAAGGCGCTTATATGAAGGAAAGGACTAACAAAGAACGCAAGCTGTTGTCGAGAATACCGGATGGAGGGTGGGTGTGTATGGAAGTTTTCAGCAATGCACAGGTCCCGTGGTTATAATGCTTTTGGTTTAGTCTGAGTTCATTCTCAAGCACCTCTGGCTATCAAATATCTCACACTCAAACGTTGAAGTTTAAAACCTCGAAACCTCGGTGGTCACATTCGGAATTACGGAAAGAATTAACCCATTCCCTCATAAAACATGTTTTCACGCATTTGCAAACAGAGTAGACCCAGATCAGACGGCTCCTATAGGTGCCGTCTGATCAGGGTCTGCTCTGTTTGCTAATGGAATTTGATAATATCAGTTTCTTTAGTTTTCAGAATGGTTATAATATTCCACCTTCCATATTTTATTATAACTATTTCGTCCATGAATATTCAGTAGGTATTGGAATTTGGTCTAAATATAGAACAGGGAAAGGGTTAATAACATCGAGTCTCATCAGGATGTAAACTAACTGACTATCAGCATACGTTGAAACGAACATTTTGTAAACTAATGAAAGTGTAACTATTTTGCAGACCAGTGTTACTTAGTGTTCAAAGAGCTGACGCCTGCTATACAAAGGACAAACGCCACAACAAAACGAGCATACATGAGCAATCTGAGATAAACGGCATGCAAAAAAAAAACAACAGATAAAGGCACGTATTCAAACACTAAAATCGTCATTTCTCCACAAAACCCTATGTTGTGACCACTCTTTAGAATCGTCTCGAAGAGACGATTCTAAAGAGTGGTAACAACATATGATTTGGTGGAGAAATAAAGAAGTTATTCTTGAAAATATTTTAATTCACGCATCTTATCTGTAGAGCTATTGTGAGAAATAAATCCATCGTTTATTTTGATTTCCCACAATTTTCTTACATATCGGGGAAAATTCATTTTGGTATAAAAAATGAGATCTACAGAAACTATTGAATGTGTGTACTTTCTTTAATATGTCAAAATTTACTTATCATAACCTAATGATGGTTATCCAAATATAAAACACGTGACACTTTTTTAAGCTGACTGTAGTTTCAGCTGTCATCGGCGTTTCCAAAATCGATGTCGAAATTGCATCGATCATCGACAAACGTAAGGCAATGTTGTTTGCGAGCCTTATCTTCCCCAGTTATTATTGTAATCAGTGATATAATACTATTAAGACAATAGAAATCGATAGCATTTTCTTATCTCTGGACTTTGACAAAATGGAATCTTGATATTTGTTTGTATGGGAACTGGGATCACGAAACGCGACAGTTTGAGCGAGCGGCCTAGCACGGTATGTAATATGGTGACACATTTCTGCCATTCTGTTTTGCCATAAGGTCGACGGAACGAGGGTGTGCCAGCGGCCCATCGACAGGACGAGGACGCGACGAATTGAACGTTGTTACTTCGCCCCAACCAATTTCGTATCGTCGATCAAACAACTGCGCTATTTCCCCTGCATTATTACTCTCAATGTATTTGGTGTTATGAATCCACCAATGACGCGAGTTCTATCAAGTTGGAAAGTTGAGTGAACGGCGTCAGGATAAGTGCCAGGGCGACGGATACGACGTTGGTGGGTCGACAACACGATGGACACCGTTGCGAAGGAATGATATTCAATCCATTGTGTTCTCGCCCTGCCGTTGGCACGTTGTCATTGTATTGACCTTTCGTTCCGGCGACCTTTCGATGCGAAGGCAATGTGATATGGTAAAAATGAGACTCTACAGTGTACAGTGATAAACGAGTACAGTAACACAATAGTGAAATACTAATACAATAGAACCCCTCTAATGCGACCACTTAATGAATGAATATGGGTGTCTTTATAAACAGGTGGTTGCTTAATGCAGGGCAAAAGTAATGCATAAAGCTCCTCTAGGAGCTTTCTGCATAATTTTCGTCCTGCATTAAGCTACCACCTACCTCGGCCACCCATAATTATGCCCATGTTTAGTAGGGAAGTACCAAATACATGTAGAGTACTTTGACAAAGTTTTTAACCCTTTCCCTAATGAACATGTATACGTGTATTGGTCGCTTCATAAATATTCATTGATTTAATGTTCTGAAAGGGCATGGTTTGTTTTGACAAACATTGTAGGATCAGATTTATACAATTCAGTAAGCAAATAGAGTTATTCTGTTTGCAAAGACGCGAAAAGGCATTTATATGAGGGAACGTGTTTGCTTTTACAAAAATTGTAGGCTGCGATTTATATGATTCAATAAGAACATAGAGCTATTCTGTTTGTAAAGGCACGAACATGCGTTTATATGCGAGCCAAGCAATATCTAAATTACATGTACAGTAAACTCCCTCTAATGCGACCACCAAAAAGGAATATAATTCTGGGTGCCAGAGGCGGGTGGAAGCTTAATGCAGGACGAAAGAACCCCTCTAATGCGACCACTTAATAAATAAACATACCTGTTTTTATAAGCAGGTGCTTGCTTAATGCAGGACAAAAGTAATGCAGAAAGCTCCTGTATTAAGCTACCACCTGCATCTAGCACCAAGAATTATACCTCTTTTAGGTTTTCTGTATAATTTATAGAAATCTAAACTACTATGAGGCTAAACATTACTGTTCACAGTGTTTTGTTCGCTAAGACAAACTATGAATTCTTCATCAAACTACATTTCTTGACTTGTTGTAAATGAAAACAAAGATAATATACAGTGACCATGAACTGTTTTATTTAGTTATGGATGTCGCTTTTCAGCGAGATTTCCAACACATGAACCAGGGGCGCGTCATACTAAAAGATCGTACGACAGAAAGTATCGCAATTTCAAATTACGACGGTCGCAACTGGAAGTTATGTCATAAAAATGTTTGATAAATGGACGACCGCTTCTAGCATAGATGCTACTGGTCTTTCATGATTCAACCTTTTACTACATATATAGGCATTTCAACGCCTTTGCAAACAGGGTGGATTCAGAACAGACGGTTCTTGTCAGGATATGCCCTGTTTTGCTTATGAAATAATATAGACCTGATCCTACGGTGTCTGCCATGGCCAACATGCCTATGTTCACATGCAATTATAAAAATATCAGCCAATGAACATAACTTATATCTTTATTTCTTACATGAATAGTCATTACTTAAGGGGTCAATAGGCGCAATTCTAGAATTCTCTTGCTTAAAGATGATTTAGTCAAAAGAGTGTCAAATTTTCAATAAAGATTTGATTCAAAACCAAACATATTAATACTATGCATGAATATCTCACCACTTGTTTTGTATACAGTAACACCCCACACCACCCCCACCCCACCCCACCCCCCAAAACCCGGAATTTAAGTAGAGAACATTTTAGATACTTTTAGGCAGGTGGCTGCTTGATGCAGGGTGAACGTCATGCAGAAAAGCTCCTAGAGGAGCTTTCTGTATGACTTTTGCCCTGCATTAAACTGCCACCTGTCTCCAAGACCGATATGTATAAATTTAACGTCATGTTTAGAGGGATTTAACGTATTAACTTGTTTTATTGCTATACTATCATTTGTGATAACCAATACAAATAGCTTTGATCCGGATGAGATGCCGAGAATGCAATTTGTTTCTCATCCCAAATGCATTGTTGGCAAGACAGGGAACTAACTACAACATTGTTTGGCACTGCTTAAAACCATTTCCATTATGTACGCGTATTTTGACGTATCTGCAACAGAGGAGACCCTGATCAGACGGCTCCTATAGGAGCCGTCTGATCAGGGTCTGTTCTGTTTGCTTATGGTGTATTATAGATCTGATAATACAGCTTCTGCCTGAATTAAATGTCCCGTGTTCATATTCCATTATTAAAATAATCTTATTAATATTCATGGCGTCATTATTTCCTACATGAATATTCATCAGGGAAATAGTTAACATGAAAATACGTTATTGTGAAGAGAAACATTATTTAATTCTTTACCTCATGAATATTCATGTACAACATAATAGATCTAACTGTATGAAGAACAATTAGCTGACTTTCTATGTAATGGCATTATGAACAAGAGACGTTTTGACAGTGGGCGAAACTGAAGAATCAGGTCTACATTATTCAATAAGAAAACAGAGCAGATCCTGATCAGACGGCTCCTATAGGAGCCGTCTGATCTGGATCTACTCTGTTTGCAAATTCGTGAAAATTGGTGTATGTAAGACACACGTTTAAAGTAGGAGGGCATGCTTATACCAAGGTACAAGACATACTTTGCATATCTATAAGTAGAGAGATAAACTACGGATAATCTTACTGCAGGAAGAAATCTCAAAACTTAATTTGATTTCAAGTGTTATATAATTTATTGATAAATATTTCTTTCATTTTGATACGTTGTCAAGTGTCATTAAATTTCCTGTTTGTTCTATATCTTTATGTGCTGATATTTCAATTTTCAGTGCTTGGATAATGGATATCGTATAAATGGGTATACTATAAACTACGCTGTGTCTTCCCTGAATTGAACAGAATAGAACATCCTTATGTTGCTATTAACACATTACTCTTTGTGACGCATTTTTGCGCCTCTATAAAATTCACATTGAGAAATCATTGTGATAAATAGAGCATTTGCTCCTATAGGAGCAAATGCTCTATTTATCACAATGGTTTCAAACTACAAAATTCTAAATATTTCCTTTTCTCTAGTTAATGCTCCTTTTCGGTAGATTAATTATGTCTCCCCCCATATTTATATGGGGGAGACATATTGTTTTCGTGAAAGTTGTCTGTCTGTCCGTCTGTCCGTCTGTCCGTCTGTCTGTCACACTTTTTGTCCGGACGATAACTTCAATATGCCTGATGCCAGTTGATTGAAACTTCATATATGGAAAGAGCATAATGAGAGGAAGTGTCATGCACAAGGTCCATAACTCTGGCTTCACTAATATTGGAGTTATTGCCCTTTGTAAAAAAAAATCACACTTTTTTGTCCGGACGATAACTCCTATATGGCTCATGCCATTGAATTGAAACTTCATATATGGAAAGATCATGACGAGAGGAAGTGTCATGCACAAGGTCCATAACTCTGGCTTCACTAATATTAGAGTTATTGCCCTTTGCAAAAAATATAATTTTTTGTCCGGACAATAACTTCAATATGCCTGATGCCAGTTGATTGAAACTTCATATATGGAAAGAGCATAACGAGAGGAAGTGTCATGCACAAGGTCCATAACTCTGGCTTCACTAATATTAGAGTTATTGCCCTTTGTAAAAAAAATCACAATTTTTTGTCCGGATGATTACTCCTATGTGACACATGCCATTGGAGTGAAACTTCATACATGGAACGATCATGATAAGAGAAAGTGTCATGCATAAGATCCTTAACTCGAGCTTCAATAAATTTAGAGTTATTGCCCCTTGTACATTTGTTTAATTCTTTCTTGTCCGGACAATAACTCCTACATGGCTCTTGCCATCGTATTGAAACTTCATACATGGAAAGAGCATGATGAGAGAAAGTGTCATGAACAAGGGCCATAATTCTGGCTTCAATACTTTTGGAGTTATTGCCCTTTGTTACATTTTTTGGCCGATCAATAACTCCTGTTCGACTGATACTATTGGAATGACATTTTATTTTTGGAAAGAGGATGATGAAAGTAAGTGTCATGCACAAGGGCCATAAATCTGGTATCAGTATTTTTGGAGTTATTAGCTGTTATCATTTTCTTCTTGAAAAATGTATTGTGGAAAACGCATAATGAGGGGAAGTATCATTCATCAAGACCATAACATTTTTAGTGATTTCCCTTTACATATTGTTTTTATTAGAGGGGAGACATCCGTTTTTTTGACAAAAACCTCTAGTTAAAAAAGGTAGGGTCTTAAAATAGCCTAGGAGAGAATGAGTTAATATATTTATTCCTTCACCTGATATTTATCCATGTAAGATATAAATACATCATCAATATTTATTCGATTTTTTTATAATGTATAATTACCTAGTGATTTGGCAAAGGCAGGGACCGTAAAATCCGGTCCTTATTATTCCATCAGCAAACAGAGCAGAACCTATCAGAGGTTTGCAACAGGAGCCGTGTGATCTGGGTCTACTCTGCTTATGTAAAATGTTTCTATCTGATTGAGGGTTACTGTATAAGCATCGTTACTCGATGGACATCCTTACGATATGAACATCCTTACCTTATTATCATCCTTACGTTATGAACATTCTTACAATATGAGCATTCTTACACAATGAATATCCTTAGGTTGTGAACATTCTGACTATATGAGCATTCTTACACAATGAACATCCTTAGGTTGTGAACATTCTTACTATATGAGCATTCTTACACAATGAATATCCTTAGGTTGTGAACATTCTTACTATATGAGCATTCTTACACAATGAATATCCTTAGGTTGTGAACATTCTTACTATATGAGCATTCTTACACAATGAACATCCTTAGGTTATGAACATTCTTACCATATGAGCATTCTTACACAATGAATATCCTTAGGTTGTGAACATTCTTACTATATGAGCATTCTTACACAATGAATATCCTTAGGTTGTGAACATTCTTACTATATGAGCATTCTTACACAATGTACATCCTTAGGTTATGAACATTCTTACTATATGAGCATTCTTACACAATGAACATCCTTAGGTTATGAACATTCTTACTATATGAGCATTCTTACACAATGAACATCCTTAGGTTGTGAACATTCTTACTATATGAGCATTCTTACACAATGAACATCCTTAGGTTATGAACATTCTTACTATATGAGCATTCTTACACAATGAACATCCTTAGGTTATGAACATTCTTACTATATGAGCAATCTTACACAATGAACATCCTTAGGTTGTGAACATTCTTACTATATGAGCATTCTTACACAATGAACATCCTTAGGTTGTGAACATTCTTACTATATGAGCATTCTTACACAATGAACATCCTTAGGTTATGAACATTCTTACTATATGAGCATTCTTACACAATGAACATCCTTAGGTTGTGAACATTCTTACTATATGAGCATTCTTACACAATGAACATCCTTAGGTTATGAACAGTCTTACTATATGAGCAATCTTACACAATGAACATCCTTAGGTTGTGAACATTCTTACTATATGAGCATTCTTACACAATGAACATCCTTAGGTTGTGAACATTCTTACTATATGAGCATTCTTACACAATGAACATCCTTAGGTTATGAACATTCTTACTATATGAGCATTCTTACACAATGAACATCCTTAGGTTATGAACAGTCTTACTATATGAGCATTCTTACACAATGAACATCCTTACGTTATGAACAGTCTTACTATATGAGCAATCTTACACAATGAACATCCTTAGGTTGTGAACATTCTTACTATATGAGCAATCTTACACAATGAACATCCTTAGGTTGTGAACATTCTTACTATATGAGCATTCTTACACAATGAACATCCTTAGGTTATGAACATTCTTACTATATGAGCATTCTTACACAATGAACATCCTTAGGTTGTGAACATTCTTACTATATGAGCATTCTTACACAATGAACATCCTTACGTTATGAACATTCTTACAATATGAGCAATCTTACACAATGAACATCCTTAGGTTGTGAACATTCTTACTATATGAGCATTCTTACACAATAAACATCCTTAGGTTGTGAACATTCTTACTATATGAGCATTCTTACACAATGAACATCCTTAGGTTATGAACATTCTTACCATATAAGCATTATTGCACAATGGCTATCCTTACCTTATGAACATCGTTACTTTATGAACATCCTTGCGTTATGACTTACGAACATTAGCTGGTCCTGTATTCTGTTTTCGTTGCCATCTACTTTAAATATTCATGAGCGGTAGCTTAACCCGTTACCTGATATGAACACTATTTCACGCATTTGTAAACAGAGCAGACCCATATAAGACAGCTCCTGTGGAAGCCATTCAATTAGGATATACTGTGTTTGCTTAAGGAACTATATAGATATAATTCTACAGGTTTTGAGATGGTCAAGAATTTACTTATTCATAATGTCATTATAAAAATTTAGCTAAACAATAAATTCATCGTCTCATACATGAATATTCATTATGTAAAAGCTTAACCCTTCCCTGTGCTATGTTTAGTCCAAATTCCAATACCTTCTGAATATCCATGGGCAAAATAGTTATAATGAAATATGGAAGGTGGGACACTGAAGCCATCTTAGAAAGTAAAGGAATTCCATTAGCAAACAGAGCCTCCTATAGGAGCCGTCTGATCTGGGTCTGCTCTGCTTGCAATACGGTATCATGGGTGCCCTGTATCACAAAAACAACACTTGCACACAAGTGGACATTCAGATACTGCATACAGTGCCGCTGATCTATCTAAAGCCATCGACGAATTGGGAATATCATTACATACTGGTGGCTGGTCTAGGTCTGCAATGTTTACAAATGGGCGATATTCCCCGTGGTGCAGTTGACATAAATACAACAAATACATCCCTACAATAGTCACTCAATATACGTTCAAACTCTTTCCCTGTTGAATATTCATGTAAGAAATAATGAGAAAATGAATAATTATCAGCTGATTTTTTGTTATGACATAAGTATGGATGAAACTTTGGTGTCGGTAGAGACTGCGCAGTCAGGTTTATTATAATTTCATAAGCAAACAGAGCAGCTCCTGGCCAGACAGCTCCTACAGGAACTGCCTGGTCTTGGTCTACTCTGTTTGCAAATGCATGAAAAGGCGTTATAAACTATGACGGAAAGGGTTAATCCTTATCCCGCTATTCGCGTCCTTATTCGAATTTGCAAACATCTTGTATCCAGATGAGACGCCGAGCAACTCGGCATCTTTTCACTAGATCTGAGCTGTTTCACACCCGGTCAGTAATTTCTCAAAGGTTTGATCGAATTGCATGTAGTCAAAATTGTACCTGATCCAAATTTGAGTACAGTGAAAACCTCTCTATAACGACCACTAAATTGTGTTAATTAGTTGGTATTTAGGGCAGGTGGCTGATTAAAGCAAGGTGAAAGTAAAACAGAAAGTTCCTATAGGAGTTTTCTACATATATTTTTTTCCTGCACTAAGCTACCGCCTGCTTTAAAAATCCTGAATTATACTTTTGTAGAGGTCGTATTAGCGAGCTGTCTGCATTACAGTTAAAGCTCTCTATAACGGCCACTAAATAGTGTTCATTAGTTGGTATATTATTTTTTTACAGCGGGGAAATGGATATAATTCTGAGTCTTTTAGGAAAGTGGTAGCTTAGTGAAGGATGAGGAGAGTGGTAGCTTAGTGCAGGACGATGAGAGCGGTAGCTCAGTGCAGGACGAGGAGAGCGGTAGCCTAGTGCAGGACGAGGAGAGTGGTAGCTTAGTGCAGGACGAGGAGAGTGGTAGTTTAGTTCAGGACGATGAGAGCGGTAGCTTAGTGCAGGACGAGGAGAGCGGTAGCTTAGTGCAGGACGAGGAGAGTGGTAGCTTAGTGCAGGACGAGGAGAGTGGTAGTTTAGTGCAGGACGATGAGAGCGGTAGCTTAGTGCAGGACGAGGAGAGCGGTAGCTTAGTGCAGGATGAGGAGAGTGGTAGTTTAGTGCAGGACGAGGAGAGCGGTAGCTTAGTGCAGGACGGGGAGAGTGGTAGCTTAGTGCAGGTCGAGGAGAGCGGTAGCTTAGTGCAGGACGGGGAGAGTGCCTCAGAGTGGTAGCTTAGTGCAGGACGGGGAGAGTGCCTCAGAGTGGTAGCTTAGTGCAGGACGAGGAGAGCGGTAGCTTAGTGCAGGACGGGGGAGAATGGTAGCTTAGTGCAGGACGAGGAGAGCGGTAGCTTAGTGCAGGATGAGGAGAGCGGTAGCTTAGTGCAGGACGAGGAGAGTGGTAGTTTAGTGCAGGACGAGGAGAGCGGTAGCTTAGTGCAGGACGGGGAGAGTGCCTCAGAGTGGTAGCTTAGTGCAGGACGGGGAGAGTGCCTCAGAGTGGTAGCTTAGTACAGGACGAGGAGAGCGGTAGCTTAGTGCAGGACGGGGAGAGTGCCTCAGAGTGATAGCTTATTGCAGGACGAAAGTTATGCATAGAGCTGCATTAACATTTGTTCTGCATTAAGAAATCACCAGCTGCTTTTCCTTCATATTAACGCCTTTCCCATGTCTTTACAAACAGTGTAGACCCAGATCCAAAAGGAGCCGTCTAATCAGGGTCTGCTCTGTTTGCTCAAGGTATAATAAAGATAAGATTCTATAGTTTATGCCTGGCCCAAAATGCCTTGTGTTCATATGGTATTATAGAAATTAATTTAATTAATATTCATGATGTCATTATTTCTTCCATGAATATTGAACAGGTAACGGGTTAAAGGAATTTGTATATTTATTCATGAAGTAGTCGTTTCAGAGAGAACTCGACTCTAGACATATGCATCTGAGACCAAAACAAATTCTATAAGATTATTCATATCTCGTGGGACGTACTGATAAAGTCAGTGTTGGAAATGGCCAGACTTTGACGCCTCCTTATCGGACTCTGGTCAGAGCGATGTCCTGACAGGCGGTGGACAACAGGACGAGGTACTCTGTGCGGCTATCTGATATACAGTGCCTCAGCAGAAAACGAGATGTGGCCTTTAACTTGGCCAACGTTTCAAACACATCTTCTCAAAAACGAGCTCAGTGTGTTATATAGTTTGGATCCTGATGAGACACCGAGTTACTCGGGATCTAGATTGTTCGCAGAGTTTATCACGGACTCAACCCGTACATTCGTAAGAGTAAAGGCGGAGTAAAGCTTGCCAAAAACCCGAGACCATGGAATGTTATCATAGAGATAATCAGTTATGTGAATATTAGAAAAGAAAATTACACGCGTGTGGAGATCGAAAACTAGTAATTATCTGTGGTATATCTTGCCGAGGAACAATAAACTATTGTTTTAGCCTTTGTCTCCCTATCCGCAACCCGACTCGCATTTGCAAACAGTTTGGATCCTGATGAGACGCCGAGTAACTCGGCGTCTCATCAGGATCCAATCTGTTTGATACTCGGTCAATAGTTTCTAAAAAGCTTGATCGAATCGGAATTATTCAAAAATGCACCAAAGTCAAATTTGAGCGGAGATTATTTTTTCATAGCAGGATAAGAGGTGGGTGCATGGTTGGAGCAACGTGTGGTGGGGTAGATAAGGCATTGTCAAACGAAGACGCCCGGACTGATCAATCAATCTTAGCCAAATTATCAAACGTAAAACACTTTCCAAGGCTGAAAGTGAAATCGGCTGAACTCTTCTCAACACTGAGTGACCTTTGTTTGCAAAAACGTGTTGGCTGTTACAATCTTAAAAGTATAAAATATAAACTGTGTATGACTATGAAACAGCTTGGATCCAGATGAGACGCCGAGTTACTCGGCGTCTCATCTGGATCCAAACTGTTTGCATAGGTCATGCCAAATTGGTCAATTTTTTAAAAGGACAAACCGTTTTCTAAGATATATGTGAATATCTGATAAACTTGTGTAGAAGTATATGCTCTAGATCAGTCCGATTGTATAATCAGGGCGTTAAACATGTTGGATCTAGATCAGACTGAGGGTATAGTCAGGGCGTTAAACATGTTGGATCTAGATCAGACTGAGGGTATAGTCAGGGCGTTAAACATGTTGGATCTAGATCAGTCTGAGGGTATAATCAGGGCGTTGAACATGTTGGATCTAGATCAGACTGAGGGTATAGTCAGGGCGTTAAACATGTTGGATCTAGATCAGACTGAGGATAATCAGGGCGTGGAACAGATTTGATCCAAATGGAGCATAGACTTTCTAAAATGTTTTTAAGTAAAAACATAAGAAAACGTGTACTTTAAGACCGGGGGCAGAGGACGCGTTTGGCAGTCATATAAACGCCTTTTCACACATTTGCAAACAGAGCAGACCCAGAACAGAGGTTCTTAAAGGAGCCGTCTGATCAGGTTCTGCTCTGTTTGTTAATGGAATTTGATATATCTGTTTCTTTGCTATCTAAAATGGCTACAATATTCCACCTTCCATATTTCATGATAACTATTTTGTCCATGAATATTCAGTAGGTATTGAAAATTGCAATAAATACAGAACAGGGAAAGGGTTTAACGATTGAGTGCCTAAAATGAAGGACTACAGAATTGGTAAAATCTATTTTGGGGTTGTAACCCTTATTCAGCAATGAAAATTATATTCTGCTCAAATTCACGGATTTCGCTTCTTTAGGCAGGTGGCTGCTTAAAACACTTTGCCTGTTCTATGTTTACTCCATATTTTCAATACCTATTTAATATTCATAGAATAAATAGTTTTAATGAAAAAATGGAAGGTGGGAGACTGTAGCCATTTAAGAAACTAAAGAAACAGATCTTTCAAATTCCACTAGCAAACAGATGGGACGTCTGATAAGGGTCTGCTTTGCTTGCAAATGCGTGAAAACACGTTTATATGAGGGAGAGGGTTAAATATTCGCTGCCAATGTCGCATCTGTGATTACCTATGCAAACAGTTTTGGATCCAGATGAGACGCCGAGTAACTCGGTGTCTCATCAGGATCCAAACTGTTTGTTACTGTTGCTGTTATTTTTTGGGGGGTGGGGGTAAACAAAAATTATGAAAACTAAAGAAATGGAGCTTTCTGTATGACGTTCATCCTTCATTAAGCTGTCTACAAATGATACCAATGTTAAAGTCCGGTGTAGAGTGGTGTTGCTGTCCGGTATAAAGGATGTTACTGTACAGTTTAGAAGACTTTTTAAAACCGGATTAAAGATCACAAGTGATACTAAATTTAAACTCTGGTGAAGAGGGGCTTTACTGTCCGGTATAGATGTGCTTTATTAAATCGGTTTAAATGGATATTATTGTAGCTATAGATAGGTTTACTGTCCGGATTAAAGGATTTTTACTGGCTGCTTTAGAGGAGTTTTAGTCCGTTTGAGATGGGTTTACTGTCCTGCTTAAAGTTTTCTTCATTTGTTTGTTAAAAAACAGCCACAGCACATACACGTTGGATCCTGACGAGACGCAGTATTACTCGGCGTCTCACCTGGATCCAAACTGTTTGTATAGGTAATCACAGATCCCACACTGGCAACGAAAGAGTTAGAGGTTTTACAGATCGGTTCAGGGGGAATAACTGTATTTACACTTAATTGTTAAGTACTCTAAGTGGATCGATTAGAGCAAAACTACTGTAACTACAGAGTTTGGGAAGAATTTTCGATGGCCTTTGCCAACAGTTTCGAGCCAGGTGAGACTTCGAGTAACTCTGCGTCTTAACAGGATCCAAACTGTTTGACCGTTCGTCACCAGGCGCGGATTTAGAGGGGGCGGAGCCGGCGTACTCCCCCCTAAAATGACCAAAACATTTTTTTAGTAATATTTTTAGATCTATATACAGTAAAACCTCTCTATAACTACCACTAAAATGTGTTAATTAGTTGTATTTGGAGCAGGTGGCTGCTTAAAGCAAGATGAAAGTTTTACTTTCACCTTGCTTTAAGCAGCCACCTGCCTTTAACACAGCTCTTTTTCAACATGTGTAACAAACACATGTTTTATTTATGTCATCAAACATAAAAAATCTACGACCCCCCCCCACCTCCAAAAAATCTTCTACACCCCCACCCTAATCTGAAATCCTGGATCCGCACCTGGTCAATGTTGTTAAAAAGAAATGGAAGAAATAGTACTGGAACAATATTGCAATCGTCTGTACAGATGGATGTTTTGAGTCGCTAAGTATCATAATTCGTTTTTGATCATGTTTTTATTCTCTTCAAATTACATTCGATTTTCAAACTAAATAGCTTTGTATGATGACTGCACAAGTACGCAGATGCAATTGGTGCTGTACATGAATATACGGGTAAGACTATCTGTTCCATATGGCACAACCTTGCTTGAACACAATTTAGTGGTCGTTATAGAGAGGTGTTACTGTACTTGAAAAAAAATACCCGAGCGTCAAACATCTTGGATCCTAATACGACGCCGAGTTACTCGGCACCTCACACCGAGTTACTCGGCATCTCATCTGGATCCAAGATGTTCGCAAATGCGGCTCAAGTCACGATCGAAGGTATATACACGTGTTAACAGATAAGAGTAAACGATACTTCTTTCAAAACCTTATCTCAAATAAATGTAAAAGCCTTTTGTTTTTAGCCTAATCTTTTTTTCCGACTGTTTGTACAATACATCAACAGACTCACTGTTTATTTCGATAGTCTGGCAATAATACCCTACCTGATAAATACTCACGGCAGACTACACCCATTAAGAACATTGTTTGATTTTTCTAAAACTATGGAATTATTTATCTGTGACAATCCGACATTAGATATTCTATATATATAAAAAAAGATAGCGAATACCCTGATCAGACGGTTCCTACTAGATCCGTCTGATCTGGGTCTACTCAGTTTAATAAAGCTGCAATATGCATCTCTATCAGGCAAAGGGTTAAACTTATCATATGATAAAAGATAGACAGAACTTTCAGAGACGGCATCATTCATAACAAGTACAATGCAGCATTGTTCAGACAATAGGCAGAAAATCTTATCTAGTAGACGAAATGAGGGATGGGAAAAGTACTGTAATATACAGTAAATCCCATTTAAACCGGACGTTCAGATAACCATCAATGTCGGTTTATAAGACAGGTGGCAGCTTAATGCAGGGGGAAAGTCATGCAGAAAGCTCCCAGAGGAGATTTCTGCCTGACTTTTATCCTGCATTGAGCAACCACCTGCCTAAAAAGATAAAAATTATTCTTTACTAAATGTCCGATTTAGAGGGTTTTACTTTAAATCAACATTATAAATACATGTATGAGTAGTAACTGTTTGAAATACCAGGGGCGAATTTGTCGCTACTCGTTACCTATGCAAACAGTTTAGATCCAGATCCAGATCCAGATGAGGAGTCGAGTAATCTGTGAAACGTGATCAGCGTGACGAAATATGAAATCCAAATTTCATTTTTGGACCTGTTTAATCCTTTACTCCATAAAACGCCTGTCTATGCCTTTGCAAACAGCTCTGTTAACTTACTAAATTATATAGATCTGATTCTACTGTTTTCGATATTACCAAAAACATCTAATTAATATTCATCACGTCATTATTCACTGTTTCCTCCCAACAAGGCCACAACTAGGTACAACACGATAAGAATTTCTCTAACGTAGCAAGACTGGCAGAAATTGAACTGAACGTATTACGACGTTGTTTAAAAGTAACAAGAATGTGACAGACAGTGAACTGAGGACGTTGTTTAAAGTAACAAAAATGTGACAGAAAATGAACTGAACTTGTAACGATGCTGTTTAACGTAGCAAAAATGTGACAGAAAGTAAATCAGGGTGTTACGATGCTGTTTAACGTAGCGAGAATGTGAGAGAAAGTGAACTTAACGTGTTACGATGTTGTTTAACGTAACAAGAATGTAACAGAAAGTGAACTGAACGTATCTCAATGTTGTTTAACCCATTACCCCATAGGCTATTTTAGATACAACCTCCTTGAATTAATCTACCGAAAAGGAGCATTAACTACAGAAAAGGAAAACTTTAGAAATTTGTAGTTTGAAATCATTGTGATAAATAGAGCATTTGCTCCTATGGGAGCAAATGCTCTATTTATCACAATGGTTTCACAAAGCGTCTTTTATAGAGTCGTCAAAAGTCGCAAATATTAGGGAAAGGGTTAACGGAGCATGACGTGTTCCGACATTGATTAATTAAGCAAAACTGTGACAGAAACAAGAAATTTAGACCACTGTGTTCCTTATTATATGTATTATCGATCGTAAGAGGTGACTAACAGGAGTTTACTGGAAATTGAAGTATCTGCATATCTAATTCAAAATCAGGTGTTTCGGGAACCCTCTCTCATATTGTTATCTCATTGAGATGTTGCTTCAGCAACCCGTCTCCCGTATAGGTGTCTTATAACATGTTCAGTGCTACAGTGCAATGCGTGAAAAACAACACTCAACGTTATGGTAATATCGCACAACTTGGCACAGGGAAACAACGCTTGCTACCAAGTAGCATATTAAAAATTTGCGTATCCAAATACTAAAATCGTCATTTCTCCGGCATCTATATACTGTGACCACTCTTTAGACGATTCTAAAGAAGGGTTGCAGTATAGGGTTTGGCGGAAAAACAAAGGAGCTATTCTTGAAAATGTTTATATTTACGCATCTTATCTAGACCTCTGTCCTCTGCTATGGTATGCAATGGTAGAACCTCGTTGCATTCATGTTCTCAATGCAGCGCTATTTCACGCTATGACATGCAGTGTTGAAGACGAGTTTCACTTCATTTGTGTCTGTAATCGGTTTAACGATTTACGGAAACAATATATTAAGAAATATTACATAAATAGACAATCAATTGCATACAGGGTAGACCCCAGATCAGATGGCCCCTGTACAGTGTAGGGGCTTTCTGATCAGTGTCTGCTCTATAGTTCTATAGTTCCTACTTTCGCAAAACACTCATGTGTTAATCTGCCATTTTAAAAAATATATCTAATTAATATTCACAATGCCACCATTTCTTACATGACATGGAATAATGGTTAACACGTTCAAACAGTTTGATCCAGGTGAAAATGTATTTGACCGTACACTGTGCTTTTGCTGTGTTCCGAGTATAGTTTTTATTTATATCAGAAACCACTCAGATATCAAATAAAATTAAAATAGTTAACCCTTAAAAATGTAGGAAACCAGTCTACAAGACATCAGATAATTTTAATGTTTTATTTTTTCAAGCATCATTCGGTTGCACCACTGTAGGTTAAAATTAAACTCTTTCAGTCAGAAATTTGACAACTTCAATTAAAAATTAAGCCTTCAAGACATTGAACTTCTCTCGCAAATGTCAGTGACTAAATAAAACGGTATAGACCCAGATAAGACGTTTATTTATTAAAAACAGAACAAACGATTAGTATTCTTACTAGTGACAATCTATTATATAACAGCTTCTGATCAGTATCCAATATGTATTGTTTGTTTCTTTTTTTGTATGGTTTGTTTTTGTTTGCTTAAATCGGACAATCAAACTTTAATTGCAGAAGTAAAACGAAATATTAATAAAGCTAAAGTTTGTTTTATTAATTGTGATATATGCCAAGCAGATACCACTTTTCCCTTATCGATTGGATATCCGGTTTAGCCCTTTTCTCCTCGTGATTGCACGGGACCTTATTAATTAAATTTGGAGGTTATGACACAAAAGGGTCTCAGCAGGGTGTGATATATGGTAAAAAGTTTTTGATTTTATTAACCCTTCACTCTATGAATATTAATGTAAGAAATAATGTAATCATGAATATCAATTAAACTATTTTTATAATGATATATTAACAAAGGAATTCCGGGACATAGCAGAAACTGTGGAATCATATCTATATTGTATCATAAGCAAACAGAGCAGATCCTGATTAGACGGTTCCTAGAGGATATGTCTGATCGGAGTCTACTCTGGTTGGAAAGGCATTAAAAAGCATATTATCTGTTAAATTATATAATAAAGACATTTTAACATTTAAGTAGCAGTCTGAAATGTAGCCATGCATTTCTGTCGGTTTCTTAGGTTTAGGGTAAACTTATCATTTATCTGCATTTTTTAAAGAAAAGTGCAAAATAAAACAAAATTAAAACTTCAAAATGCAAACAATATATTTCCACATGCTTCGTTATTCTCGATTTAAAAAAATCAAAGTGAAAATAATCAGTAGTGAATAACACAAGTGTAACAAAGCACCAGAGACATACATGTATATGTCTCTGAAAGGACCTACTCGGTGGCAGCGCCACCTGGATGGTCAGGGGCAGATAACAGACAAAAGACGCCCATTTAAATGAATATTTCAGTAAAGATTAACGTGGACAGATATCTATACTGTCAGTGTTTCAACTTGGTATTGAACCTGTCAACATATATACAGTTGAACTTCGATAACTCGAACTTCAATGGACCGTACAAATTAGTTCGAGATAACATAAGTTCGAGTCATCCGCTTTATAATCTAAATAATTTCGTAAGGGCACGGCTTAATACAGGTCTAAAATAATGCTGAAAGCTCCTGTAGGAGCTTTCAGCATTACTTTAGATCTGTATTAAGCTGTCATATATGTTTCTAGATAGCTGTAGCGATACAATTTAGAACACTTTTGTATTGTAAGTTTTTGAAGGACTTAACGTTTTGTTCGAGTTATCCCGAAGTTCGAGTTATCCGAGTCCGAGATATCGATGTTCAACTGTTATTAAAATCTAATGATTTGTGCATAAGTGATTAAAACTTATTGGCACACCGTCCTCTATTTTCAGTTTCAAAAGCATATTAACTATTTCCTTCATGTATAAGCTTTTCACGCATTTAGAAAACATAGAAGACCCAGATCAGACTCCTGTAGTAGACCCCGTCTGATCAGTGTCTGCTCTGTTTGTTAATGCAATTATACTAGGTCTTATTCTGCAGTCTCTACCAATAGCAAACCAACAAGTGTGCATGTGTCTGTATAGAAACTCATCTAATAAATATCCAAGATGGCATTATTTCTTACATGAATATTCAACAGGGTAATGATTGAGCAGAAACAGCATTCATGCTATATAAAAAGGGTTATACTTTAAAAAGTTTTCCAGTCAAAGTGTGTATTTTCAAGAATTAGTAATATGAAAAATAAGAACTTGGTTTCTACAAAATTTTATGAATTATGTGCCTAATAAGACATAACTTTAACTCTTTTGGCGTCAAATATTTTTCGTCTGCACAAATGGTCGACTGTTTGAATTGTCAAAATAGACCTTCCTCAAATTTCTTCTAAAAGCATAAATTGGTATGTTTCTTTACTTTCTAAAATGGTTACAATGCTTCACCTTCCATTATAACTGTTTTGTTCATGAATATTCAGTAAGTATTGAAATTTGAAATAAACATAGAACAGGGAAAGGGGGTAAAACACGCTGGTAAAGGTTCGTCTAAGAACAAAAAAAAACTCATAAACTTAAACATTTGCCTCATAAAAAATAAAAAAAAATTAAGAAACAGGAATATTTATCAGCTGCATGTCTATAACGGTACAGTGCTCCCTCTCTACAACGACACCCTTTGGGATACGAAGATTGTATGTGTTGTTCAGAGGGAGTTGTTATAGGGAGGGAAAATCAAACATCCCCAGATAAGGTGTATTTCGAAAACTAAAACCGTTATGCCTCAATCAAACCCTATGGTGTGACCACTCTTTAGAATCGTCACTAAGTGACGATTCTAAAGAGTGGTCACAACATAGGGTTTGATGGAGGCATAAAGAAAATGTGATGGAAAAAAGTTGTGTCTGGAGCCTTGTTGTTTCGGAAACAGTGACATGCGTTGTTGTAAGGAGGGAATCGTTATTGAGAGGGTCGTTGTAGGGAGGGAGCACGGTATATTAATGCACTATTTTCTTTTTGCTGATGACAGAAACTGTAGACTCACATCTATATCTATAATTCCATAAGCAAACAAAGCAGGTCCTTCCGGAACCGTCTGGTCTAGGTCTATTCTGATTGCTGCTTTCTATCAGGTAAAACATTCAGACATGTGGTTCCGTGGCAGCCACTTTAGAACCAGATCTATATAATTCCATAAACAAACAGAGCAGACCCTGATCAGGCAACTATACAGTCTATTATGCGTTTCCACTAGGTAAAGGGTTAAAGTCCAAATGTATCTAAAAGTGTACATATGTCATGTGCACATGACATTCTGTACCAACATTACACTTTGTGACAACATGTGGAAATATAGATAGAATGATGACTGGAGGAGGTTTACATCAAATTAACTCCGTTTTAACCCTTCGCTTGCTATTCGCGTCAATATACCTACCTGTAAATAGTGAAGACCCAGATGAGACAGCTCCTGCAGGAGCTGTCTCTTCAGGGTCTGCACTATTTACAAGTTGATTGTGCAACCAGTGCACTCCGCAGCAGTGATTGCACAGCGAAATACGTGTACACAGTGAAGATATATGTAATTATACAACAAGGCATGAGTAAAGAAGGAGAAATGTATTTTAAAATTCAGCAAGAGAAGGGTTAAGTATTATAAATACGATAGAATCCTCTAAAGCAACCACTTAATGACACGTGTGTCTTTAAAGACAGGTGCTTGCTTACTACTGATGCCTTTTGACGAATCTGTAAAGGTCGTTTTTTTAAATCATTTATCACAATGGTTTCTAAACTACAATTCTAAAAAAGTCATTTTTCTAGTAAAATGCCCCTATTCAGTAGATTTATTCAGTGAGGTTGGATCTAAAATTAGTCTAGGAGGTAATGCAAGACGAAGGGAGATTTTTGCATAACTTTCGTTCTGCATTCAGCATCCACCTGGCTTTTAGACCCATAATCACAGTCTTTAATATGGTCGTTTTCGAGACGTTATAGAGTATGTATTTATATTATAATTGAAGGTCTTCAATATTAATTTCAACATTTCGAATTCTCTTTCGCTGCCTTCAAACTTTGTCGTCTGCGACAATTTTCATGTTTCTTCTTTCATCACATCGTCATAATAACAGCGTGGATACTGATTGGACGCCAAGTTACTCGACGTCTCATCTGAATCCAAACAGTTTCAGTGACTGGCAGAAAAAAGTGTTAGCAAACTTCAAAATGCTATGAAAGTGCGTGAGCAATCCTGAAACATCCTTGCAAGCTTTTTGCATAGCTTTTAACATAATTACGAATACCCTATTTACTCTAATTATTAACGTTTATACAATAATGCATGGCTTCGTAAATATTTGTTTTAACTTCCAATGAACACAGACATAGTTAGCCATTGCAGATCATAAGCATACAGAGCAGATCCAAATCAGGAGGTGTCTGATCTCTATGACGCTATTTTAAGATCAACGTTGTATGAATTCCATTTTAGTTTTGCTCACAGGGGGCCATTATGTGGGTCTACATGGTCTTAAAAGTCCAAAAAAAAATGATTGGGTCGATTTAGTGTTATAAAAAGTCCAAAAAAATGATTGGGTCGATTTAGTGTTATTATATAACACTACATCGACCCAATCATATTTGTTTTTACTTTTTAGACCACGTAGACCCACGAAATGGCCCCCTGTGGTTTTGCTAATAGTTTGGATACAGATTAGATGTCGAATGTTTCGGCATCTCAAGGAAATCCAGACTGTTAGACATTCTCATCACGTTGCTATAGTGATATGAAAAAGGAACAAACAAAACAACTTTTAGTTCTGAAGCAGACGATAATTTTGCAGGCGACAAATACGTACTCTAATTATTCTAAGTGTTTGGACAGACAGACGAACGCAAATAATGCAGACCCAGATCAAACGGCCAATTAATGAGTTGTTTGATCAGGGTCTACACTATTTGCTACTATATCAGTCTAATTCAAAATTATCAAAACGGTACTAAATTCAATTACAGTAGAACCTGTCTTAAGCAATCTTATACTGCTTGGACACAAGGATCTTAACAAGCAGGTGATTGTTTAATGCAGGGCAAAACGTAATGAAGAAAGCTCCTATAGGAGCTTTCTGCATTACTTTTGACCTGCATTAAGCTACCAACTGCCTTACAGGCCCATAATTATACATCTTTTTAATAATCGCTTAAGACATGTTCTACTGTGTTCAGCTTTACAGACAGATGAATAGTGGAAATTGAGTGTCCGAATACGTAGAGTAATTACATTACTTAGTGTTCAGAGGTAACTTGGTTCACTATGTATGACACATACATGTGCGTGTATCACAGCAACAGATAAACGTGCGTACTCAAAATAATACTAAAATTGTCATTTCTCCACCAAACCCTATACTGTGACCACTCTTTAGAATCGTCTCAAAGAGACGATTCTAAAGAGTGGTCACAGTATAGGGTTTGGTGGAGAAATAAAGGAGTTATATGGTTTGGTGGAGAAATAAAGGAGCTATTCTTGGAAATGATTAAATTAACGCATCTTATCTGAACCTCTGATGTATGTTGTATATGTGCTCGGACACTCATTTGATAACAGGAATCGATCTGTGCCACCACAAAGAATCTAAGGGGCTCTCAACATCAGACAGAACTTTATAAATTTCATTAGAGAATGTTTTATAAATGTTTTATCAATATCTGTTTAATCTCGTTGCCAAGGCACTTGCTATCGAAACTGGGTTTGTTCGACTGATAGAAAAGGGAGATAGGCGTTGCCTGACTGATAGTGCGATAAGATCTATGATAACACGGCCCGTGAATGCGATATCGCACTCGGAAATCGCCGATATTGTTGTATTAATGTTCCGGCTTCGTGGAAAAACGAGATCTCGCGATAGTTTGACGGGAACTTCGAAATGTCAACTAGAATGTGCTTCCTAGGAAAATGGCCGATCGATAATGACTGATGATGCATGGTTCAATTTCAAATGCAAAACGAGATCTATCGTTATATAATAGTTTGAAGATATTTCTAAGAAAGTTTGTTGGAATACTTACAAACAATAAAGCCAGATGTGTTTGTTTTGAGTCTAATTTTCTCTCTCATGATCATACTTTTTTATGTACATGTTTTGAATTATATTTGCTAACCATTTTAGCATGCCAATCTTATAACACTTACATTTGGGTCCATGCTTATAAAGCTTTTAGTTGAGTCTGAGTTTAGTTCTCAAGCTTTTGATTGGTCAGATTTGAGTTCTCAAGCTTTTGATTGGTCAGATTTGAGCCTTTGGCTCAAATCTGACCAATCAAAATCTTGAGAACGAACTCTGACTCAACCAAATGTTTTATAAGCATGGACCCAGGACACATTTGTGATTATTTTTATATTTTAACCAGTTGCTACATGTTCACTATTCAATGTGTTTTATGCTTCGCATCTTTTGGCTTTTTTATCACATGGTTTTAATGCCCCCAAAGGGAGGCATGTAGTAATCGCACTGTCCGTCCTCCAGTCTGCCTGTTAGTCCCGCACCATTTCTGCTCTGTAACACCTACATACATGAGGGAATTTCAAAATAATTTAGTACAAATGTTCACAAACTTAAGACAATGTGTCACGAAAAGGAACCATGTTCCTATCTCAAAGGTCAAGGTCACATTCGGGGACCAAAGATTAAAAAATGGGGACATTGTGTCGTGTCTGTTCTGTAACTCCTACATACATGAATGGGTTTCAAAATAACCTTCTTCATCTTGAGACGGTGTGACGCGAAAACGGACCGAGTTCCTGTCTTAAAGGTCAAGGTCACAATCGGGGTCAAAGTAAAAAAAAAAATGGGGACATTTTGTCGTGTCCACTCTGTAGCTCCTACATACATGAGTGGATTTTGTTCACCACAAGTTGAGACAATGTGTCGCGAAAAAGAACCAGATTCCTCTCTCAAAGGTCAAGGTTACAATGGGGGGGCCAAAGTTTTAAAAAATGGGGACAATGTGTCGTATCCGCTCTGTAGCTGCTACACACATGAGTGGATTTCAAAATAAACTTGGTGCAAATGTTAACTACCTAGACTTCTACAAAATGCGATATGGTCCAGGCATACACATGATCCAGGCTTCAGTATAGGTGATATACTTTGGGGACATTTGACACTTGACTGTGACAGCTTTTATACTGACATTAGGAACAAGTGATTTTACCATGGCAGAAACTGTAGAAATAAATATATTTTATCTCATAAGCAAACAGAACAGAACCTGATCAGACGCCTCCTGTAGGAGCCGTCTGATCTTGGTCTACTCTGTTTGCAAATTTTGCCAAAATGCACATCTAGCGGGTCCAGGGTTAAGTATGACAGCAACTAATATCAGCTGCTTAATAATAAAAAAGCTACTTGTTGCAGTTGTTGTATCTTCAAAATTAACATTATCATGATACAACGTGTGTACGTGCATGCTGAATACATGTTGAATTGTACATACATCTACATAATTTGTTTAAAGTCTTCCGTAATTTCTTTTGAAAGAAAATTTGCTAGTACAGTGAGTAATGAGGTATCGGAAATATACTCTACTATACTTTTTAAGTTTGTACGGTGGGCATTGGGCAAACAACCCTTTTCACTTAGAAACCTCTTTGAAGCGCTCATACTGTGTAACGAGTGAAATATATAGGAAGTATACCCATTCCCCCTAGACTAATTTTAGACCCAACTCTTTCAATAAATCTACCGGACAGGAGAAATAACTATAGAAAAGGAGAATTTTAGAATTGTGTGGTTTGAAACAATTGTGATAAATAGAGCATTTGCTCCTATTTATCACTATGGTTTCTAAAAATGACTGCAGCAGAGGCGTAAAAAGAGGAGCTAAGCAAACTCTGTACACAAGTCGGCCATTTTGATAGAAATCTCTTTCACCAAGAGGATTAATTTAATTGTCGTAAACTTGTGCCCGTTGTGCCAGGGTCGTTCGGAAATTAATCGCAACATGTACACATATGATATCATCCGTTTCGTCACAGATAACGGTATATCAGTTACAAATCGCATTCACTCGATGAATATTTCATTATGTTTATTACACTACTGTAGATGGCATCGGTGAAGAATAGTTTGTTAGATTTCCTTCAACTGACTGCTTCTATGTGATAACCTATGTTATTCCGTTACAAATTGGGTCTGTCTTAACAGGGATCTGCAACTGTCTTCCGCCGGATCTCTGTCGGATGGACCAATGCCATGGCAGGAAGTGAGGCAATACATTGTAGGTCTCACACTGTATTCAGTATGTCTCGCACTGCCATATTTATTCTTGCATCATGCAAAGGACACAGATGGATATCAATTCCCTGGTAATTTCTACATTGTAAAATAGATAAGCATGAAATTATGCTGTCAGTTATGGGTAGACAGGCACTTATAAACAAGAGGGGCATGATGGTCTCTATTTTGCCAATCTGAATAGAACTGCAAATTGCTTCAGATGACACGGCTAAGCACCATTTTATTGCAGATCTCCTATAAATGAATTTACATTGTTATCAATAACCGAAATATAATTATCCCATTAGCTCATATTGACGCCTTTGTGAAAGTCACTTTTTAAAACAGTTGTGATGAATAGAGCATTTGCTCCTAAGGAGCAAATGCTCTATTTCTAAACTACAAAATTCTAAAATTTACCTTTTCTCTAGTAAATGTGCATTTTCGGTTGATTCATTCAAAGAGGTTTGGTCTAAATACAGCCTATGAGGGACTGGGTTATCAACATGGGTCGATTTTTACTGGCATCTGCAAAGAGTTTTAGTAGAACCTGTCTTAAGCGACCTTATTTTGATTTGACACAGGGATCTTAAAAGCAGGTGGTTGCTTTATATAATGCATGAAAAACGCAATGCAGGAAGCTCATACAGGAGCTTTCTGGAATTAAGCTACCTGCCTTACAGACCCTTATTTAGACCCCTTTTTAATGGTCCCTTAAGACGTGTTCTGCTGTCAGAATTATCCAAATTATTTGATGCTGGGGTCATGTTTTTTATAAAACAAATAGCGATACGGTAAAACCTGTCTTATAAGCGACCATTTAAATATTGAGACCAGTGGTTTGAGACAGATGGTTGTTTAATGCATCTGTAAACGTATTACTTTTACCCAGCATTAAGCCTTTCCTCCATAAATACGCCTTTCTACGCCTCTGTAATTAGTCTCTTATTGAAACCATTGTGGTAAATAGAGCATTTGCTCCTATAAGAGATATATAGCAAATGCTCTATTTATCACTATGGTTTCAAACTACAAAATTCTAAAAGTTTCCTTTTCTCTAGTTAATGCTCCTTTTCGGTACATTTATTCAAAGTGGTTGGATCTAATAATAGCCTATGGAGTGGGTTAAACAACCACCTGCCTTTTTAACTGGTTTTTAATCAGTAAGTAATCGCTTAATTAACCATTAGCACTCTATACTACTGGCAACTTTATGGTAGCCATTGCAAACAGTTTGGGCCCAGATGAGATGCAACGCAACTCATTATCTCACCAGGATCCAAACTGTTTGTCACTCTGAAATTGTTTTTGAGAAGAAATGAAGAAAATGTATTTTTAGAATTACAACATACGACATTATTAGTAGATGATATTAATTCTGAAAGCAAACAGAGCAGACCCTGAGCATATGGCTCACACAGAGCCATCTGTATCCATGCTTATAAAACTTTTAGTTGAGTTTTTTGATTGGTCAGATTTGAGCCTTTGGCTCAAATCTGACCAATCAAAAGCTTGAGAACTCAAATCTGACCAATCAAAAGCTTGAGAACGAACTCGGACTCAACTAAACGTTTTATAAGCATGGACCCTGATCTGCGTCTACTCTGTTTGCAAAGGCATAAAAAGCGTATTTATGGAGTAACAGGTTAAATAAACCAGTAGCATATAACTCTGGACCTGTTTATCCTTAATCTTATATCCTAATTAACCCTTTCCTCCATGAATATTCATGTAAAAATAATGATGTCATGAATATTAATTAGACTAATTTGTTTATACATGTGGTAGCACATGGACACAGGATGTTTTGGCAATGGCAGAAACTAAAATCGTATCTGTATTATATCACAGTCAAACAGAGCAGACCCTGATCAGATGGCTCTTATAGGAGCCGCCTGGTCTGGGTCTACTTTGTTTGCAAAGGCGTAGAGAGGCGTATCTATGGGGTAATGGGTAAACACAATAAAAGAAACAATCTTTCAGAAATAAAACACTTTAATGCTTCAAGATATGCACATAACAAGAACCAGATTTCTCAGAGATATCTGACTTATAAAAACATGCAACCATGTACACAGCACAATTCTCACAATCAACCAACTCTTGCATGCTTAGCAACTCGTTTGGGAAAAAAATCTTCTACAGTAAAACCCCTCTAAACCAGAATTCTAGTAGAGAAGAATTTAGATACTTTTATGCAGGTGGCTGCTTAATGCAGGGTGAAAGTCGTGCATTCTGCATTAAGCTGACACCTGTCTCCAAGACCTTATTTATACTTAACCCTTTCCCTGTTCTATGTTTATTTCATGTTTCAGTACCTGCTGCATATTCATGGCCAAAATAGTTATAATGAAATATGGAAGGTGGAACATATTAGCCATTTTAGAAAGTATACACAGATCTTTCAAATTCTATTAGCAAACAGAGTAGAGACCCTGATCAGACAGCTCCTCTAGGAGCCGTCTGATCTGGGTCTTCTCTGTTTGCAAATGCGTGAAAACACGTTTATATGAGGGAAAGGGTTAAACTTAACATCCGGTTTAGAGGGGGGTTTACTGTAAATTACAGTAAATTTATTGCGAAAGTCGGTCTGATTGTCATACAATTTGGATCATGACAAGACAAACTGACTTGGCATCTCACCTGGATCTAAACTGTTTGAGTAGGTCAGGTTTCATGCTTATAAAGCTTTTTAGTTCAGTCTGAGTTTGTTCTCAAGTTTTTGATTAGCCAGATTGGACCCAAAGGCTACAACCAGAGCTACAGATAAAGGTGCATACTCAAGTACTAAAATCGTCATTTCTCCACCGAACCCTATACTGTGACCACTCTTTAGAATCGTCTCAAAGAGATGATTCTAAAGAGTGGCCTTTGGTGGAGAAGTAAAGGTGCTATTCTTGAAAACGTTTAGATTTACGCATCTTATAGCTCTGGTAGGTAATCACAAATGTGTCACTAGAGTGCAAAGTGTTACTACCCTAATTACCATAAGTATTTGGACTGAACAGTTTTAGGGAGTAAACAGTGCAGATTAAATGGCTCCTGAAAAGTCCGCACTGTTTGCTACTATGTCAGTCTAATTCATAGTTATCAAAATGGGGACAAATTAGAAGTGTGCAGCTTTACAAACCAGTGGAGAGCGAGTGAGTGAGTGAATGAGTGACTTGAGTTTTATGGCAACGTAACACTATACAGATTATATGGCGCTGAGACAGGAGAAAATTGCCTGACCCACATCTCAGTTACACCGAGAAGTGAAAAGAAAAGATTGGGTGTCTGAATATTTAGGATTATTACGGTACTCATTTTCTTACAACCTAACATCAATAACAATGATAGTAAAAGTCATATGCAACAGTGAACAACAACTTGAAACAGTCATATAAAATATAATGACAACACAAATATTAAGAAACTAGATTTTTAAACTGGCATATGAACAACGGAACGTTTGGCCATGTTGAATCTTATCTATATTACTTCATTAGCAAATATTAAGGCAGATCCTGGTCAGACAGCTCTTACAGAAGCAGTCTGATCTGGGTCTATTCTGTTTGCAAAGGCATAACAATGTGTATACATGTATATGGAGTAAAGGGTTAACCGGGTCTTGAAGAAACCAGGATTCAGACATTAAGAACATTCTCAAAGAGGTTTGACTAGTTTCAGCTTCTGCAAGAATGGTAGTAGCTAGGAACCAAACAAAATATGTTTGACTAGTTTCAGCTACTGCAAGAATGGTAGTAGCTAGGAACCAAACAATACTTGTTTGACTGGTTTCAGCTTCTGCAAGAATGGTAGTAGCTAGGAACCAAACAAAACATGTTTGACTGGTTTAAGCTTCTGCAAGAATGGTAGTAGCTAGGAACCAAACAAAACATGTTTGACTGGTTTCAGCTTCTGCAAGAATGGTAGTAGCTTGGAACCAAACAAAACATGTTTGACTAGTTTCAGCTTCTGCAAGAGTGGCAGTAGCTAGGAACCAAACAAAACATGTTTAGACTATTTTAGAGTTTTGAGTCCAATAATATTTTTATACCCCCCTTTTGAAAAAATGGGGGTATATTGCTTTGCACATGTCGGTCGGTCTGTCTGTCGGTCGGTCGGTCGGTAGATCGATGGTTTCCGAACGATAACTAATAAACGACTTGGCCTAGAATCTTCAAACTTGCTGTGGTGGTTGGTCATGACAAGTAGATGACCCCTATTGTTTTTGAGGTCACTAGGTCAAAGGTCAAGGTCACCATGACCTAAAATGGTGAAATAGTTTCCGATCAATAACTGCTCAAGGGTTTGGCTTGGGATCTTCAAACTTGCTGTGGTGGTTGGTCATGGCCACTAGATGATCCCTATTGATTTTGAGGTCACTAGGTCAAAGGTCAAGGTCACCATGACCTTAAATGGATAAATGGTTTCCGATAAATAACTGCTCAAGGGTTTAGCTTAGAATCTTCAAACTTGCTGTGGTAGTTGGTCATGACCACTGAATGACCCCTATTGATTTTGAGGTCACTAGGTCAAAGGTCAAGGTCACCATGACCTTAACTGGTAAAATGGTTTCTGATCAATAACTGCTCAAGGGTTTGGCTTAGGATCTTTAAATTTGCTTAGGTGGTTGGTCATGACAACTAGATGAGTCCTGTCATTTTTTAGGTCACTAGGTCAAAGGTCAAGGTCACCATGACCTTAAAGGGTGAAATGGTTTGCGATCAATAACTGCTCAAGGGTTTGGCCTAGGATCTTCAAATTTGCTGTTGTGGTTGGTAATGACTATTAGATGACCTCTATTAATTTATAGGTCACTAGATCAAAGGTCAAGGTCACCATGCTCTTAACTGGTCAAATGGTTTCCGATTAATAACTACTCAAGGGTTTGGCTTAAAATCTTCAAACTAACTGCGGTAGTTGGTCATGACAACTGGATGACCACTATTGTATTTGAGGTCACTAGGTCAAAGGTCAAGGTCACCATGACCTTAAATTGTAAAATGATTTCTGATCAATAACTGCTCAAGGGTTTGGCTTAGGATCTTCAAATTTGCTTAGGTGGTTGGTAATGACAACTAAATGAGCCTTATTGTTTTTTAGGTCACTAGGTCAAAGGTCAAGGTCACCATGACCTTAACTGGTGAAATGGTTTGCGATCAATAACTGCTCAAGGGTTTGGCTTAGGATCTTCAAACTTGCTGTGGTGGTTGGTCATGACCAGTAGATAACCTGTATTATTTTTGAGGTCACTAGGTCGAAGGTCAAGGTCACCATGACCTTAACTGATGAAATGGTTTCCTATTAATAACTGCTCAATGGTTTGGTTCGGGATCTTCAAACTTGCTGTGGTAGTTGATCCTGACCACTAGATGACCCCTATAGTTGTTGAGGTCACAAGGTCAAAGGTAAAGGTCACCATGACCTTAATATGTGAAATGTTTTCAGATCAATAAATGATAAGTGGTTTGGCTAAGGATCTTCAAAGTTGCTGTGGTGATAAGTCATGACCGCTAGATGACCTCTATAACTGAGGTCACTAGATATCAAAGGTCAGGGGGTCGGGGGTATACATGTTTTACAAACATCTCTTGTTTATGATTTCAAACTAAGAGCAGGTTGACATCATTAACCCGTTCCCTCATATTGATGCCTTTTGATGCCTCAGTAAAAATCGCCTTTTGAAACCATTCTCCAAAGGAACAAATGCTCTATTTATCACAATGATGTTTAAGAACTACATAATTCTAAAATTTTCATTTTCTCTAATAAATGTTCCTTTTTGGTAGATTTATTCAGAGGTTTGGTCTAAAACAGCCTATGAGGTTAATGACCTAGATCAAAATCCAACACGTTTAACCCTTTACCTGATAGAAGCGGCTTTAAGCGTGTTTGATTTATTCCTCCGCTGAAGAAAATAGTTCCAATTCATACAGTCATGAACATATTGCATAATAAATATTTTCTATATCCTAGTAGGTGGTAGCTTAAAGCAGGCTGAAAGTAAAGCAGAATGCGCCTTAAGGCGCATTCTGCTTTACTTTCAACCTGCTTTAAGTGGTCATATGTCTTCAAAACTAGAAACAGGCTATTGGGTAAAGGGTTAACCCTTTACCTGATAGAGATGCCCTTTGAAGCCCTCACATACAGAGTAGATCCAGATCAGATGGCTCCTGTAGGGTCAGGGTCTGCTCCGTTTCCTTAATGCTTATATAGATCTCTTTCTACAGTTTTTAACATGGTAAAAACATTACCTTGTTCATAATGCCATTATGAAATTAAGCTATTTAATATTCATACATACATTATTTCCTACAAAACTTTTCACCTGGTAAAGATTGTAAGACGATAAATTAACAAAAGTACATTTTGAACAATGAATACTACAATCAATCTCAAGCAGAGAATTCAGGCAACTTTTACAAAACTGTAAACTTTAACTTTGATTTTACATGTTGAACCTTCTTTATTTACACCATGTAACAACACAAATACAAACTATGACTCTAGCAGAGTAACAGATAGCCCTTTCCCTGTTCTATGTTTATTCAAAATTTCAATACCTACTGAATATTCATGGACAAAATAGTAATAATGAAATATGGAAGGTGGAACATTGTATACATTTTAGCAAGCAAAGAAACAAATCTATCAAATTCTATTAGCAAACAGCAGACCCTGATCAGACGGCTCCTCTGTTTGCAAACGCTTGAAAACACGTTTATATGAGGGATAGGGTTAAATGTGCCCACTCAGATACTAATATCGTCATTTCTCAACAAAACCCTATGTTGTAACCAATCGTCTTTGAGATAATTCTAAAAAGAGGTCACATCATACAGAGTTTGGTGGAGAAATAAAAAAGTTATTCTTGAAAATGTTTTCATTTATGCATCTAGGATACTGATCTAGTATTATAAATTTCTTTAAAATAGCTACAATTTTCCACCTCCCATATTTTATTATAACTATTTTGTCCATGAATATTCAGTAGGCGTTGAAATTTAGAATAAACATTAGAACAGGGAAAGGGTTAACATGGTGTATCATTTGGATCTAAACTGTTGGCAAACCTTATACAGTAAACCCCCGCTAATGCGACCATTTAATGAATAAACAAGGGTGCCTTTATAAGCAGGTGGTAGCTTAATGCAGGACAAAAGTAATGCAGAAACCTCCAGTAGGAGCTTTCTGCATTACTTTTGTCCTGCATTAAGCTACCACCTGCATCTAGCACCCAGAATTATACCTCTTTTAGGTGGTTGCATTAGCAGGATTTTACTGTATAAAATCTACCAGTATCTTGAGGTGAATGAATCCGATAATTTATTTTTAAACAGCACAATACAAATTAAAGGCACTTGCACCGGATCGATGGATGACTATGTTACAGTTAAAGACTAAACTTCAATTTACACAAACTCATAAAAAATTAAAAATTAAAAAAACATTAAGTGAGCTTTCTGCATTTATACTTTCATCCAGAGTTCCTCAAATACATACATTTACTCCATTCAACACTTTTGCAAGTGTTTGCAAGACCCAGATCTGATGGTTCATGTAGGAGCCCTCTGATCAGGATCTGCTCTGTTTGCCTATGAAGTTATATAGATCACATTCTAGAGTAAAAAAGGGTAATGCTATTATTATGATTCATGTAGAAAACACACAATCTACAGTTGATGATCTAATCATAACTAAGACAAGTGCAAAATAGCTATGACTCAGACATTCTTTTTTTTTTTTTTTTTTTTAAAGGGAGATAACTGTAACCCATTACCTCATACGTTATTTTTAGAACCAACCTCTGAATAAATCGACCAAAAAGGAGCATTTACTAGATAAAAGAAAAATTATAGAATTGTGTACTTTTGAAACTACTGTGATAAATAGAGCATTTGCTTCTATGGAACAAATGCTCTATTTATCACAATAGTTTCAACAAGTAACTTTTAAAAGGCTTCAGTATACGGGAATGGGCTAAACAGGAATGACACTAGAGTTATCATTCTTATATACAACACCCAATCTACTTAAGGCATGTGTCAAATACACAAATCTGACAATACAAAATAAATTTATGGTTGAGACAAAAAAAAATCAAAAAGGGAGATAATTCAAAAAGGGGTGACACTATAGTTATTTTTCGTATATGCAACACACCATCTACTCATCATTTAAGACATGTGTCATATTAAACTGAAGTCTGTCTATACAAAATAAAGGGCAAAATCAGACAGATGTATGGACGCACATACACTTAACCCCCATTGTAGTGACTATGCCAAGCTGACCACAGGCAGGCTCAACAAAACTATTCAATTAACCTTTTTCCTCATATAATCGCCGTTTCACACATTTGCGAACAAAGTAGACCCAGATCAGACAGCTCCTATTGGAGCCGTCTGATCGGAGTCTGCTGTGTTTGCTTTTAACATGATATAGATCTGATTCTACAGTTTTTGTCAAAGCAAAAAAAATCCTTGAAAAGTTTACATTATAAAAATGTAGCTAATAAATATTCATGACGTCACTATTTCTTACATGAATGTTGAACAGGGAAAAGGTTAATCACCTTAATATTCAAAACAAATAAGAAAAGCTTCACTTAAGTAGTAAACTCCTGTATAGACCTTTCTATACTTGACGAGATTACAATAAAAGGGAAACTAAGAATGACATTTGCAAATTACATTTTTACAATAAAAAATTACAATTGGTGACATCAATTAATTCTACCAACAGATTTTCAAACTGAACCACATAAATTGATAAAAGACCACACAAAGGCCAACAAAAAATTATATTTTATAAACCAAGCAACACTCCTTAGCTCTAAACTTGATAATCTCGCATTTTAGGCCATTGCAAACAGAGTACACACACGTTACATTGTTCCTGTCTATCAGGGTCAGATCTGTTTGCTATTGTGTTAGAGAGTTGACTGTCTACTTAGAAGCAAACAGAGTAGGCCCCTACAGGAGCTGTCTGATGTGGGTCTACTCTCTTTGCAAAGTCACAGAAAGTCACATAAAGGGTTAAAATATAGACTATTCAGTATGAAAGGCTTAAATTCGCTAGAGAATTCTGAATCACAAACAGTGCAGACCCTGATCAGAGAGCTTGTCCGCTGATCTGGATCTATACTGCTTGAAAATGTCACATGTTTCCTGCATTCATAGGGTTTTTGCATTTTAACTGACCTCTCAATAACAAATAAATCAATAATCTCTAGTAATGTCACTAACAAATTGATGCCAAAGTTCTATTAACACAACTACATCAATAAAACCATGGACATTTCCAAAAAATTGCACGTTTTATGCATATTAGTAAACATACAGAAAACTAACAACAAATAATAACATATCATTACCTGGTACTGCTATAAGCTCTTAATCTAAACTAACTAAGCACAGAGTTTGAATTAACTATGAACTAAGTACAGAGTTTGAATTAACTATGTGATATGTGATCAATAATACCCACTGGCAAGGAATTGACAAGTTAGTGACTACAGTACATGACACTTCTGAGTATGATTCAGTCCATTCCCTTCCTTTAACCTTTAACTCCATGAATATTCATGTAAGAAGTAATAATGCCATATTAACACAGGAATATTGGTCATAGATGAAACTGTAGGATAAGATCTATATTATTTCATAATCAAACAGAGCAGACCCTGATCAGAGAGCTTCTATAGGAGTTGACTGATGTAGGTCTATTCTGTTAACAAAGGTGTAGAAAGGAAATCCAGATGAAGTCTTTCTGCCTTTACAAAACCACACCCTATCTTGTTGGTATCGTGATAATTGTGACCCAACTCTAGATCTAAGCTGCTTGACACTCATTCAAAGTTTTCAAAATCTTAGTGGAATTACAAGTAATCAAATTTTCACAGATCAAAATTTGAGCAAACATTACTTTATGTTAACCCTTTCCTCCATAAATACGCCTTTCTACGCCTCTGTAAAAGTCACTTTATGAAACCATTGTGATAAATAGGAGCAAATGCTCTATTTATCACAGTGGTTTCAAACTACAAAATTCTAAAATTTTCCTTTTCTCTAGTTAATGCTCCTTTTTGGTAGATTTATTCAAGTGGTTGGATCTAAAAATAGCCTATGGAGGAAAGGGTTAAAAATTATTCTTATGAGTACCAACAAGACTGAGAAGTTTGAGATTAAATTAGTTCAGTATGCCTCTAAATTTCTGTGACATGTGACATTATTTATCCTTTTAACTGATGAATATTCATGTAAGAAATGATGGCATCATGAATATTTATAAAATGATATGAAGGCAGGATGTTTTTGCATTGGCAGAAACTGTAGAGGCAAATCTACATTTTTTCCACAAGCAAACAGAGCAGACCCTGATCAGACAGCTCCTAGAGGGTCTACTCTGTTTGCAAAGCATTGGAAAGATATCTCTATGAGGGAAAGAGATATGTGACTGATGCATCAATTCCAAACTTGACCAACACTTTCTCCTGCTGATTCTGCAGTAACATTTGGTAGTTTATAGAAATCGTCTACACTGAGATCATAGGTCTCTGCAGTAGAACCCTGGTCAACACACACAGGCCTGTACTCCTGCATGTGCAGGCACTAACCCTTTATGTGATGAACATTCAGACAAGGCTCTGCCCATTGTAAATATTTATCAATTTAAAATATATAATAAAGAAGTGTATTATCATGATGAATAGTATTATATCATATATCAGAGCTACAGATAAAGGTGGGTACCCAAATACTAAAATCTTCATTTCTCCAGGAAACACTATACTGTGACCACTCTTTAGAATCGTCTCTTCGAGACATTTCTAAAGAGAGGTCACAGTCAGTTTAGGGTTCAGTAGAGAAATAAAGGAGCTATTCTTGAAAATGTTCAAAATTATGCATCTTATCTGGAGCTCTGTATATGGTACTTTAAGCAAACGCAGCAGACCTTGTTCAGATATCTCATACAGTAGCTGTCTGATATTGGTCTGCTTTGCCTGCAAAGATGTAAAAGGGTGAGATTTTCAAGTAGAGGGCTATATAGTAAATATGGACCTTTCAAACATCAAGACTACACTCCTTTTTTAATAAAAATGCTTTGTGTCCTTAACCTTTTACTCAATAATCCATATACATTCCTTCTTATGCCTTTGCAACAGAGAAGGCCCCGATCAGATGGCAGTCTTAATACCCCACCACTATTTTCTAAATGACTGGGACATAAAGACTTTGTTTTACAAAGTGATTAACATTTGATCCCAATTATTTAAACATAAAATTTGAACTAAAGAAGCTTACAACATGAAAACCTTGAACAATAATCTTTTCTTCCAAAAGAATGCATACTCAGAAAGAGTATATGATAAACAAATTGTTCATATGTTCAATCATGATTTCGGAATGTCATTCAAACATTCATTTCCAGTATCACATACATTGTAATGCCATTGTTGTTAGATGCCAATGATCTAGGAGAGATAACTGTTATGAAGTTTTACTTCCGGAATGACTAGGTAGCCTCCCTTGTTCCACGTTACCATAATTTGCTACCAGATTCTGGCACTTCGTTGAATACAATATTGCAGCTGTGGCCATACACTCACTAAAATGAAAAGAAGAACATTCATCTTTTTAAATTACTAAAGGTATAATTTGTTTAACGATATACCACAAACAGACACCATTTTATGCCTTTACAAACAGAGTAGACCCAGATCAGCCAGTTCTTGTATGAGTTGATCAGGGCTAGTTCTGTTTGCTTATGAATCTACAATTTCTGCCATGTCCAAAACTTCTCTTGTTCATATGCCATTAAAAGTTCAGCTATGCCTTTCTATGCCTTTGCAAATGGAGTAGATCCAGATTAGACGGCTCCTATGGAAACTGTTTTATCAGGGTTTACTCGGTTTGCTTATACAAACCAGTGTTAAAAGCTCAGTCGAGCTTATGTTATCTGTTAATTATGTACTGACTTGTAAATAAATATTACTTGACTTGACTTGATACAATAATAAAGAAATTATTTGGCAGATTCTGTCATGGCCAAAATTCATGTGCTCATGAGCCATTATAACAAGTAAATTAAGTAATCTCATAAATATTCATTCATTCTCAAACTCTTAGTTGATTACTGCAATTTCCTTGATTTCTCTTTAGACCTGCATGCAGAGTATGACACAGTTTGGATCCTGGTGAGATACTGAATTACTCTGCCTCTCAACTGAACCGTAAGTGACTGCTTAGGTAATCACACAAAGAGTTAGCCCTTTCCCTGTATAGTATCCATGTAAGAAATAATGACATCATTATTTATTAGCTGTTTTTTTATAATTACATTTGTAGACAGAACTGTTTTGGTGTTGGTAGAAGCTGTAGTCAGGCCTATTATAATTTCAAAAGCAAACAGAACACACCCTGATCAGACGGCTCCTATAGGAGCCGTCAGATCTGGGTCTACTCTGTTTGCAAAACACATTCATATGAAGGAAAGAGTTAATATGAGTGAGCAAGATGTGCATACCAAATTTCAGTGGAACAAGTCGTGGACTGGTGGGAGAGGGGCGAGACTTCCACTCAGATCTGGTCGCCCTATGTCCGGCAGATTCTGTATATGGGACTTTAGTTCGTGGCGCACTACCTTCACTTTCGTTAGCTTGTTTTTGTACTCCTGTTACAAAGAAATCAAATACTAATTTGACCACAAATTCAAATACCTGATACAATACTTGATCAAGAGCAGATTGACAATGAAGGCATTCCAATTTGAATAAGCACTTTCACTGTTCAATATTCATGTATTAAAGAAACAATGAACATTTATTAGCTCAATTTTTATACTGTAAACTTTTCAACGGAATCTTTTGCTTTAGCAAAAACTTAGAATCAGATCTATATTATGTCAAAAGCAAACAGAGCAAATGCATGAACAGGAATTTATATGAAGGAAAGGGTTAACGTCAACCGTCGCTCAAAAACGGTCTAATTCCACGTCTGTAAAGCAAATGGAAGCTTAATCATTCTGCATCTGACGGCCGTCTGCTTTAACCCTTTACCTGATAGCAAAACCTCTGCAAACAGAGTAGACCGAGATCACACAGCTCATATAGGATCTGATGCAATGGCCAAATTTTTCTGTGTTCATATGCCATCATAAAGTCATGATGTCATTATTTCTCACATGAATATTCATGAGGTAAAGGGTAACAAGTTTCTCATGATTATTCAACAAATGGCCATTCCAGAGAGATGATAGCATATCCACAAAACTTGTTCATCAAGTTCACTCCTACACAAATGGCCAATGATAAACAGTCACTGAGTCTCACACTTAGCCCTTTCCCTATTTAATATTCATGTTAGGAATAATGACATCATAAATATTTATTAGCTGGAGTTTTTATCATGGTATATGTACAAGACGTATTGTCTCAGATAGAAACTGCAGAATCAGTTCTATATTATACCAAAAGCAAACAAAGCAGAACCTGATCAGATGGCTCCTATAGGAGCCGTCTGATCTGGGTCTTCTCTGTTTGCAAATGTGTGAAAAGTGGTTCATCTGAAGGAAAGGGGTTAGCCCTTTACTCTATCAAAATTCATGTAAAAATCAATGACATGAGTATTATTTAGATGAATTTTCATAATGAAACTTATAAGGTTAAATCTGTTTTATCTCTAAAGCAAACAAAGCAGACCCTGATCAGACAGCTCCCACAAAAGCTATCTGATCTGGGTCTACTTTGTTTGCAAAGGCATTAAAAGGTATTTCTATGAAGTAAATGGTTAAAACAAATATTGGCCACAAAATATCAAATGTGGAATCTATTCTTGGTCTGAATTATTTGTAGCTTCTGCTGAACCCTTTCCCTGATATAAATGCCTTTTTCTGCATCTGCAAACAGGGTAGACACAGATCAGATGGCTCCCATAGGAGCCATCTGATCAGGGTCTACTCTGTTTGCTAATGGAATTTGATAGAAATGTTTCTTTAGTTTCTAAAATAGCTACAATTTTCCACCTTCCATATTGAATCATAACATTTTGTCCATTAATATTCAGTAGGTATTGAAATTTGAAATAAACATAGAACAGGGAAAGGTTAACCCTTTCCCTCATATTAATGCTTTATCAGGCCTTTGCAAACAGAGAATACCTAGATTAGAAAGATCTTATTCATTAAGTACAGGGTTCAAACAGTGTGGCTCCTAAGCTTGTTCTCTACATGTATTTCTGAAGAGGCTACTGTTATAGGTACATGCTGTATGCATTATGTATTTCTGAAGAGGCTACTGTTATAGGTGTGTGCTATATGCATTATGTATTTCTGAAGAGGCTACTGTTATAGGTACATGCTGTATGCATTATGTATTTCTGAAGAGGCTACTGTTATAGGTGTGTGCTGTATGCATTATTTACCTCATGAACATTTAATATGAAATACTGACAACAGGAATAGTAATACATGTATAAAATTGAATACTGGCAGTATGACAAAAGAAATATTTTAATGTGGCAGAAACTGTAGTATTCATAGGCAAACAGAGCTGACCCTGTTCAGACAGCTACTACAGGAGCCATCTGATCAGGGTCTATCATGTTTGCAAAGGCTTGAAAATGTGTTTATATGAAGTAAAGTGTTATATACATACATACATACATACATATCTTTTATTCAACATTAAACGTACATAGTCGTTTATAGTCTACATTCAATAAACATTGTGGTGAAGTACACCGTAGTGAAAAAACGGTCTCATCGGTTAACAGAGAAGTTCCTGCATATGAAAATTTACAACAGTAACAATTGAGAGTGGATCCATTATATATATACATATAGTTGTTATTAACAATCTGTTATTTGACAAAGTTTATGTCCTCTTGATCTTTCTCATATTATACAAGAATCTCCTTCAATTGTCACTCAAAATATATGAAGTTAATCTTTTCCATCATATATTAATGCCTTTTCACGCATTTGCAAACAGAGCAGACCCAGAAGGATCCAATAGGAGCCATCTGATCAGGGCCTGAGTTTGACATGATATACATTGGATTCTACAGTTTTTGTCAAAGCAAAAGATTTCCTTGAAATGTTTACTTAAGGGGGGGGGGGGGGGGGGGGGGGGGGTTGTTTAGGAACGACAGCCTATTAAAATTGGTTGGGGTGGAAATTTGATTAAAGTTCTATTGGTGGGGGGTATTTCAACATCAGAAATTAAATTGATGGGGTGGTTTGTCAAGTTAAACGTTTCATGCAAGCCGTTTTCTTCGACAATAATGAAAATTAACTGGAAACCTTTTTCTAACACGAACTCCCGCGAAAATTCCGTTGTGTGAATATTATGGACGCATGCAATTTTTAGGCCTTATCTTCTAGACGCTTATCTGATCACACTTCCGTAATGAGCGGCTGATTGATTCAGACTTGACAGTGAAAAAGTACTAAGACACCGGTAGTCTCAACCAATCACTGCTCTTGCTTCTCGATGTAAAAGCCCAGATGAACAAAACAAAATAAATAAATAAACCGAAAATAGACCTAAATAACAACCAAAATAAATTGATAGGATTTTTTTAATAAAACACAGAGTCCTAGCAGTAGCACAGGTACATGTAGTGAATCCGAGGTCGGTGAAGAGAAAACTACTTGCAATAACAGAATCACGGAAGCATGTATTATGTCAACAGGACGAAATGAAAGACTGTCAGACTAATGCACAAATGTGGCAATACACTGGGCTTTCATTTGGGTTTGCAAGTCGGCTTGACAAAAAGTAATTGCATAAATGTAAAAATATATTTATTTATTTTTTGGAGGGGGAGTGTGTGTGTGTGTGTGTGTGGGGGGGAGATTTTCCTGGAATAGCCCTTATAATAAAATTTCACTTAATAAATATTCATTATGTCATTATTTATCACGTGAATGTTGAACAGGGAATGCTTTAAGAAAGTATTAACCCTTTCCTTGTTCTATGTATATTCAAAACTTCAGTACCTACTGAATATTCATAGACAAAATAGTTTTCATGGAATATGGAAGGTGGAACATTGTAGCCATTTTAGAAAGCAAAGATACAAATCTTTGAAATTCCATTAGCAAAAAGAGCAGACCCTGATCAGATGGCTCCTACAGGAGCCGTCCGATCTGGGTCTACCCTGGTTGCAAATGGCTGAAAATGCGTTTAAACTATTCTTGGAAACACATCTTAACCCTTATTCTGTTGTGAAAAACTGACTTCTCAAATTCAGATCTGGTGCAAATTCGGCTAACGCCCATTTGATAAAAACATTTTGAGAAACTATTGACAGAGTACCAAACAGCTTAGATCCTGAGTATTAACAAGAGTGCCAGTGGGCACAATATACGCCCGTTGGGGTCTTGTTCAACATAAACTGGGGTTAACGTATTTGCTGAACTCAAATTCTAAGCCCAATTTTGCGACCAAGTTTCAAGGTTGTAAATAGGCATACTTTAACAAAAAACCTTAACCAAAAATTCTAAATTAAAAAGTGCCATAATTGTGTCTAAATGCTTGACAGAGTTACATTGTATTTACTCTTGCCTACAGATGAAGCTTCTGATGGTGAACAAATGTTTCAAGTTTAAAAGCTTTATCTGAACGGGTTATGTAAATAAGTGGACTTTAACCAAAACCTTAACCAAAAATTCCAAGCTAAAAAGCGTCATAATTATGTCAAAATGTTAGACAGAGTTATGTATTCTTGCCTACAGGTGAAGGTTGTGAAGGTGAACAAGTGCTCCAAGTTTAAAAGCTTTATCTTAAAGGGTTATGTAAATAAGTGGACTTTAACCAAAACCTTAACCAAAAAAATCTAAGTTAAAAAGGGGCATAATTTGGTCAAAATGCTTGACAGAGTTATGTACTTTTGCCTACAGGTGCAAGTTGTGAAGGTAAACAAGTGTTCCAAGTTTAAAAGCTTTATCTCAAAGGGTTATGTAAATAAATGGACTTTAACAAAGCCTTAACCAAAAATTCTAAGTTAAAAAGGGGCATAATTTGGTCAAAATGCTTGATATAGTTATTTTCTCTTGCCTACAGGTGAAGGTTGTGACGGTGAACAAGTGTTTTAAGTTTAAAAGCTTTATCTCAAAGGGTTATGTAAATAAATGGACTTTAACAAAGCCTTAACCAAAAATTCTAAGTTAAAAAGGGGCATAATTCAGTCAAAATGCTTGACAGAGTCATTTACTCTTGCCTACAGGTGAAGGTTGTGACGGTGAACAAGTGTTCCAAGTTTCAAAGCTTTATCACAAAGTGTTATGTAAATAAGTGGACTTGTTCCACATAAATTGAGGTTAACATTTTTGCTTAACGCAAATGCTAAACGCAAATTCTAAGTCCAATTAAGCGACCTTGACCTTGGATAAATGAGCCGGGACTTCGCAGGCTACTGTAGCATGTCTAGATAAACATTGTGATTAAATTTGGGAAGGATCCACCAAGCGGAACTTGAGTTAGAGATGTTACAGACAGACAGACCGGTTAACATTTTTGCTAAACGCAAATTCTAAGTCCAATTGTGTGACCTTGACCTTGGATAAACAAACCGGGACTTGGCAGGCTACTGTAGAATGTCTAGATAAACATTGTGTTAAAATTTGAGAAGGATCCACCTAGCGGAACTTGAGTTAGAGATGTTACAGACGGACAGACACACAGACAGCGCCATTCCATAATACGTCCCGTTTTTTCAAACGGGCGTATAAAAATCAGCTAATTAATATTCATACATTCATTTATTATTCCTTACATGAATATTCATGAAGTAAAAGGTTAACCCTTACAGTGCGGGACACTAATGTCCTTTGCAAACAGTGTAGACCCAGATGAGAGGGCTCCTGGAGGAGCCCTCTCATCAGGGTCTGCACTGTTTGTCATGTTACAATTTTCTTTAGAAAAATCCCTAAATATTCACCATAGGCTTGACCTGTTTGAATTTTGGAATAGTCCATTTGAAAAGTCAGCGTTGTAAGGGTTAAGAAAGTGAAATGACTTACAAGAAGGCGTCTTTCTGCATGCTGTAGCTGGTCTGTCTGACTGAGTATAAATGCCCGCAAACACTTAGCAACACTTTTTCGTTCATCCAGCTCTTCTGTTAACCTTTTGTTGTAGTCAGTAAGCAGTACACAGGCAGAGTCTACTGTCTCTGACAATTTTCTAGCTGAGTCTTTATCTGAAAAGAGTAAACCAAACAGAAATGTGAGTCTATCGTCTCTGACAATTTTCTAGCTGAGTCTTTATCTGCAAAGAGTAAAACCAAACAGAAATGTATGTCTAATGTATCTGATAATTTTCTATTCGAGTCTTTATCTGCAAAGAGTGATACCAAACAGAAATGCGAGTTTATGGTCTCTGACAACTGTCTAGCGGAGTCTTTATCTGCAAAGAGTAAAACCAAAAAGAAATGTAGGCTACAGGACTTGATCTCTTAGTTTCAGACAGGCAACTAGAAATGCAAGGTCTAAGGTTATAAACCTTGTGAGTCTGAGGTCATTCACTCTCTAGTATCAGGGTCTGAGGTAATAACACTTCTAAGTCTGAGTTCATTCTAAACTCAAGTATCCGAGTCTGAGTTCATTCTCCAGAACCTGGTTGGTCAGACTTTGTGCAAGTTCAAAATCTGACAATCAGATGCTTAACCCTTTCCTCCATAGGCTATTTTTAGACCCAACCTCTTTGAATAAATCTACCCAAAAGGAGCATTTACTAGAGAAAAGTAAAATTTTAAAATTCTGTAGTTTGAAACCATTGTGATAAATAGAGCATTTGCTCCTATTGGAGCAAATGCTCTATTTATCACAATGGTTTCAAGAAGTGGTTATTACAAAGGCGTAGAAAGGAGTATTTATGGAGGAAAGGGTTAAAAATGATCTAAGACTCAAGCAGAATGTTTTATAATGTCAGGTCCAGAGCACTGCCAGATGTCAAACATGCAAATTCATATTAAAGTATCAACCAATCAATTTTCTTCACTCTAAGTCAACTGTTTTTGGAATTATGCACAGCATAAAAAGTATGACTGATCAACGGACTTACGTCGGTTAAACTTATTACTAAATCCCTTACCACTCATTTCGTAAGTGGGGGTATAAAATACTGGCTCTTTCACTGGATGTGATTACAATGAACGGCTTGAAAATCAGCTTTCTGATGATTCAGAACAACAGATAAGTGTGCGTACTCAGATTATAAAATCCAAGTTTTTTTTCCAATTGGACATACTGTATTTCAGATAACCCTTTATTCCATGAATATTCATGGAAGAATAATGATTGTATGAATATGAAACAGCTGAATTTTTATAATGGCATCATGAACAATGGAGTTTTTACCATGACAAACTGTAGAACCATAAGCAAACAGAGTAGACCCTGATCAGACGGCTCCTACAGGAGCTGTCTGATCTGGGTCTACTCTGTTTGCAAAATGCGTAAAAAGGCATATTTATGGAGTAAAGGGTTAAGCCATTTATTACATGATTATTACCTAAATCTAACAGCAGAGAAAAAGACAACACACCATGATTACCCTTTACCAGACTGAGACACCTTTACAAACCTTTACGAAACAAAGGCAGGCACATTCAAATTATCAAATCTTAAATGATGAAAATTAATCATATACTTATGAAGAAATTAAAAGATTTATTAAGAATATGAAAGATAATTACATTAGGATGATACATATCAATATGAATTATAAAATTATAAAATGCTGCATATGAAAAAAAGTTATGAAAGATGATTGTATGAAATGTAAAGCAGTTACGAAAGACCATCGCCTGCTGCAGTATTATGTACCATGTAGTTTAGCCAGCTGTGAAATGTCTGAGACTTCTGGAGGTAGTGAGGCAATCTTCTCCCTGATGGCAGCGTCACAAGAGGCCGAGTTCTCAAGGGCGGATAGACGCTTGATAAGAGACTCCGTCTGAAGAAACATTTGTTTAAATGTTTCAGTCTGAATGTATAGAGTAAACATCTTAAGTAACTATACCATGAGAAAAGTAAAACACACCTTAGCCCTTTTGACGTAAGAAATAATGACTGTGACATCATTAATATTTATTAGCTGCATTTTCAAAATGAATTCTAGGTATTGGTGGAAACTGAAGTGTCAGATCTATTATATTTTCATGACCAAACAGAGCAGACCCTGATCAGAGGGCTTGTATAGAGCCATCTGGTCTGGGTCTACTCTGTTTGCAAAGGCATTTGTATGAAGGAAAGGGTTAATCCTTTACTCCATACACACAACTTTTAACCATTAACCCATTCCCTCATATTGAAGACTTTTGACGACTCTGTAAAAGTCACTTTGTGAAACCATTGTGATAAATAGAGCATTTGCTCCTATGGGAGCAAATGCTCTATTTATCACAATGGTTTCAAACTACAAATTTCTAAAATTTTCCTTTTCTCATTAATGCTCCTTTTCGGTAGATTAATTCAAAGAGGTTGTATCTAAAAATAGCCTATGAGGTAATGGGTTAACTCCACAGATTCACCGTTTAATGCCTTTGCAAACAGAGCAGACCTACATCAGATGGCTACTACAGGAGCCACCTGAACAGGGTCTGTTCTGTTTGCTTATGGAATAGTAAGATCTGATTCTACAGGTATTGCTATGGCAAAACCTTCCTGTATTCATATGCTATTACAAAAATTCAGATAATTAATATTCATTACACCATACCTGAATATTTATGGAGTAAAGGTTTAACCCTTTCCCTCATATACACATGTTTTCATGCATTTGCAAACAGAGTAGACCCAGATCAGACGGCTCCTAGAGGAGCCGTCTGATCAGGGTCTGCTCTGTTTGCTTATAGAAATGGATAGATCTGTTTCTTTGCTTTCTAAAACACCAATAATGTTCCACCTTCCATATTTCTTTATAACTATTTTGTCAATGAATATTCAATAGGTATTGAAATTTGTACTTAACTTAGAACAGGGAAAGATTTAAACACTTCACTGAGAGAATAACATAAATCAGTATAAGAGATGATGTTCTGAACCATAGAAAAGATGAGTACCAATACAAGCAAGTCTCTCATTTCTATGACAAACCATATCTTGCTGGTACTTAGAATCCTCCCACAGGCAATTCTAAAGCATATCAACAAGAAACGTTTTGGCAGAGAAATAAACAGAGGATCTTACATGTGCGTTCACTACAAATTGTTTTTATGAAACAAGTTTACTATAATAATATGGCACTTGTAAGCTTTAACCCTTTCCTCCATAAATACGCCTTTCTACGCCTCTATAAAAGTCACCTGTTGAAACCGCTGTGATAAATATAAAGTATTTGCTCCTATAGGAGCAAAATTAATGCTCTATTTATCACAATGGTTTCAAACAACAAACTTCTAAAATTTTACTTTTCTCTAGTTAATGCTCCTTTTTGGTAGATTTATTCAAAGTGGTTGGATCTAAAAATAGACTATGAAGGAATGGGTTAAGAAAAGGGTTAAGATGTGGTAGTGCATTATGAAACATTGGACTTCATGAACAGGTATACATGTACAAACATGTAACAGATCACCCGTACAGTATACATGTACAAGAACATATATGGTCTAAGGCACAAGTCTGTATGGCTTCTGCACACAAATACTATTAGGAGATGGAAACTTACATCAACTGGCCCTGTCTGTAGATCCTCTGGCTTTAGAGATTCAATTTCTTCTCTGAGCGATATTTGTTCTGTTGGCTCTTCTTTCCTTTTCCTCTTCTTAGGTGCTGGCTCACTTAACACCTCGGCAATGCTATGTGCTGTCTGACCACTGACTATAAATACATACCAACAAAGTCAATGAAGTCTTCTTATTAACCCTTCTCTTGCTGAATTTTAAAATACATTTCTCCTTCTTTACCCATGCCCTGTTGTATAATTACATATACATGTATCTTCACTGTGTACACATATTTCGCTGTGCAGTCACTGCTGTGGAGTGCACTGGTTGCACAATCAACTTGTAAATAGTGCAGACCCTGATGAGACAGCTCCTGCAGGAGCTGTATCATCTGGGTCTTCACTATTTACAGGTAGGTATATTGATGTGAATAGCAAGCGAAGGGTTAATCTTAACCCTTTCCTTGTTCCGTATTTAGGCCAAATTTCAATACCTACTGAATATTCTTTAACAAAATAGTTATAAAGAAATATGGAAGGTGGAACATTGTAGCCATGTTTGAAAGTAAATGAACAGATATTTCAAATTCCATAAAGCAAACAGAGCAGACCCTGATTAGACGGCTCCTCTAGGAGTCATCTGATCTGGGTCTTCTCTCTTCGCAAATGCGTGAAAACACGTTTATATGAGGGAAAGGGTTAACCCTTAACTCCATGAATATTTGTGTAAGAAATAATGACATCATGATTCATGAATATTAATTAGATTGATTCTTATATGGAATTTCTGGCCATAGGAGAAACTGTATCTATATCATATCATAATCAAACAGAGCAGACCCTGATATACATACCAGGACACACCCATGCTACTGTAGCATGTCCAGATAAACATTGTGGAGAAATTTGAGAAGAATCCACCAAGCAGAACTTGAGTTAGAGATGTTACAGACAGACACAGGGGTGTAAAAATCCACTTGCCTAAGCGAGTAGGTTTTGAAGTCGGTCCAGTGCTTTAAATATATGCTCAACCTTCAGGGTGAGTGGATTTTTTTATCTGGTATTTTCCAAATTGATAACCTTTAGTAAAATACCTTAAATTGCAAATTAAAACGGCTGAAAATTCTCTGCATCTGTCAAGATTGAAGGCATAATTTCTACTCTGTCACACACTTGACTATTTTCTACAAAGAATGTGGAGGCATTCCGTTTTCATGCGCATCTGACCTCACAGTGTTACCTAGTGACACATATTCGACCAAAGTACAAATCTTTCGCCCTAAGGAAGTTTATTTGTGTTAAAAATTTCAAGCGGTGGTTCAAATACTCAATCGAATTACGAAATTAAAATATGCATAACAGTGTTATAACGTGTTTTTGTACACTAATCTGTCAAACTGCGAAAAATTCTTGATTTAAACCTTCGATGCTTTAGTACCTAATTTAAACAAGTCAAAATTTTAGAGGCCGAAAAAAAAGAAGCACCATTAGTTTTCCCTAATATATGTCAATATGTCTACACAAAGAAGCTCACAGCCGTTCTTTGGGGGAAAGTAGGGGTTAGAGACGAAGACAAAAAGGGAAAAGAAAGAGAGAAAAGGAAAAAAGGACTACAGAAACAGTATGGTAAAGTAAAGAGAACAAGAAAAGTGCAAGAAGAATGGTTCAAAGAGTTTGAATAGGCTAAAGAGTACATTTATATATGAAAATTCAAGGGCAAGTGACAGTTGCATAAGGACGAGAGGATTTCAGTGGTCACTAGTCCTGCAGGGCGAGTAGCTTTTGAAAACTAGAAAATTGTGTCTGTAAGACACAGTGATGCCCCTGTGCGGGTGCTTGCCTAGCTGTACGTAAAATTCCTAAGTCATTTGACCTTGACCTTGCGGGCAGCATGGGCCAGGTGCATAATGAAAGTATGGATGGTGTTGAATGTGTATATGCAATTCCATGCCAATGGCTTTAGCGGCTAGTGAGATATAAGATGATGAAAAAACTAGGACAACAAACTGCACTTAAAATTCCCTAGTCATTTGACCTTGACCTTGGGCTTGCGGGCACCAAGGGCCTGGTGCGTAATGAAAGTATGGATGGTGTTGAATGTGTATATGCAATTCCATGCCAATAGCTATAGCGGTTAGTGAGATATAAGACTATGAAAAAACTGTGACAACCAACTGCACGTAAAATTCCTAAGTCATTTGACCTTGACCTTGGGCTTGCGGGCAGCATGGGTCGAGTGCATTATGAACGTATGGATGGTATTTAATAGGTATATGCAATTCCATGCAAATAGCTACCGCGGTTAGGGAGATATAAGACTATGAAACAAGAGGGCCAGAATGGCCCTGACATCGCTCACCAGACAATCAGAGGAGAAGGTTTTCAAAGATTTCACTATATGTTTTTATAGAAAACTAGCCGGCCCTGGGGTGGGGCCAATTTTAATTCAGAAAGAATTAATCTATACTTATACAGTAAAACCTCTCTATAACTACCACTAAATTGTGTTAATTAGTTGGTATTTTGGGCAGGTGGTTGCTTAAAGCAAGGTGAAAGTAAAACAGAACGCTCCTATAGGAGAGTTCTGTTTTACTTTCACCTTGCTTTAAGCATCCACCTGCCTTTAACACAAAATACTTGATGTAATTTAGTGGTCGTTATAGAGAGGTTTTACTGTATGTTCAAAATTTCAGATATTTTCATTACATCTTCACGAGTTCATATTATTATTCATATATCTTATCTTAAGATTGATGTACTTTTAACCCTTCCCCTGTTCTATGTTTATTAAAAATTTCAATACCTAGTGCATATTCATGGACAAAATAGTTATAATGAAATATGGAAAGTGGGACAGTGTGGCCATTTTAGAAAATAAAGAAACATATTTCAAATTCCATTGACGAACAGATCAGACCCTGATTAGACAGCTGCTATAGGAGCCGTCTGATCAGGGTCTGCTCTGTTTGCTTATGGAATTTGATAGATCTGTTTCTTTGCTTCCTAAAATGCCTTCCACATTTCTTTACAACTATTTCATCAATGAATATTCAGTAGGTATTGACTTTTGGAATAAACATAGAACAGGGAAAGGGTTAAGTAAACATATTATAAGTACATGTATATTGTACACAAAATGAAAATAATTTAATGCAATTTGCACTATATTTTATCATAAGCAAATAGAGCAGATTGATCAGATGGCTACTACATGAGCAATCTGAGCTGGGTCTACTCTGTTTGCAAAGGTGTAGAAAGGCATATTTATGGAGTAAAGGGTTAATTGTTCTATTTACAGGTCAGATCTAATTTGCAACTGCCATTATCCAGAAGGGAGGCATTCAGGTTGTAATCAAAAAGTGCAAAAGGGAGATAACCTACCTTTTATGTATGCTAAAAAAAGCCAGCTAAAATAGACACTGCTCTCCAAGATGCAATAGAACACTTGAATTTGTATTAAGCTGAACTTCAAAACAGATACAATGATAGAATCTATTTTAATAGCTGGCAGCTTAATGCAGGGCATAGATATGGGAAAAAAGCTTTAAGATCTTTCTGCATTTTGAGAATTATCCACATAGTTTTCTCAATCTAAAATGAGTGTGTGTAATTTGTCTAAACACAATTTCTACTCTACTGATCAGGCTAAGGGTGATTACCAATACTAGTCCTATCAGAGCACTGGCTTATCTCTGATTAAGGGGGAACTTTTAAACTGTTGTTTCTGATATGAAGAAGTATACATACACACAGGGCAGGGCCAATTTTAACCTCAGAACTATGATATTAACAAAACTCATAAAGGTATGCTAAGTAAATCTATACAACAAATATCTAAGCTCTGGGACATGTAGTTTTGACAAGAAGAGTTTCAAAGTTTTTCCTATGCATATATAGTGATCCCATGGGTTGTTTAAGCAGTCAGCTACAAAAAGCTGGCAATCCTTGGGGTGGGGCCAATTTTGACCCTAGGAGCATAATTCATGTAACTTTTGTAGAAGACCTGAAGTTGAAGCTATGTGCCAAATATGAAAGCTGAGAACCTTCTAGTTTGGGAGGAGAAGAAATTCAAAGTTTTCACTATATGTTTCTATTGAAAACTGAACACCCCTGGGGCAGGGCCAATTTTGACCCCAGGGGCATAATTTATATAACTTTTGTAGAGGACCTACAGATGATGCTATGTACCAAAGATGAAAGCTGAGAACCCTGTAGATTCAGAGGAGAAGATTTTTAAAGGTTGAAATTGTTGACGCCCGACGACGGACGACGACGGACATCAGGCGATCACAAAAGCTCACCCTGAGCACAAAAGTGCTCTGGTGAGCTAAAAACTGTGACAACCAACTGCACGTAAAATTCCTAAGTCATTTGACCTTGATCTTGGGCTTGCGGGCAGCATGGGCTGGGTGTGCAATGAAAGTATGGATGGTGTTTAATGTGTATATGCAATTCCATGGCAATAGCTACAGTGGTTAGGGAGATATAAGACAATGAAAAAACTGTGACAAAAAACTGCACGTAAATGTGACAACCAACTGCACGTAAAATTTCCAAGTCATTTGACCTCAACCTTGGGCTTGCCGGCAGCATGGGTGGGGTGCCAAATGATAGCACAGATGGTAATTGATGTGTATGTGAAGTTTCATGTGTATAAGTGTAGAAATTACTGACTTATAACACTTAAAACTGTGACATCCAACTGCACCTAAAAGCGTGACACACTGACGGACGGACAGACAGATGGACAGACAGACGGACGGACATGTGCAAAACATAATGCCCCCTGACTATCGTCAATGGGGGCATAAAAAAATTACAACCCTGCAGACAGACAGGTTAGCATTTTTGCTAAACGCAAATTCTAAGTCCAATTGTGCAACCTTGACCTTGGATATATGTACTGGGACACACCCATGCTTCTGTAGCATGTCCTGATAAAAATTGTAGTGAAATATGAGAAGGATCCACCAAGCAGAACTTGAGTTTGAGATGTTACAGATGGATGGACAGACAGACATCGTCATTCCATAATACGCCCGTTTTTTCAAACGGGCGTATGAAAAGTGAGTAGGGCTTTGATAATGTCAATACAAAATGCTGTGACTTACCAAGAGCTTGTCTCACTGATTTCATGAAGTCTTTGGAGTAAACACCCCGCTCTTCCCAGATATTCAGAATTCTGTCCAAAGACTTCTTTTGCTTTTCAGGAGCATCTCTACAAAGTAAAGTCCATTAACTTTATGATTCTAGCCACACAATGCATTTCTTGCTATATTAAACCTCTACTCCATAGATCAGTCATTTAACCCTTTCCTTCCTGAATATTCATGCAAGAAATAATGATGTCAAAGTCTTCATGAATATTAATTAAATAAATTCTTGTAATAGCACAGGGTCACAGAAATTTTGGCCATGGCAGAAACTGTTGAATTGTATCTATTCTATATAATATTATATCATAAGCTAACAGAGAAGTATGCTTCTACAGGAGTTGTTTGACCTAAGTCTACTCTGTTTGCAAAGGTGTGGTCAGAATTAACACCTCTACAAACACAGTTGACCCAGATCAGATGGCTCTAACCCATTACCTCATATGCTATTTTTAGATACAACCTCTTTGAATAAATCTACCAAAAAGGAGCATTAACTGGAGAAAAGGATTTTTTTTAGAATTTTGTAGTTTGAAATCATTGTGATAAATAGAGCATTTGCTCCTATAGGAGCAAATGCTCTATTTATCACAATGGTTTCACAAAGTGACTTTTAAAGAGTCGTCAAAAGTCGTCAATATGAGGGAATAGGCTAATTTATGTATATTTACAATGTATAATTATAGATCTCAGTCCTCTGACTCTACTGTTTCTACCAATACCAAAATATTCTGTGTATATAATATGCAATTATAAAACGTCAGCCAATAAAAGTCATGAATGCATTTTTACATACATGAATATTCATAAAGTACAGGGCTAAAAACAATTGTTCACAATTGAAAACTTTAACATACTGGTACTCTGTAAATATTTAACAAGGACATGGCCTACAAATTCAACACAATGCTATTTATAATAATAATTTTTTCTACATATAGATTTAGCCTGAATTTCAAACAATTCAGTAGGCATTAATTGGTGCTGAAACCAACTGTCATTCCCTTTAATGAATATATGTATACTTATAGCTGTTTATGCTCATATAAATTATTTTAAGATTTCAAGATTTCTTTCACATGGTTTGACTAAACATGGCACTGCCATGACCTAACTTTCAGGGAGAAATCACTTTTCTCTCAACTCAAAATATTGCAGTATGTAAACCATGAAAGAGTGGTGATAATGTTAATAAGTTTCTCTTTCTTCTGTTTGCTTATGAAACTAGATAGATCTGATCCTACAGATTTTGTCCCAGCAAACAATTCCCTTTGAATTCCAACTTATGAAAATTAAGTTAATGAATATTCACGAAGTGTTTAATTCATGCATAAATATTATCAGATACCAATGTCTACATGTATACATTAACTGGTAGCTTTAGAGGGATTCCACTGTATTAATGTTTACCCTTAACCAATTCCCTCATAAGCTATATTTAGATCCAACCTCTTTGAATAAATCTACTGAAAAGGGGCATTAACTAGAGAAAAGGATTTTTTTTCAGAATTGTGTAGCTTAAAAACCATTGTGATAAATAGAACATTTGCTCCTGTGGAGCAAATGCTCTATTTATCACAATGGTTTTAACAAGAGGGCCAGAATGGCCCTGAAGCGCTCACCAGACAATCAGAGGAGAATATTTTAAAAGTTTTCACTATATGTTTCTATAGAAAACTAGCCGGCACTGGGGCAGGCCAATTTTGACCCCAGGAGCGTAATTTATATAACTTTTGTAGAGGACTTGAACATGATGCTATGAGCCAAATATTAAAGCTGAGAACCTTTCAGTTTCAGAGGAGAAGATTTTCAAAGTTTTCTCTTTTTTATGTTTCTGCTGAAAACTACCCACCCCTGGGGCGGGGCCAATTTTGACCCCAGGGCCATAATTCATATAACTTTTGTAGAGGACCTATACATGATGCTATGTGCTAAATATGAAAGCTGAGAACTTTCCAGATTCAGAGAAGAAGATTTTCAAAGTTTTCACTATTTGTTTCCATTGAAAATGCCCACCCCTGGGGCGGGAACAATTTTGACCCAAGGGCAATAATTAATATAACTTTTGTAGAGGACCTGAACATGATGCTATGTGCCAAATATGAAAGCTGAGCACCTTCCAGTTTCAGAGGAGAAGATTTTCAAAGATTTCACTATTTGTTTCTATTGAAAACTGCCCATCCCTGGGGCGGGGCCAATTTTGACCTCAGGGGCATAATTTATATAACTTTTGTAGAGGACCTGAACATGATGCTATGTGCCAAATATGAAAGCTGAGAAACTTCTGATTTCAAAGGAGAAGATTTTCAAAGGTTTACTATATGTTTCTATTGAAAACTTCCCACCCCTGGGGCGGCCCCAATTTTGACCCCAGGGGCATAATTTATATAACTTTTGTAGAGGACCTGAACATGATGATCTGTGCCAAATATGAAAGCTAAGCGCCTTCCAGTTTCAGAGGAGAAGATTTTCAAAGATTTCACTATTTGTTTCCATTGAAAACTGCCCACCCCTGGGGCGGGGCTAATTTTAACCACAGGGCCATAATTTATATAACTTTTGTAGAGGACCTGAACATGATGCTATGTGCCAAATATGAAAGCTGAGAACCTTCTAGTTTCAGAGGAGAAGATTTTCAAAGTTTTCACTATATATTTCTATTGGAAACTGCCCACCCCTGGGGCGGGGCCAATTTTGACCCCAGGGCCTTAATTTATATAACTTTTGTAGAGGACCTGAATATGCTGCTCTGTGCCAAATATGAAAGATGAGAGCCTTTCAGTTTCAGAGGAGAAGATTTTCAAAGATTTCATTATTTGTCTCTATTGAAAACTGCCCACCCCTGGGGCGGGGCCAATTTTGACCCCAGGGGCATAATTTATAAAACTTTTGTAGAGGACCTGAACATGATGCTATGTGCCAAATATGAAAGCTAATAACCTTCTGGTTTCAGAGGAGAAGATTTTCAAAGTTTTACTATATGTTTCTATTGAAAATTTCCCACCCCTGGGGCGGGGCCAATTTTGACCCCAGGGGCATAATTTATATAACTTTTGTAGAGGACCTATAGGTGATGCTATGTACCAAAGATGAAAGCTGAGAACTCTGTAGATTCAGAGGAGAAGATTTTTAAAGGTTCAAATTGTTGACGCCCGACGACGCACGACGCACGACGCACACCGCACGACGACGGACATCTGGCGATCACAAAAGCTCACCCTGAGCACTTTGTGCTCTGGTGAGCTAAAAAACGGCATTTACAGAGGCGTCAAAAGGTGTCAATATAAGGGAATGGGTAAAATAATGGCAAACTAACTTAATCCAATACCTCAACCCTTTACTCCATAAATATGATTTTGCTAACAGAGTAGACCTAAATCAGACAAATCCTTTTAAAAGGAGCCATCTGATCTAGTTCTGCTCTGTTTGCTTATATATATCTGATTCTTCATTTTCTGCCATGGTCAAATGTTTCTGTGTTCATGTGCAATTATAAACAAGAGGGCCAGAATGGCCCTGAAGCGCTCACCAGACAATCAGAGGAGAAGATTTTCAAAGTTTTCACTATATGTTTCTATAGAGAACTAGCCGGCCCTGGGGCTGGCCAATTTTGACCCCAGGGAATTAATTTAGAAAAACTTGTAGGGGACCTGAACACGATGCTATGAGCCAAATATGAGAGCTGAGATTAACCTTCCAGTTTCAGAGAAGAAGATTTTCAAAGTTTTCTCAATATGTTTCTATTGAAAACTGTCTACTACCCCTGTGGCAGGGCCAATTTTGACCCCAGGGTCATAATTTATATAACTTTTGTAGAGGACCTGAACATGATGCTCTGTGCCAAATATGAAAGCTGAGAGCCTTCCAGTTTCAGAGAAGAAGATTTTCAAAGATTTCACTATTTGTTTCTATTGAAAACTGCCCACCCCTGGGGCGGGGCCAATTTTGACCCCGGGGCCATACTTTATATAACTTTTGTAGAATACCTGAACATGCTGCTATGTACCAAATATGAAAGCTGAGAACCTTCCAGTTTCAGAGGAAAAGATTTTCAAGGATTTCAATATTTGTTTCTATTGAAAACTGCCCTACCCTGGGGCGGGCCAATTTTGACCCAGGGCCTATAATTTACATAACTTTTGTAGAGGACCTGAACATGATGCTTTGTGCCAAATATGAGAGCTGAGAGCCTTCCAGTTTCAGGGAAGAAAATTTTCAAAGATTTCACTATTTGTTTCTATTGAAAACTGCCCACCCCTGGGGTGGGGCCAATTTTGACCCAGGGGCCATACTTTATATAACTTTTGTAAAAGACCTGAACATGATGCTATGTGCCAAATATGAAAGCTGAGAACCATCCAGTTTCAGAGATAAAAGTTTTTCAAGGATTTCACTATTTGTTTCTATTGAAAACTGCCCAACCCTGGGGCGGGGTCAATTCTGACCCCAGGGCCATAATTTATATAACTTTTGTAGAGGACCTGAACATACTGCTCTGTGCCAAATATGAAAGCTGAGAACCTTCCAGTTTCAGGCAAGAAGATTTTCAAAGATTTCACTATTTGTTTCTATTGAAAACTGCCCACCCCTGGGGCGGGGCCAATTTTGACCCCGGGGCCATAAATAATATAACTTTTGTAGAGGAGCTGAACATGATGCTATGTGCCAAATATGAAAGCTAAGAACCTTTGAGTTTCAGAGGAGAAGATTTTCAAAGATTTCACTATTTGTTTCTTTTGAAACCTGCCCACCCCTTGGGCGGGGCCAATTTTGACCCTGGGGCCATAATTTATATAACTTTTGTAGAGGACCTGAACATGATGCTATGTGCCAAATATGAAAGCTGAGAGCCTTCCAGTTTCAGAGGAGAAGATTTTCAAAGATTTCACTATTTGTTTCTATTGAAAACTGCCCACCCCTGGGGCGGGGCCAATTTTGACCCAGGGGCCATAATTTATACAAATTTTGTAGAGGACCTGAACATGATGCTATGTGCCAAATATGAAAGCTGAGAGCCTTCCAGTTTCAGAGAAGAAGATTTTCAAAGTTTGCACTATATGATTCTATAGAAAACTGCCCACCCCTGGGGCGGGGCCAATTTTGACCCCAGGGCCATAATTTATATAACTTTTGTAGAGGACCTGAACATGATGCTATGTGCCAATTATGAAAGCTGAGAAGCTTCTGGTTTCAGAGGAGAAGATTTTCAAAGTTTTACTATATGTTTCTATTGAAAACAAGGCACCCCTGGGGCGGGGTCAATTTTGACCCCAGGGGCATAATTTATATAACTTTTGTAGAGGACCTGAATATGATGCTATGTGCCAAAGATGAAAGTTGAGATTCCTGTAGATTCAGAGGAGAAGATTTTTAAAGGTTCAAATTGTTGACGACGGACGACGAACAACGGACGACGAACGACGCACGCCGACGCACGACGGACAACGGGCGATCACAATAGCTCACCCTGAGCACTTTGTGCTCTGGTGAGCTAAAAATAATCCAATTAATATTCATGATGTCATTAGTTCTTACATGAATATTCATGGATTAATAGGTCAACTTCTATCACACACTGACAAATTTATGTTGTTACAATTAGTTTTCCTACCTGAGTAACCTGAGTTAGAACACTTACTTATATCCATTGACAAATGCTTCTGAAATGACCCCACCAAAGTCTTTCGTAAACTCTGGTCCTTTCTTCTTACTGTTTTGAATGACATCATTGGCCAAGTAGATGAATACCAGCCTGCGTGCTGGTGTCACTGAAAAAATAATTATGATATCAGAGCTACAGGTGCATACCCAAATACAAAAAATCATCATTTCTCCACCAAACCCTATACTGTGACCACTCTTTAGAATTGTCTCTTCGAGAAGATTCTAAAGAGTGGTCACAGAATAGGGTTTGGCGCTATTGTTGAAAATGTTTAAATTTACACATCTTGTTCCATGCTTGCATGGACCCTTATCTGGACCTCTGGATATCATCTGACCGACACTGTACTGTGACTGTAGCCTATTTACACTAAATATTCTGACATGGGAATATCCCCCTCAGAGGCACCTGAAATCCTAAATCATTTGGGAACAATGTGATTCCAGCTGGTTCCTGATCTGCCCTCTACCAGTACATGTAAAGAAACAAACAGACTCTCTACCGGTACATGCAAACAAGCAGACGCTCTACCAGTACATGTAAACAAACAGACTCTCTACCGGTACATGTAAACAAACAGACTCTTCAGAAACCGGTTATGTCAAAATGTCGTTTACAAATTGTTGTGGGAGATTTATCCACTTGCCACACGAGTTTTACTCAAATGAGGGGTCTGACACCATGGTTCATATCTGTTTCTCCATAACAAGTGTTTCACTATACCGTATTTATATAGACTATAGTAATGTCGACTTCAGCTTGTTATAGTCTGTTTCATAACATATGTACACACTTACAGCATGTATATGCTCATGTGTCCAGTGGTGGAAGGAAGAGAGAGAACTTGATGAAGAGTGGCCATGCATGACAGAGTGACCCGGATACTTTAAATCACATGACAGAAGTTGACATGCATGCACTATCTTCATCTATGCCCTTTCACATTCGAGACTAGTATATAAATTTTACTTGAAGTGGAATGTACTTATCGATAATAACAGAGGTTCGAGTCATCTGGGTCCATGCTTATAAAGCTTTTTAGTTGAGTCTGAGTTCGTTCTCAAGCTTTTGATTGGTCAGAGTTGAGTTCTCAAGCTTTTGAGAACTCAGAGTTGAGTTCTCAAGCTCAAAAACTTGAGAACGAACTCAGACTCAACTAAAAGTTTTATAAGCATGGGCCCTGATTTTCAATCTGAACAATTTCTCAAGTTCATTCTCATAGTTTCAACGTTAATGCAGGACTAAAGTAATGCTCAGGTGAAAGCTCCAGCAGGAACTTTCAGATATCAGTTCTGGTTCACGTCAGCCATATAAATTCTGCTCCAGGGTTTGAAATTAAAAAAATCAGCATACATCTGTTTTAAAAATATTAAATATATAATAAAAGTATGAATTATTTGAAATATAATCTACAGTGATCATATAGGAAGAAAAAAGAAACCAGATAAGTACAATTTATGTGAAATTTTTGAAAATCTCTTGTGACTAGCGTGAGAGGTTTGGTCTGCCCCATATCGGATTAGTATCAAACTCAGTGTAAACTAGTGCTGCGAAGATTGCTTTCGCACACTTATTGTCACAACTAGATATAATAAGGGTATCTCCTTTGGACATCCATAAATATCTTTAGAGAAAAGCAAATTAAAATAAGAAATAGAGCTGCGAAAATTGTTTTGGTATTCACCCTGTAGAAACACGAGGGAATATCCTCTTTGTTCAACAAGTCCTGGAAAACCAAGTAAGTCATTATAATTTCCTTATTAGACATTAATTTACATTTTCATCATAAGAAGACAGCTGAAGTGATATAAATCTTTGAAATATTCTTGTAGTCGTCTGTTATAAGACAACACAAAGAGGTGCATCTTCTTGGATTAGACAAGAAAAACAGATACAGTAAATATCACAAGAGGGCCTGAAAGGCCCTGATATCGCTCACCAGACAATAAGAGAAGAAGATTTTCAAAGTTTTCATTATATGTTTCTAAAGAAAACTAGCCGGTCCTGGAGCGGGGTCAATTTTGACCCCAGGGGCATAATTTATATAACTTTTTGTAGAGGACCTGAACATGATGCTGTGTGCCACATATGAAATCTGAGGACCTTCCAGTTTCAGAGAAGATTTTCAAAGTTTTCACTATATGTTTCTATTGAAAACTGGCTACCCCTGGGGCGGGGCCAATTTTGACCCCAGAGGCATAATCTATATAACTTTGTAGAGGACCTGAACATGAAGCTATGTGCCAAATATGAAAGCTGAGAATCCTGTAGATTCTAGATTTTGTTTGTAAAGTTTTCAAGTTATATGTTTTTATTGAAAACTGACCAGCCCTGGGGTGAGGCCAATTTTGACCCCTGGGGAATAATTTATATAACTTTTGTAGAGGACCTAAATATGATTCTATGTGCCAAATATGAAAGCTGAGAACCTTCCAGTTTCAGAGGAGAAGATTTTTTGGAGATGGCATTGACTGTATCTACATGGATTTCCAAAAGGCGTTTGACACTGTACCACATAACAGACTAATAGGCAAACTGGAGTCTTATGGAATTGGACAAGATATGGTAGACTGGGTAAAACAATTCTTATCTGGTAGGACACAACAAGTCACGGTAAACGGGAAGGGATCAAAATGGCATAAAGTCACCTCAGCAATCCCTCAAGGATCAGTCATAGGACCTCTCATGTTCATCATATATATAAATGATCTCCCAGACAACGTAGACTCAACAATATATTTATTTGCAGATGATACGAACATTTTCAACATTATTAAAACATTAGAAAACAAAGAAACACTTCAAGATGACCTGTATAAAACTAGAACTGTAAGCCAAAGGCTAACGAATACCCCCCACCTGTCTGCTTGTCAGAACACTTATCATCAATCTGAACATACATGTATGTACATACAGAAACATGAAGAGATTTAAAAAAACAATACATGCCCCAACCCAATTTATGTAATAAAAATGAAGAATAATTCAGAGACCCTTTCATGAGGTTTTTGTCAAATCCAAAGTTCTAAAGCTAGGTACCTTTTCAGAAAAACATTAAGTTCAAGGACCATAACTCTGACAAAAATTATTCAACCAGACCGATATTTGAACTTAAGCTGTACCTCATCTAGATTTTTTTTTATGTCAAATATGAAGTTAATATCTGCAACCACTTCCAAAGAAAGACCGGAAAACTGAAAATTTAACAAAAAATTAAAGTTCAAGGGCCATAACTCAGGCAAAAATTATTCAACCAGACTGAGATTGGGAATTAAGCTGTAAATCATCTAGAGTTAGCTTTATGCCAAATATAAAGTTAATATCTGCAACCACTTCCAAAAAAAGTCTGGAAAATCCCAAATTTGAAGAAAAAAATTAAAGTTCAAGGGCAATAACTCTGGAAATGATTATTCAACCGGACTGAGATTGTAACATAAGCTGTAACTTATACAGATTTAGCTTTGTACTAAATATAGAGTTGATATCTCGAGTCACTTCCATAAAAAGTCCAGAAAACCGGAAAACATTGGTAGGGGACTAAAAAGGGGAGATAACTCCTGAAGTAGTGGTCCGATCATAACGGAAATATGCGGTGCACAGGTTTATATGGTCATGTGGCTATATATGAACTTTCAACAAAATTGAAGCAAAACTGTAGAAGAAGAAGGCCGGACAAAATTGTGTCCACGGACGGACGGACAGACGGACGACCTGATTCCAGTATATCCCCCCCCCCCCAACTTCATTGTGGGGGGTATAATAACACAATGGACAGATAAGTGGCTGCTAAAACTACACCCCACAAAATGCAAAGCATGCACATTGGAAGAACAGATCCGGACCCAAATTTCACTTACAATCTAATGGGTTGCACACTTGAAAATACAGATGAAGAAAAGGATATAGGAGTAATCATAGACAATAAGCTAAACTTTGACAAACACATCGCGAAAAAAGTAATAAAAAGCCAATTCAATGAATGCCATAATCAGACGAAGTTTCCATCATCTTGACGAAAATAGTTTTGCACCACTCTACAAATCCCTTGTTAGGACACATCTTGAGTACACCAGCACAGTATGGGCCCCATACAAAAATAAACATATAGATATCCTAGAAGGAGTGAAAAGAAGAGCCACGAAACAATTGCTAGAGCTCAGAAATCTCACATATGAGGAACGTCTAAAAAGACAAAATCTCCCTACGTTGTCATACAGAAGGGCGTGTGGGGATATGATAGAAGTCTACAAAATGACTAGTGGGATTTATGACAAAAAGATAGGGAAATTCCTCAAACTAAGGGAGGACCAAATACAAAGAACTTCGACACGGGGAAATCAAAAGAAAATTTACTCCCAAAGAGCAAGATAAGACCTAAGAAAATACAGCTTTGGCATAAGAATAGTTAACATGTGGAATACTTTAACTGAAGAGGTTGTAAATGCAAAAACCTTAAACACATTCAAAAACAGGTTATATAACTTTTGGAAAAATCAAGATATTAAATTTAACTATAAGGCCAATATAAGAACCGGAACAAAACCACAAAGAACACAAATAGAAGAGTCCAGCATAGAGGATCCTGAGCTGGAAAACAACGATAAGTATTACGTTAGACATGCACATGTGTTTCTAGATGTGCGCAGTGATACATTTTAGAACAACTCTATATTTTACATAATATGCGTTAATCCATTACCTGATCGATATTCATGTAAGACTAAGAAATAATCATGATATCATGGACAATATGTATTAGCTGAATTTTTCTAATGACATTTGTGCACAGTAGTTATATGTAACCGGGTGTTCTTATAAAGAAACATACCTGCTCAGACCCGGGATCAAACCCAGGTTGCCAGGTTCGCAGTCATGCACTCTAGCACGTCGCCATAAAAGTGCGCTTGTACAGCAAAGCCATACCAGTGATGATAAACCTACACACTGTGAGATTTACATACTGGCAGAAACTGTAGAGTCAAATATATTATTATGTCATAAGCAAACAGAGCAGACATTGATCAAACTGGAACCACCTGATCTGAGTCTGCTTCGACTGCAAAGGCATTAATAAATGTTTATATGAGGGAAAGTTACTTGCTTGTTTAATATGTTAGAGTACAAACGGTGCTACTAAACAGAGTCGGGTAGAGTACGGTAGAGTCTGGTACAGTCCGGTAGAGTCTGGATGCATTTTAAGAAGTTTAAATACAATTTAAAGATTATAATGCTGTTATATAACATTATTTAGTATGTTTGCAGCTATAGTAATTAATATCCATTAAAAAATGAGCGTATATTAGCTTGAAAATACCCGGTAAATATGGGTGCTGGTGAATTCGCCTAATGACCAACTCGCCTACAATTAGATATATAGTAACCCAATTGGTGAATTCGCCTGGAAAGCAATTATATAGCGATTGTATTTCACACCTTATATTACAGGTAGATCTACCAGTAACATGCCAATGAAACAAAGCTGTTTGTAACAAGAATTTGCCTTGTTGTTTTCTTATCCAATTTTTTTTTAATTAAACCAAAAGATCAATGTAGACCCTAATCGCTACTCGCACATTTAATAACCCGGTTGAAAGGGATGGGGTGCAAACAGAATGCACCATTATTATACTGAAAATAAAAATGCTTGCACCAACATGAAAAAATATGAGTATTATACATATTGGGTTACTTTAATTTAGTTTAAAAATAACACAGTCAGTAAAACCATATTTAAGTAAATTGGCAAATACCCGATTCCCAGTCCCATCAGTAACTTTGTAGGGAGGGAATAATGCCATGCCAGAATTTATTTACTTTCCATACGCACAAGTATATATTTTGATATAAAATCGAAACATAAATGGTTATCAACGGAGTGAGTATATAAACTTTCAAATGCATATGATGATCAGGGGCTATACTCAAGAGTTCAATCTTGGTCAACACTACCTGAAAACACATTTTGTTACAATAGGTGCGAAATACAATCACTATGTAATTGCTTTCTAGGCGAATTCACCATTCGGGTTACTATATATCTAATTGTAGGCGAGTTCGTCATTAGGCGAATTCACCATAAACCGTAAATATTACCGTGTCACACGGTAATGGCCACCGTTCATCAGATAGAGTCTGGTGTTGTTTTAGAAGCCCTATTGGTATTAAACTTCCATATTTTTATAAGTGGTTTTATTACAATTTCAAAGTCAGTTTAGACTTGATATGTCTGCTGTAATACATTATAGTTTAGCCTTTTTTAAACTGGCGAAACGTCGTTGGGAAATGAAGAGTCGGTAGATGAAAAAGGAAGTTTTAGGCCAACAGTTGCAAGATATAGCGAATTAATTTATTAATAACAATGTTTAAATGTATATGCAACCATATTTTGCAAATGTTGACCTAAAACTCCCGTTTTCATCTCCAGACACTACCGGTACCCTCCGACTTTTCGCCAATCTGAAAAAAAGGCGAAACAACAATTTGACATACAATACATGTATATCAAGTCCATACTGCCTTTGAAATTATACTAAAATCACTTATTAATGTATGTAAAATGTTTTCTGATAAAAAATGGAATTTTAATACCATATAGACTTCTAAAACTAGAACAGACTCTATCCGATGTAGGGCGGCCATTACCGTGTGACCCCCGTAATATTTACAGGGAGTTTTCAAGCTATTATAAGCTCATTTATTAATGGATGTTAATTACTACTGCTGCAAACATACTAAATATTGCTATATAACAGCATTATAATCTTTAAATTGTATTTAAACTTCTTAAAATGCATCCAGACACTACCGGACTGTACCAGACTCTACCGTACTCTACCTGACTCTATTTAGTGTGCTACTAAACAGAGTACAAATAGCATCAAAACATCATCATTGTACTTTGGAACAATTCATAAAGACTAGAACAAAGACAAGAAAGGCTTTTTTTAAAGTTGCAAGATTAGAAATACCTATCTATCTATTCATTCTGCAGCACCCCCTCATGGAGATTATATGCAGCTGTGCGTCTGTGCTAAAATAAGTAACAAAAGCATTTGTTGTTGCTTTTAAAAAATATTTTCCTTATTCATCTTGCACCAAAACTTTAATGTAAAGAAGACAGAAATACGCACCTAGCTTAATTTTACAAGTCAGTGCATATACTGATAACCAAAGATCAAATGACAACGTGGTCGATCCAGGCAGTATCCGAATCGCCTCTGAAACATATGTTCCTAGCCAACAGAAACTTGCAAAAAAAATGACACAAACCTTTTTTCAGTTCCCGAAGCCACACTTGCACAATGGTTTTGGTATGCTTCCTGTGATGGATCAGCCATAAGGACAGTGTCTGAATGCTTTGTTGTGTTCCATTCAGCTCAGAAAGTTTCTTAACGAGATTGCTATCCGAAAACGACGACATGTTTGTTTTCGTTTGCTAGCGGAAGTTGGTCCCGCGGACGGAAGTTGGCCAAAATATGAGTATATATAAAACAAATACATGTATGTAGAATGATCTCTGCGGGACAGAGGCAAGTTATGACTTGCGCATACATGCATAGCCACGTATCTATAATATATGCACGTACATAAACATCCGTCAGAATGTGATAATTCCTATTTCTTCTGTATTTCACAATGGTCAATTTCTCACCATTACAGTAAGCCAATAGTAAGGGAACAGTGATACGTTAAAGTTATATGACTATAAAGTGATAATTAAGTGATCAATAAGTATGCTTTACAGTTTATGATTGTCAAATCACATGTATTGTTAAAATAACTACTTTCAAATATAAAGACAAATGAAACATGATATGTCATGAACATATTTTCTTCTGATTTTTATCTGCATCAGTAATCAAAAGCTATAAATCTATTGACATTTTTTATTCTCAAAATATTATTAGTTGAAACAATAAGTAACCCTTTACCTCACGAGTATTCATGAAAGAAATAATGATATCACGAGTATTCATTAGCTGCAATTTATAATAATAAATGCAGACATGATGTTTATAGTGTTATAAAAATTATGTGAGCACGTGGTTATTTAATTTGATAGAATCTCCGCAAGCAAACAGAACAGACATTGATCCGACTTTACGGGTTGAATTGTGTGACAATGAAATGGTGTTGCTATCAGGTGAAAGGTTGACCGCATTAGACATTTCATAAAACTAAGGAAGGAAAATATATTACGAATAAAGGAGAAAATGAGTGACAAAAAGTCGGTTAAAAAGCTCTTCAGAGCTTATGTTATTTGTA